>CM053265.1:56558487-57089987 GCA_028583415.1 Protea cynaroides
GTATCTCCATTACCTTAGCAGAACTATTACGTCGTAGGGTATCAGGGGAGGTGGTCTTGGACCGTGTAGTCTCTGACTCTACCGGGGGGCCTTAGCTCTATCTCTACGGATGTATTGAGGGATGCTGGGGTAAGGCCTAGGATACAGTGTTTGACATTAGGATTGGTTAGTTGTGAGCCCAGTATGCAAGCCCTCGCCAATAGGGGCTTACATGTTGGTATGGGTAGCGCATCAGGGGAAGTTTTATGCGGTATTTGATCCGGGCACTTTAGCTCTATCTCTATTACATGATGGGTGCATGTGGGACAGTTGTCACACCCCAATTTCGTACAATTCAGAATGGTGTGATGAACCACTATAAACCAATGGTTCAACTAGGATCTCGAATAGGCTGTGTCTATTTGCTTAAACCATACACATCCACAACCATAATCAGAGTAAATAAATATTAGCGGAAGTCTTATATATTAAATGAACTGAGAATATAAGAATGATAACATAAATAAAATATCTAATTATCTTTCATTGACTAAGACATAAGTAAATAAAATAATCAATTATATTTTCTGTATAATCTAAACAAAATCTAATCGAAAACGCATGAGTTGCATTCGCATGACGAATCATGTGACTCCATCATAACTTCAGCGTCCATCGCTGCCGCCTGTCCATACATCGAAGCATTTATATAATCTTCTACGGTGGTACCTGCATCATCAACTAAAAATATTCGACGTCGAAAGGGTGAGCACACATCATGGCTCAGTGAGCAAACAAAACAATGCAATAAACATATGCATGCATTCAATTCATATCTTTGGTCTGGTTCATAAGTTTGCAATGTGCTATAGAAAGGATAGGTGGCCGCCACACCTTTATACACGAATGTGTGGAACCACCCAATGGATCAAACACCATTGCCGCCCCCCACATGCACCCACCATGGAATAGAGATAGAGCTAAAGTGCTTAGGACCGCACCGCATCACACTTCCCCTGATGCTCTACCCATACCAACACGTAAGCCCATGTTGGCGAGGGCTTGCAACTAACCAATCCTAATGTCAAATAGTGTATCCAAGGCCTCACCCCAGCATCCCACAATACGTCCATAGAGATAGAGCTAAGGCCCCCCGGCAGAGTCAGAGACTACATGATCCGAGACCACGTCCCTTGATGCCCTACGACGTAATAGTTCTGCTAAAGTAATGGTGATATAACGATGGTAGTGGACAAGACTTGAGTAGAGATAGAGCTAGAGTCTGGTGACTTGGCTGAACCACAATGTCATGTCCTCCCCCTGATGCTCCACTCGCATCAAGTACACTAACCGTACACATACATTTACATGCCTATTCTTAGCCTCATCATCATCATGTTATAATAAACGAAATAAAATATGCATGAACAATAATAACAGGAATAGTGGATGGCATGTGATATACACATTACAATCATACAAACATAGAATCATTAATGGTGCTGGACTCAATAAACAAAATAGTTTATTATTAACCAATTAGCTTAGGTCTTGTTTTCTCACCTTTGATTGAGCGTAGATCCTCGTTCAAGCTTTATGAATCACTTTCAAATCACTAGAAAGACCTAACAAGTCAATAGAATTTAATTAAAATTAATTCCCATATATTTTAAACTAACTGAAATCGTAGGGTCGCAGGTAGGGTAGCACCTAGGGTAGCAGTTTCTGTGACCCTAGGGTGTAGGGTCAGACATGGGGTCGGATACCATTCGACCCTACATGCGACCACACCCTCCCTGGGACATCCCGAGGGCATGTGGTCGATCCTGTGGTTTCGTAGGGTCATATATCATTCGACCCTACATACAACCACACATATTCTGAGTCGACCTTTCATTCTAAAGTCCATTCCTTCATGTTTGGATCCTTTGGCTTACTTTCATGGTCCATTTTATGATTGTTCTATGGCTCAAAACTCCAAGTTATACATTATTCATAGTCCATAATGATTTCCTCCATGGAATCTCTCAAAACATGTCCATGGATGGATGATTTGGGTTTCTCCTAATCCTATGTTCTTCATAACTATTCTAGGATCTCTTATTCAGGTAAGGAATTAGGTTCACACCTTTATTCAGAGATTTCTCTGAACTTCCTTTTTTTCCTTAGTCTTCTTCTTCAAGTTTCCTTCTCTTCTTCTCTTCCTTCTCTTTCTCTTTCTCTCACTTTCAATTAGGGTTGTAAAGGAGTGAAAGAGGCTAAGGGACTTCCTATTTATAGAGAAAAACCCTCCATAATAAGTTCCAATGAGATTAGGAAAGATCTCCTTTAAATTAGGAAAGTTTCCTAATTTTCGGTTTCTGTCTGTCATCGTAGGGTCGGACGTATGGTCTCAGGATCCGTCGACCCTACACCTTCTTAGTCATCCGACCCTACAACTAAAAAGTCATGGGTTGGACTTCTGTTGAGGTGGGGTCGACCCTACCTATTTAGGCATGCGACCCTACCCTCACATTTGCTATTTTTGGGTTAGACTTCATACCTGGTCTTGTGATTTCTTCATACACTTGGTCCATTTGGCTCAACCATGATAGGTAGACCTAGTACAAGGTGGTAAGACCGGTTATTTCAATACGGGTCTAACAACTCCCCCCCCCTCTTATTAAAATTTTATCCTCGAAATTTGTACATACCTTCTGAGTCGAAAAGGTGAGGATATTGCTTCCGCATAGCATTCTCTTCTTCCCATGTGATCTCTTCTATATCTCGACTTCTCCAGGTAACCTTAACATAGTATATGTCATGGTTGCGTAGACGTTGAACCTTTCGACTAGTGATTTCAGTTGGTGCTACTTCGAATGTCAAATCATCAGTTAGATCTGGTGGATCTACTGTCAAAACGTATGTTGGATCTCTGACATACTTCTTTAATAATGAGATATAAAACACATTATGCACACTTGACATAGATGGTGGTAGTGCTAACTGATAAGCCACTTTTCCACGTTTGGCTAAAATCTCATATGGCCTGACATATCTCGGACTTAGCTTCCCTTTCTGTCTGAATCGTTTTAAACCTCGCATAGGTGATACTTTCAAGAATACTTTATCACCTATGGCAAATTCAAGGTCTCGGCGTCGAGTATCTGCACCCTATTTCTGATGATTCTTAATTGTTATAACTCTTTCCTTGATAATGTCGACTACTCGACAAGTCTCTTCAACAAATTCTGGTCCAACGATGCTACGTTCTCCAACTTCATTCCAAAACAGAGGAGTTCGACACTTCCTTCCATACAGTGCTTCATAGGGTGACATCTATATAGTAGCCTAATAGCTGTTGTTATAGGCGAACTCAATCAATGGTAGTTTCTCATCCCAAGATCCTTTAAAATCAATTACACAGGCTCGAAGCATGTCTTTTAAAATCTGAATGGTATACTCTGACTATTCGTCTGTCTGAGGATGGAATGCAGAATTGAACTTCAACGTTGTACCCATAGCCTTTTGCAATCCTTCCCAAAACTTTGAAGTAAAGCATGGGTCTCTATCGGACACAATGCTTTCAGGTACACCATGTAATCTGACAATGTTATCCACATATAGCTTGGCTAACCTCTCCAGGGTGTACTATGGTCGTATAGCTATAAAGCAAGCTGTCTTAGTCAGACGATCTACAATCACCCAGACCGCGTCAACTACTCGAGGAGTCAATGGTAACCTGGTGATGAAGTCCATAGTTATGTAGTCCCATTTCCATGCTGGTTCTGGTAGTGACTGCAATAATCCTACAGATCTTTGCCGTTCAACCTTCACCCTTTGACATTTTAGGCATTGAGACATGAATTTAGCTATATCTGCTTTCATTCCTCTCCACCAATATAATTTCTTCAAATCATGATACATCTTTGTACTTCCAGGATGTACCAAATAGGCAGTGGTGTGAGCTTCCTTCATTAGTCGGTGTCTAATGTCTAAATTTTCTGTTTCAGGAACACATACTCTCCCTTTGTACTTTAGCACCTTTTTATCTTCCAAGGTAAACTCAAGAGTCGTCCTACCTTTTTCGATGTCTTCTTGTACCGTTCTCATATAAGGGTCTGATTTAATAGCTACTTTCACTACATCAATTATATCAGGTACAATCTTTAACATTGCAAACATATTTGAAAACCGATGAATAAACCCTTGGTTGGTTGATTCACTTGGTGCATCTATTACGAACTGCTCATTACCGTAATTGAACACTTTTCCTGTACTACACATTGTTGCAGTCGTGTTAACCTCTCCTTGAGATTTTATCATTATTTTTCTGCTTAGCGCATCAGCAACTACATTAGCCTTTCATGAATGATACTGGATATCACAATCATAATCCTTCAATAATTCCAGTCATCTTCTTTGTCTCATGTTCAACTCCTTGATTAAAAAGATAAGTGTGACTCTCATGATCTGATTTAATCTGAAATTTATCTCCATACAAATAATGTCTCCATATTTTGACAGCATGTACTACTACTGCTAATTCCAAGTCATGAGTGGGATAATTCTTCTCATGTGTTTTCAGTTGTCTTGAAGCATATGCAACAACTTGTTCTCCTTGCATAAGTATACATCCTAAACCCAATCCAGACGCATCGGTGTACAAGGTAAATGGCTGTCCTGGAATAGGAATAGTCAAGATCAGAGCAGATATCAATCTAGCCTTCAATGTTTGGAAACTTTTCTCACATTTTTCAGTCCAAACAAACTTTTCTCCTTTCTTAGTCAAACTGGTGAGAGGTACGGCAATTCTAGAATAGTCTTCCACCAATCGTCAATAATATCCAGCTAAACCTAGGAAACTTCTAATTTCTGCAATACGATTAGGTGCTTCCCACTTCACAATGGCTTCAATCTTGCTAGGATCCACTTTAATTCTTTCAGCGGATACAACATGGCCTAAGAAAGCGACCTCATTTAGCCAAAACTCACACTTTGTAAATTTGGCGTAAAGCTTCTCTTTCCTTAATCACTGTAGAGCGGCTCTTAGATTCATGACATAATTTTTCTTGTCCTTGGAGTAGACCAATATATCATCAATAAACACAATGACCGACGTATCCAACATATCATGGAATACCCGATTCATGAGTTCCATAAAAGTTGCGGGTGCGTTACTCAATCCAAAAGACATGACGAAAAATTCATAATGTCCATATCTTGTTCTGAATGTTGTCTTTGGAATATCACCATCCTTAATCTTCAACTAATGGTATCCTGACCGAAGATTGATCTTGGAGAACACTTTGGCACCTTGCAACTAATCGAACAAGTCAACGATCCGAGGCAACGGGTACCGATTCTTGATTGTCAGCTTATTCAATTCTTGGTAGTCTATACACAGTCAAATGCTACCATCCTTCTTCTTTACAAATAATACTGGCGCTCCCCATGATGATATGCTGGGTCTGATATAACCCTTGTCCAATAATTCTTGTAACTGTACCTTCAATTCCTTCAGTTCAGTAGGAGCCATTCGATAGGGTGCTTTAGATACTAGTGTGGCTCCGGGTATCAGATCTATAACGAACTCTGTCGCTTGATCAGGTGGTAGTCCTAGTAATTCTTCAGGAAATACATCTGGAAAGTCACGCACAACATCAATATTCTCTATTTGTGGTGCTTCCTTGGTGAGGTCGACCACTGATACTAGATACCCAACTCCTCCTTTCTCGAGACATTTTCTAGCCTTTAATGCAGAGGGATGAGTTTTCGTTTACGGGAAAGTTTTGGTTCCTGTAAAACTAAACTCTACTCCTTCCTTATCTTTAAATGTCAGCTTCTTTTCTGCACATTATAGGTTTGTAGAATGCCGAGCTAACCAGTCCATTCCCAAGATGACGTCAAAATCTGCCATCTCAAGTTGAATCAAGGTTGCATCCAAAGTCTTCTCGTCAATATGAACTGGACATGGTCCATAACTTTTTTCTAATTCCACTTTTAATCCCATCAGCGATCATACAAGCAGTTTGTAGTCTAAAGATTTGAAGGGTAGATTCAGCTTCTTTCCAAATGACATAGATATAAAAAAATGAGTAGCTCCAAAATCAAAGAGTACTCTAGCGGATATGTCATTAATAGGTACGATACCTGTGATTTGTTTTAGTTTTAGACTACATGCTCACACAATGTAACACAAATGAAAGGTTCAGGTCATACCTGTGACCACATCAAGGGATGCGACAGCATCCTCAGATGTAATAACATAAACCTTTCTTTGCTGTAGCTACTTTCTAGGTTTAGGACACTCCCTTGAATAATGTCCTACTTGGTTGCAGTTAAAGCATTTTACTCCTTCATTGTTTTGCTTTTGTTACGATTGAGCAGCTGGAGTAGTCTTGGCTGCAGCATTGAAGCCTTGAGTATGGAAGGGTTTAAATGTCCTAGTATTCCCTCCGTTGTATGAATTTCCGTTTGGCCTTTTAATACCCCTGTTTGGAGCAAAGTAGCTCTCCTTCTGGCTCAACTCTATTACTCGAGCAATTTGTACGGCTTTGTTGTAAACCTTCTTTTCCAATCCCAGAACATGCTCATGGATGCTTCCCCTGAGTCCCATAACTAACCATGTGGTCTTTGTGTTTTCTTCCGGCATGCTGACGGGTGCAAAGAAAAATAGCTCTTCGTAACGCTGTTGGTATGCATCCACAGTCATCTGGCCCTGATATAGACTCAGAAACTCTCTCTCCATAGAATCTCTAAAACTTCTGGGGAAGTACTTCTCAAAGAATGCCTCTTTATATATAACCCAGGTCAATTGGGCGTGCTTTATTAATAGATAAGTCCGTGTCGACTTCCACCAGTGGTGTACATCGCCTATCAGCATGAAGGTTGCACACAATACTTTCTCCTCCTCATTCACTATCATCATCATAAAATTTCTTTCCATTTCTTCAATCTAGTGTGTTGGCCACAAAGGATCTGCTAGCTTACCATTATATTCTTTGGGCTTCATCTTCAGAAAAAGATCGATCAGTCAGGAATGGTCCAGCTGATACGGAGCATAGGCCTCATACATAGGTGATTGGTACTGATAACTGCCTTGAGCTATCTCAGGATTCTACACTTGAGCCGGCATGACTGGTGTTTGAGGTGCATGGGGTACCGTGTTGCTTCCCCCGGGTACTGTGCTAGCCTACCCTGTTGGCATAGGTGTCGTATGGGCAGCTGGAAAAGCCATTCCTATAGCAGCTTGCATATTGACTTGCACCTGTTGTATTTGCTACAGCTGTTGTGCCAGGTTCATTGCGGCTGTGGCCAAATCTGTAGGTGGGGCTGGCAAGTTTATAGGATTTTCCTGACCATTAGCTCCTGGTGGTTCCACTTTCGGATTCTCTTGTACTTCAGGAATTTCATGGCTAGTTTCCTCCATAGGTGGTGGTGGTGGAATTGGGTTACGTCCTCGTCTGGTCACCCTTCGCCCAGCCATTTTATGTTCTGGTGGTAGTAGTGTCTGAAAAACAGTCATGTAACATGTGAGACAATCATTATAAGTTTTTCCCAAGTCAAAATCCAACTAATCAATTTAAATTTCCAATTTTTCAAATCATTCTGACAAAATACTGTATTTTCCATCGTAGGGTCGATGGTAGGGTCGGTCCTTATCCGACCCTAGGGTATGCGACCCTAATAAACCCTGTCAGCTTACCGAGAGCCTAAGGTCGATGGTAGGGTCGGTATATGTCCGACCCTAAATCCGACCCATGGTTCTTTGTCAAATCATCGAGAGCCTAGGGTCGATGGTAGGGTTTGACGTAGGGTTGCACATTTTGGTCCTACGATCCAAAATTAGGTTTTTAAACCTGATTTTGGATTCATTTCCCATTCTTTCTCTTTTCATCCAACTCAAATCACTTCCCCTGAGTTGCTACAGTATCGACCCCTAGGGTTTGGTGATTGTTTCTTCCGTTCATGACTCCCACTCCGTCTTTTCAGGTATGCTCTCTACTGTTTTCCATTTTTAAGCTTTCTAAACTAGGTTTTCATCCATTTACAATATTTTCTTCAAATTAAACTTTTTCTAACTGTAAAAATTTAATTTTTATTGGAGGCTTTTGCTATTGGTCTCCCAATGGACAAAAGCCCTCAAAAATATTTGAGTTTCATCGGTTGGTTATCGAGAAATTTGAATTTTTCCATTTTTGACCTAATTTTTGAGATTTTTCAAATTTATTAAAATTTCTTTAAATTCGATCTTTCTAGATTAAATTTCCAACTGTATGAGCTTTGCAGGATGGTTTGGAACCTATGTAAGTCCTCCTGCCCAGTTGTTTGGGTGAAAAGTGAGGCTTTTGACCAAATCATGTCGTTACAATGCCGAAATTTTGAGTTTTTCACCATTACTAATATCTAGTTTGTTTTTCTATGTCTTGACAGATAGCATGGCTCGTACCAAGGTTCTTAGGGCTCATGACCCCGTTCGCTTCCACTCCAACGAGGCAGAAGCTCAGTATGCTCACTATGAGCGTAAGAAGGTATAAGGGGGTCGTTGTGTGAACTTGGCTAGTCTAGCCTTGTTCAATGTGGAGGGGGCATTTGGTGACATGGGCTGGCTTCTTGTGATCACCTATGAGGCTTGTACTCGTCCTGATTTGGTGAAACAGTTCTATTACAATCTCCAGGTAGTGGGGGATCACAATGACACAGAGAGGGGTAGGGAGCTCAGGATCACTAGCTACGTTAAGGGGGTAGAGGTTTCATTTAATTGCCAGCAGTTGGCTGATCTTTTGGGCATATCAAATGAAGGCCCTTGGGTGTATTGTGCTCCCAAGGAGCCCCAGTTCCTATCATTGGAGATGTGTGCTGAGATTGATAGTCAGCTCATCAGAGATGAACGCTGGGAGATGAAAGCGATCAACCTACGTCCAGAGCCTTGGGTGTACTGTAAAATTACCCAGCACAGCCTGATACCCCAGAGTAGACATTATGAGAGGATCTCCCAGTTGACTCAGTATGTCCTCTACTGTATTTGCACCAGGTAGCCTGTCTGCCTTCCTTATATTATTATTCAGACGATGATCCACGCTACGCTGCCTGGTTAGTTGGGCAACCTACCCTATGGACGTCTGATCAGTACACTGCTCACCCGTCTACTCGTTTATTTAGTAGATGAGAGGATTCAAGAGAAAACCTTCTCATCGGATCTTAACTGGGAGGCCATCTGTAAGATGGGTATGCAGGATGCTCAGGTCAGTGATGATGAGAGGAATGCTTTGGTGCATCCTCGTACTCGAGTGGAGGTAGCAGATGTCGCGGCGGCAGCAGCAGCATCAGGAGCAGGGGTCCATGGGGGTGATGCTGAGGATGAGGATCATATGTACATGGATGTAGACTCCATACCTCCTCCATCACCTCTACATTCTACTGGAGCTGATCCATCTCGGGCTCCTTCACACACTGCTGGTCCTTCACGCCCACCCTCTAAGGATATTATGGGGCTACTGCATGAGATTAGAGAGGCCCAGCGTGCGTCGGATCAGCGAATGGCTGAGCTAGCAGCTAGTCTCCAAGAGACCCAGACTCAGGTGCCCTGGTTGACTAGAGTGTATGCTGAGGACTATGATAGAGATCGCAAGGCACCTCCTCCTCCAGTACCTCCAGCTCCATGATGTATATTTTCTTTTTGTTCTTTCTTTGTACTACAGAGTAACTATCCAGGTTGTGGACCGTACTCTGATTTGGATATGTATATATGTTGTTTTTTATTCAATGTATATATGAACTTGTTTCTCCTTTTATATATGCATTATTCTCTTTTTTAATTTTATCTCAAACAACACAGGTGCTTATGGTGTGTTATTATTACAACTTTTAATTTTTATCCTAACTCAGTTTACGAACTTCTATGAAAGTATACTAGTTTAATAGACAGGGCCTGAGAGCTCTGATACGAAGTTGTCACACCCAATTCTGTACTATTTAGAATGGTGTAATGAGCTACTAATAAACCAACGGTTCAACCAGGATCTCGAATAGGCTGTGTCCATTTGCTTAAACCATACACATCCACAACCATAATTAGAGTAAATAAATAATAGTGGAAGTCTTATATATTAAATGAACTAAGAATCTAAGAATGATAACATAAATAAAATATCCAATTATCTTTTATTGACTAAGACATAAGTAAATAAAATAATCAATTACATTTTATGTATAATCTAAACAAAATCTAATCGAAAATGCATGAGTTGCATTCGCATGACGAATCATGTGACTCCATCATAACTTCAGCGTCCATCGCCGCCGCCTGTCCATACATCGGAGCATTTATATAATCTTATACGGTGGTACCTACATCATCAACTAAAAATATTCGACGTCGAAAGGGTGAGCACACATCATGGCTCAGTTAGCAAACAAAACAATACAACAAACATATGCATGCATTCAATTCATATCTTTGGTCTGGTTCATAAGTTTGCAATGTGCTATAGAAAGGATAGGTGGCTGCCACACCTCTATACATGAATGTGTGGAACCACCCAATGGATCAAACACCATTTTTGCCCCCCACATGCACCCACCATGGAATAGAGATAGAGCTAAAGTGCTTAGGACCGCACCGCATCACACTTCCCCTGATGCTCTACCCATACCAACACGTAAGCCCCTATTGGCAAGGGCTTGCAAACTGGGCTCGCAACTAACCAATCCTAATGTCAAATAGTGTATCCAAGGCCTCACCCCAGCATCCCTCAATACGTCCATAGAGATAGAGCTAAGGCCCCCCGGCAGAGTCAGAGACTACATGATCCGAGACCACGTCCCATGATGCCCTATGACATAATAGTTCTGCTAAAGTAATGGCGATATGACGATGTTAGTGGACAAGACTTGAGTAGAGATAGAGCTAGAGTCTGGTGACCAGGCTGAACCACAATGTCATGTCCTCCCCTTGATGCTCCACTCGCATCAAGTACATTAATCACATACATACATTCACATGCCTATTCCTAACCTCATCATCATCATCATGTTATAATAAATGAAATAAAATATGCATGAACAATAATAACAGGAATAGTGGATGACATGTGATATGCACATTACAATCATACAAACATAGAATATTAATGGTATTGGACTCAATAAACAAAACAGTTTATTATTAGTCAATTAGTTTAGGTATTGTTCCCTCACCTTTGATTGAGCGTAGATCCTCGTTCAAGATTTATGAATCACTTTCTAATCACTAGAATGACCTAACAAGTCAATAGATTTTAATTAGAATTAATTCCAATATATTTTTAACTAACTAAAATTGTAGGGTCGTAGGTAGGGTAGCACCTAGGGTAGCAGTTTCTGCTACCCTAGGGTGTAGGGTCGGACATAGGGTTGGATACCATTCGACCCTACGTGCAACCACACCCTCCCTGGGACTTCCCAAGGGCATGTGGTTGATCCTGTGGTTTCGTAGGATTGGATATCATTCGACTCTACTTGCGCCCACACGTATTCTGAGTCGACTTTTCATTTTAAAGTCCATTCCTTCATGTTTGGATCCTTTGGCTTACTTTCATGGTCCATTCTATGATTGTTCTATGGCTCAAAACTCCAAGTTATACACTATTCATAGTCCATAATGATTTTCTCTATGGAATCTCTTGAAACTTGTCCGTGAATGGATGATTTGGGTTTCTTCTAATCCTATGTTCTTCATAACTATTCTAGGATCTCTTATTCAGGTAAGAAATTAGGTTCATACCTTTATTCAGAGGTTTTTTTTAAACTTCCTCCTCTTCCTCAATCTTCTTCTTCAAGTTTCCTTTTCTTCTTCTCTTCCTTCTCTTTCTCTTTCTCTCACTTTCAATTAGGTTGTAAAGGAGTGAAAGAGGCTAAGGGATGTCCTATTTATAGAGGGAAACCCTCCATAATAAGTCCCAATGAGATTAGGAAAGATCTCCTTTGAATTAGGAAAGTTTCCTAATTTCTGATTTATATCTGTCATCGTAGGGTCGCAGGATTTGTCGACCCTACATCTTCTTAGTCATCCGACCCTATGACTAAAAAGTCATGGGTTGGACTTCTGTTGAGGTGGGGTCGACCCTACCCATTTAGGCATGTGACCCTACCCTTACATTTACTATTTTTGGGTTAGACTTCATACCTGGTTTTGTGATTTCTTTACGCACTTGGTCCACTTGGCTCGACCATGATAGGTAGACCTGGTACAAAGTGATAAGACTGGTTAGTTCGATACGGGTCTTATAGCAATGGTGTTTGACCCATTGGGAGGCTTCTCACACTCATGTATAGAGGTGCGACGGCCACCAATCCTTTCTATTGCACATTGCAAACTTATAAACCAGACCAAAGATATGAATTGAATGCATGCATATGTTTGTTGCATTGTTTTGTTTGTTCACTGATCCATGATGTGTGCTCATCCTTTCGACGTCGAATATTTTAGTTGAGGATGCAGGTCCTACCGTAGAAGATTATATGAATGCACCAATTTACAGACATGTTGCTGCGATGGATGTGGAAGCTATGGTGGAGTCGTATGATTCGTCATGTGAATGCAACTCATGTGTTTTCGATTAGATTTAGTTGTTAGATTATCAGAACATGCAATAGATTACTTTATTTTTTTTATGTCTTTAGTCACTTGGAGATAATTGGATAATTAATTATGTTATCACTGTTAGATACTTAGTTCATTTATATTAAAGACTTTCGCTATTGTTTATTTTACTCTGATTATGGTTGTGGTTGTATCTGGTTTAATTAAATAGACACGGCCTATACGAGATCATGGTTGAATCGTTGGTTCATAGATGGCTCATCACACCATTCTGGTTGGTTCAGAATTGGGGTGTGACAACTTGGTATCAGAGCTCTCGGGCTCTGTCTATTAAACCTGTATTCTTCAACAAGAGTTTGTGAACTGAGTTAGGATAAAATTTAAAAGCTTTAATAAGAACACACCATAAGCACCTGTGTTGTATGAGACAATAACTAAGACAAAGAATAATGCACATATGAAAAGGAGAAACGAGTTCTATGTATATATCAAATGAAAATAAAACTAACATATATCCGAATCAGAGTACGGTCTACAATCCGGATAGTTACTATGTAGTATATTGTAAAAAAAATAAAGGCATCGTGGAGCTGGGGGTGCTGGAGGAGGAGGTGCCTCACGATCTCGATCATAATCCTTAGCATATACCCTCATAAGCCAGGTTACCTGAGTCTGGGTAACCTGGAGACTAGCTGCCAGATCTGCCACCCGCTAATCAGTAGCACGCTGGGCCTCCAGAATCTCATGGAGCAACCCCATCACATCATCTGGTAGTAGGTGCGAAGGACCAGCTGAGTGGGAAGGAACCCGAGAAGGGCCAGCTCCAATAGAATTCTGTGGTGATGGAGGAGGTATGGTGTCCACGTCCATGAACATCCTATCATCAACCTCCTCATCATCGCCCTCGTGGACCTCTGTTGCTGCTGCTGCTGCCGTCTCCGCGTCTGCTATCTCTACTTGAGTACGGGGATGCACCATAGCATTTCTCTCCTCATCACTGACCTATGCATCTCGCATCCCCATCCTGCAGATGGCCTCCCAGTCAAGGTCAATCAAAAAAGTGTCCTCGTAAATCCTCTCATTGACCAAGTCGACCTGCAGGCGAGTGAGCAGAGTGGTGATCAAACGCCCATAGGGTAAGTTACCCACCGGACTAGGCGTCATGGCATGGTGCATGGTCCTGATTATGATACAAGGAAGGCAGACAAGTTGCCTAGTACAGATGCAGTACAAAAGGTACTGGGTCAATTGTGAAACTTTCTCATAGTGTCCACTCTAGGGAATCAGGTTGTGCTGAATGATCTTGCAATACACTCGGGGTTCCGACCGTATGTTGATTGCCTACATCAACCAGTGATCATCCCTAAGAATCTGGCTATCAATCTCTGTGCACATTCTCACTGACAGGAAATGGGGTTCCTTGGGTGTGTAATATACCAAGGGACCATCATTTGAGATACCCAGGAGATCAACCAACTCCTGGCAGTTAAAGGAGATCTCCACCCCTTTAACTAAACTGGTGATCCTGAGCTCTCTACCCCTATCTATGTCCTCTGGGTCACCTTACACCTATAAGTTATAGTAAAACTATTTAACTAACTCAGGATAGGTGCAGCCCTCATACAGAATCATAGGGAGCCAGCCCATATCACCGAAAGCTCTCTTCACATCAAATAGGGCTAGGTTGGCTAAGTTGACACAACGACAACCTTCCACCTTCTTATACTCGTACCGAGCATACTGTGCTTCTGTTTCAATAGATCAGAAGCGATGGGGATCAAGAACTCTAGGGACTTTAGTGTGAGCCTTGTTATCTGCAAAGACATAGACCAACAAACAATACATCATATATAATGAAAATTTAAAATTTTGACATTATGACTGCGTGATTTGGCCAAAAGCCTCACTTTTCACCAAAACAGTTGGACAGGAGGATTTACATAGGTCCAAAACCATCCTGCAAGGCTCATACAATCAAAAATTTAAACTAGGCAGGTCGAATTTGAAGAAATTTTGACAATTGAGAAAAACCCCAAAATTTAGGTCAAAAGTGGGAATTTTCAAGTTTCTAATAAACTAACCGATGAAACTCAAATTTTCTTGAGGGCTTTCATCCATTGGGTGGCCAATAGCAAAAGCCCCCAATAAAAATCAAATTTTTACGGTAAAAAAAATAGTAATTTGAAGAAAACCCAATAAATGGAGAAAAACCTAGGTATGAAAGCTTAGAAAGGAGAAAGAGTAGGGAACATACCTGGAAAAACGAAACTTAGGTTGTGGATCGATGAAAGAATCACCAAATTTGTGTGTTCGACACTATAACAACTCAGTGGAGGCGAGTTGAGTTAAAGACAAAAGAGAAAAATGGAGAATGGCTCCAAAAATCAGGTTTAAAAACCTGATTTCAGGTCGTATGGTCGCAAAATTCAACCAAAAATGCGACCACACGATCGACCACAGGCTCTCGGTGAGTTGATCGGTTTTGTGTCGTCGCAACCCTGTGGTCGCATATAGTGCAACCACACGATCGACCACAGGCTCTCGGTGAGCTGACAGGGTTTGGGTGGTCGCATACCCTGTGGTAGCATATACTGTGACCCCACCATCGACCACACGATGAAAAATACTCTGTTTTAACTAAATGACTTTAAAGATTGAAATTTTACCTTTTTTATTTGGATTTTGACATGAGAATAACATATATTATGATTGCCTCATAAGTTCTTTGACTTTCAGACACTACCACCGTCGAAAACAGGAAATGACTGGGCGAAGAATAACCAGGAAAGGACGTAACCCAATTCCACCACCACCACCTGTGGAGGAAAATGGCAATGAAAACCTTGAGAAACAGGAGAATCAGAATGTGGTACCGCCAGGAGTCAATGACCAGGTTAACCCTACAAACGTTCCGGCCCCACCTATAGATTTGGCTACTGCGGTGATGAATCTAGCACAACAGTTGCAGCAAATACAGTAAGTGCAAGCCAACATGCAAGCTGCTATGGGAATGGCTTTTCCAGCTGCAAACACTACACCTTTACCGGCGGGACAAGCTAGTACCGTACCAGGGGGTAGCAACACCATGCCCCAAGCATCGACTATGAATAACACGGTACCTCAAGCACCTCAAACGCCATTTGTACAAGCTCAAGTACAAAACCCTGAAGTAGCTCAAGGCATATACAACCAAGGCAGTATCAACCGTCTATATATGGAGCATATGCACAGTATCAGTTGGACCATTTTTTACTGATCGAGCATTTCCTAAAGATGAAGCCTAGGGAATTTAATGGCAAGCCAGTAGATCCTTTGTGGCCAGCTTACTAGATCGACGAGATGGGAAGGAACTTCATGATGATGACTGTAAATGAAGAGGAAAAAATGCTATGTACCACATTTATGCTGAAGGGCGATGCACACCATTGGTGTAAGTCTACTCGAAGTTATCTATTAACGAAGCACGCCCAATTGACCTGGGCTATCTATAAAGAAGTATTCTTCGAGAAGTATTTTCCCAGAAGTTTCAGAGATGCGATGAAAAAAGAGTTTCTGAGTCTGTACCAGGGACAGATGATGGTGGATGTGTATCAATAGCACTATGAAGAGCTATTTTTCTTTGCTCCCTCTAGCATGCAGGAGGAAAATACAAAAACGCGAAGGTTCGTCATGGGACTTAGGGGAAGTATCCATGAGTATGTATTGGGACTAGAAAAGAAGATTTATAATGAAGCGGTACAAATTGCTCAAGTACTGGAATCGAACTAGAGGAAAAGTTATTTTGCTCAGAACAGAGGTATCAAAAGGCCTAATGGAAATTCATATCACGAAGGGAACACAAAGACCTTTAAACCCTTTCGTACTCAAGGCTTCAATGCTGCAACCAAGACTACTCCAATAGTCCAACCTCAACAGAAGCAGAGTAGTAAGGGAGTAAAATGCTTTAACTGTAATCAAATAGGACATTATTCAAGGGAGTGTCCTAAGCCTAGGAAGCAGCTACAGGAAGAAAAGGTTTATGCAGTTACATCTGAGGATGCTGCCGCATCACCTGATGTGGTCACAGATATGACCTAAACCTTTCATTTTGTATTACCTTGTGTGAGCATGTAGACTAAATTAAATCAAATCACAGGTATCGTACCTAATAATGGCATACCCGCTAGAGTACTCTTTGATTCTGGAGCTACTCATTCTTTTATATCTGTATCAATTGGAAAGAAGCTAAATCTACCCCTCAGACCTTTAGACTATAAATTGCTGGTACGTTCACCTATGGGATTAGAAGTGGAACTAGAAAAAGGTTTTGGACCATGTCCAGTTCTTATCGGCAAAAAGATTTTGGATGCAACCTTAATTCAACTTGAGATGGCAGACTTTGACGTTATCATGGGAATGGATTGGTTAGCATAGCACTCTGCAAACCTATTTTGTGCAGAAAAGAAACTGACATTTAAAGACAAGGAAGGAGTAGAGTTTAGTTTTGCGAGAACCAAACTTTCCCGTAAACGAAAACTCATTCTCTCTACATTAAAGGCTAGAAAATGCCTCGAGAAAGGTGGAATTGCGTATCTAGTATATGTGGTCGACCTCACCAAGGAAGCACCACGAATGGAGGATATTGATGTTGTGCGTGACATTTCGAATGTATTTCCTGAGGAACTACCAGGACTACCACCTGACTGAGCGACAGAGTTTGTTATAGATCTTTTACCCGGAGTCGCACTAGTATCTAAAGCACCCTATTGAATGGCTCCTACTGAACTGAAGGAACTGAAGGTACAATTACAAGAATTACTAGACAAGGGTTATATCAGACCTAGCATACCACCATGGGGAGCGCCGGTATTGTTTGTGAAAAGAAGGACGGTAGCGTTCGATTGTGTATAGACTATCGAGAATTGAATAATCTTACAATCAAGAATCGATACCCGTTGCCTCGGATCGATGACTTGTTCGATCAATTGCAAGGTGCCAGGGTGTTCTTCAAAATTGATCTTCGGTTAGGATACCATCAGTTTAAGATTAAGGAAGATGATATTCCAAAGACAGCATTCAGAACAAGATATGGACATTGTGAATTTTTAGTCATGTCTTTTGGATTAACCAATGCACCCGCAACTTTTATGGAACTCATGAATCGAGTATTCTATGATAAGTTGGATACGTCAGTCATTGTGTTTATTGATGACATATTAGTCTACTCCAAGGACAAAGAAACTCATGTCACAAATCTAAGAGCCACTCTACAGCGACTAAGAAAAGAGAAGCATTACGCCAAATTTACAAAGTGTGAGTTTTGGCTAAATGAAGTCACTTTCTTAGGCCATGTTGTATCCGCTGAAGGAATTAAAGTGGATCCTAGCAAGATTGAAGCCATTGTGAAATGGAAAGCACCTAAGAATGTTGCAGAAATAAGAAGTTTCTTAGGTTTAGCTGGTTATTATTGACGATTCGTGGAAGATTACTCTAGAATCGCGGTACCTCTCACCAATCTGACCAAGAAAGGAGAAAAGTTTGTTTGGACCGATAAATGTGAAGAGTGTTTTCAAACATTGAAAGCTATATTGATATCAGCTCCCATCTTGACTATTTCGATCCCAAGACAACCATTTATCTTGTACACTGATGCATCTGGGTTAGGTTTAGGATGTGTAGTTATGCAAGGAGAATAAATAGTTACGTATGCCTTAAGACAGCTGAAGACACATGAGAAGAACTATCCCACCCATGACTTGGAATTAGCAGCAGTAGTACATGCTGTCAAGATATGGAGACATTATTTGTAAGGAGAGAAATTTCATATTAAATCAAATCATAAGAGTCTCACTTATCTTTTTAATCAGAAGGAGTTGAACATGAGACAAAGAAGATGGCTGAAATTGTTGAAGGATTATGATTGCGATAGCCAGTATCATTCAGGAAAGGCTAATGTAGTTGTTGATGCGCTAAGCAGAAAAGCAATGATCAAATCCTAGGGAGAAGTTAACACAAATGCGGCAATGTGTATTATTGGAAAAGTATTCAATTATGGTAATGAGCAGTTCATGATAGATACACCAGATGGATCAAACAACCAAGGGTATATTCATTAGTTTTCAAATATGTTTGCCACATTGAAGATTATACCTGATATATTAGACGAAGTGAAAGCCACTATTACTCCTGAGTTCACCTTCGACGTTAAAAAGGTACTAAAATACAAAGGAAGAGTATGTGTTCCTGAAAATGAAGACTTGGATATTAGACACTGACTATGAAGGAAGCTCACACCACCGCTTATTCGGTACATCCTGGAAGTATGAAGATGTATCATGATCTGAAGAAGCTATATTGGTGGAGAGGAATGAAGGCGGATGTAGCTAAATTTGTGTCTCAATGCCTAAATTGTCAGAGGGTAAAGGCTGAAAGGAAAAGACCTGCAGGATTGTTGCAGCCACTGCCAGAACCATCATGGAAATGGGATTGCATCACTATAGATTTCTTCTCCGGATTACCATTGACGCCCCGAGTAGTTGACGTGGTCTGGGTAATTGTGGATCATTTAACTAAGACAGCTCGTTTTATAGCTATAAGACCTCAGTATACCCTAGAGAGGTTGGCCAAGCTATATGCGGATAATATTGTCAGATTGTATGGTGTACCTGAAGGCATTGTGTCCGACAGAGACTCACGCTTTATCTCAAAGTTTTGGAAAGGATTATAGAAGGCTATGGGTACAACTTTGAAGTTCAGTACTGTGTTCCATCCTTAGACAGACGGATAGTCAGAGCGTACCACTCAGATTTTAGAAGACATGCTTCGAGCCTATGTTATTGATTTCAAAGGATCATGGGATAAAAAACTACCGTTGATCGAGTTTTCCTATAACAACAGCTATCAGGCTACTATACAGATGTCACCCTATGAAGCACTATATGGTAGGAAGTGTCGAACTCCTTTGTTTTGGAATGAAGTTGGAGAACAGAGTATTGTTAGACCAAAGTTTGTTGAAGAGACTTGTCGAGAAGTCGACATTATCAAGGAAAGAGTTAGAACAGCTCAGAATCGTCAGAAATAGTATGCAGATAATCGATGTCGAGACGTTGAATTCATCATAGGAGATAAGGTATTCCTAAAAATATCACCTATGTGAGGCTCAAAACGATTAGGACAGAAAGGGAAGCTAAGTCCGAGATATGTTGGGTCATATGAAATTCTAGCTAAACGTGGGAAAGTGGCGTATCAGTTCACACTATCCCCATCTATGTCAAGTGTGCATGATGTATTTCATATCTCATTACTGAAGAAGTACGTCAGAGATCCAACACACATGATAACAGTGGATCCACTGGGTCTAACTGATGATTTGACATTCGAAGTAGCACCAACTGAAATGACTAGTCAAAAGGTTCAACATCTATGCAACCATGACATTTATTATGTTAAGGTTAATTAGAGGAGCCAAGATGTAGAAGAGATCACATTGGAAGAAGAAAATGTTATGCGAAAGCAATATCCTCATCTTTTCGACTTGAAAGGTATGTACAAATTTTGATGATGAAATTTATAATAAGAGGGGAGAGTAGTAAGACCCGTATCATACTAACCAGTCTTACCACCTTGTATCAGGTCTCCTATCATGGTCGGGTTAAGAGGACCAAGTGCGTGAAGAAACCACAAGGCTGGATATGAAATTAAACCCAAAATTAGCTATTTAGGAGGGTGTGGTCGCATACCTAAATAGGTGTGGTGGACTACACCTCAGAATAGAGCGACCACAGAAGTTTGGGTTGTGTGGTCGTAGTTTTTGGTTGTATAGTTGATGGGTTCTGCGACCACACTAAGTCAGACAGACTTTGTGATTAGGAAACCTTCCTAATCTAAAGGGGGTTCTTTCCCAATCTAAGTAGGACTCTATATGGAGGGTTTTCCTCTATATATAGGACGTCCCTTAGCCTCTTCCATCCTTTTAGAACTCAAACTAAAAGTGAGAGAAAGAGAGGAGGAGGAAGAGAAGGAGAATTGAAAAGGAAGAATAAGAGAAGGAAATTCGGAGAGAACTCTGAATGTTCAACAAGTATAAGGTATAAAACCATCCCCCATATCAGTTGAATACCTAGAATAGATCATGGAGGAGATAGTGATTCAAAGTGAGACCCCAATCATCAAACCATGGAAAAATTCTAAGAGATCCATGGAGGGAATCTATTAGATGATGGATTGTCTAAATTATGAATTTTTAACCATAGAACAATCGTAGGAAGGATCATGATGATGAGCCAAGGAATCAAAACATGAAGGAATTGAGTTGGGAGTGGAAAAGTCGACCATCACATGTGTGGTCGCATGTGTGGTCGCATGATATGCGACCGCACGAGACACACATAACCGACCACACACCCTTGGGAAAGTTCCAGGGAGGGTGTAGTCGCATGTATGGTCTCATGATATGCGACCACACATATCGACTACACACCCTCGGGAAAGTTTCAGGGAGGGTGTAGTCGCGTGATATGTGACCACACATAGCGACCACACACCCTCAGGGAAATTCAAGGAGGGTGTGGTCGCATCATATGTGACCACACCTTGCGACCACACACCCTGTGGTTGCAGAATCTAAGACCACAGGTGCAGCTACACCTGCGGCCACTCAGTTTCTGAAAGTCTAAATTATAGAAAATAAAATTTAATTTAAAATCTATAAATTTGTTAGGTTTCCAAGTGGTTTAAAAGTGATTTACAAAGCTTGAAGAGGAACAACCATCGACCAAAGGTGAGGGAACAATACCTAATTTAATTGGCTAATAATAAACTATTTTACTTATTGAGTCCAATGCCTTGAATGATTCTATGCTTGTATGCTTGTAATGTGTATTTCACATGTCATCCAGTATTCCTGTTATTATTACTCATGCATATTTAATTCTATTTATTTATAACATGATAATGATAATGATGCTAGGAATAGGCATGTGAATGTATGTGTGTGGTTAGTGTGCTTAATGCGAGTGGAGCATCAGGGGGAGGACATGACATTGTGGTTCATCCTGATCGCTAGACTCTAGCTCTATCTCTACTCAAGTCTTGTCCACTAACATCGTCGTAACGCCATTATCTTAGCAGAACTATTACATTGTAGGACATCAAGGGAGGTGATCTCAGACCGTGTAGTCTCTAACTCTATCGGGGGGCCTTAGCTCTATCTCTATGGACGTATTGAGGGATGTTGGGGCGAGGCCTAGGATATACTGTTTGACATTAGGATTAGTTAGTTGCGAGCCCAGTTTGCAAGCCTTTGCCAATAGGGGCTTATGTGTTGGTATGGGTAGGGCATCAGGTAAGTGTTATGCGGTGTTTGATCCGGACACTTTAGCTCTATCTCTATTCAATGATGAGTGCATGTGGGACGGAAATGGTGTTCGATCCATTGGACGACTTCTTTCACTCGTGTATTGGGGTGCAACGGCCACCAATCCTTTCTATTGCACATTGCAAACTTATAAACCAAACCAAAGATATGAATTGAATGCATGCATATGTTTGTTGCATTGTTTTGTTTGCGTGCATATGTTTGTTGCATTGTTTTGTTTGCATGCATATGTTTGTTGCATTGTTTTGTTTGCTCACTAAGCCATGATGTGTGCTTACCCTTTCGACGTCGAATATTTTATTTGATGATGCAGGTCTTACCATGAAAGATTATATGAATGCACCAATGTACGAACATGTTGCTGCGATGGATGTAGAGGCTATGGTGGAGTCACATGATTCATCATGCGAGTGCAACTCATGTGTTTTCGATTTGATTTAATTGTTGGATTATCAAAACATGTAATAGATTACTATATTTTTTTATGTCTTTAGTCATTTGGAGATAATTGGATAATTAATTATGTTATCACTATTAGATACTCAGTTCATTTATATTAAAGACTTCCGCTAATGTTTATTTACTCTTAATATGGTTGTGGCTGTATCTAGTTTAATCAAATAGACACGGCCTATACGAGATCCTGGTTGAACCATTAGTTTATAGACGGTTCATCACACCATTCTAGTTGGTTCAGAATTAGGGTGTGACAACTTGGTATCAGAGCTCTCGGGCTCTCTCTTTTAAACCTGTATACTTCCACAAGAGTTCGTGAACTGAGTTAGGATAAAATTTAAAAGCTTTAATAAGAACACACCATAAGCACCTACGTTGTATGAGACAATAACTAAGACAAAGAATAATGCACATATGAAAAGGAGAAACAAGTTCTATGTATATACCAAATGAAAATAAAACTAACATATATCCTAATCAGAGCACGGTCCACAATCCAGTCAGTTACTCTGTAGTATATTGTACAAAAGAAATAAAGGCATCATGGAGCTGGGGGTGCTGGAGGAGGAGGTGCCTCACGATCTCGATCATAATCCTTAGCATATACCCTCGTAAGCCAGGCTACCTGAGTCTGGGTCACCTGGAGACTAGCTGCCAGATCCACCACCCGCTGATCAGTAGCACGCTGGGCCTCCAGAATCTCATGTAGCAACCCCATCACTTCATCTCTTGGTGGGTGTGAAGGACCTGCTGAGTGGGAAGGAACCCGAGAAGGGCCAGCTCCAGTAGAATGTTGTGGTGATGGAGGAGGTATGGCATCCACGTCCATGAACATCCTATCATCATCCTCCTCATCATCGCCCTCGTGGACCTACTGCTGCTGCTGCTGTCGCCTCCGCATTTGCTATCTCTACTCGAGTACAGGGATGCACCATAGCGTTTCTCTCCTTGTCACTGACCTGCGCATCTCACATCCCCATCCTACAGATCGCCTCCCAGTCAAGGTCAGTCGAAAAAGTATCCTCATGAATTCTCTCATCGACCAAGTCGACCTGCAGGCAAGTGAGCAAAGTGGTGATCAAATGCCCATAAGGTAGGTTACCCACCAGACCAGGCATTGTGGAACAGTGCACGGTCTTGATTATGATATAAGGAAGGCAGACAGGTGTGAGGACAAAGATCGTAATCTTTTTTTGGAAGTCGTCACCTAGATTAAGGTCTAGGACCTTAGAAATGTGAAATCTCACCCTAAGGTAAAACTTCGATTGACTCATGACCCTTAGATTAGAATTCTGATCCATCAGAGATTGGGTAAGCATCAAGTTATTGTTCTGGGAAGGGGTTAGGCACCCAAACCGCCTGATCGAAATCGGTCTCATATACCTTTCCTATGAGAGACTCTATCTATTCAACTGAACCAAACCAAGTATTTTGATATCATTGAACCGAATCTGTATCCATCAAATTGCCTACGTATCACAAAATTATTTCAAAAATAAGGTTCACCATAGTAGTTCAGGTGTGATTAAAGTTTATGGCTGGGATTTATGCTTGTGCATGATTAAGTTCATTGTTCAAAGTTGACGTGTATGCTTAAAAGGATGAAAAAATCCTATGGGTTAGGATCTGGATAGTCCATACGAACTGATAGATAGTCCTAGTAGATCTAAGAATAATCCTATTTGGGTCAAAATGTGGATAATCCTATTTGGGTCAAAATGTGGATAACCCTTTCTGGGTTAAAATGTGGATAACCCTATTTGGGTTGAAATGAGGATGAATATCCTAGTGGATCTATGGATAGCCCGAGTGGACTGAGGTGTGGATCCGAATTTGGGTTTATCCCAAATGGCCTACGTATCCTAAGGTTTGACCTAGGAATCAGAATCCACGTAGTTTGGGATGATAACCTGTTGTACGTTAGAATGTGAGAACCTGTTCTAGGTATAGGGTTTAAAACATGTTCTAGGTTTAGGATTTAAAACCTGTTCTAGGTTTAGGGTTTATTAAGGGGTGAAATCATCCTGGATTACCCTTTTTCATCCTCAATTCTAATTTTAAAAGGTTTGGCAAAACATTCTCTTTCTTTATTAAGATTTTATTATTTTCCATTATGCCCTTCCCAAGAATGTGGGTGTCTAAATGCCCGTCCCCACACCTAATATGTTTGCTAAGTGTACAGATATGGCAGTTCGACTAGGGTGCAGCATAAATTAAGTTATTGCCATAAATAGAATATTCTATCTAAGCATGACATGTATGATATTTATGGTAACTATCACAACATATAGTAAGATTATGAAAATCTCCCTAATATAGCATGCATTGCAAATAAGGCAAGAACCTAATATGGCAAGATCTAATATGTTAATCGAAGCATGGCAAGACCTAATATGGCAAGAAATTAATATATGCATCTATATATCAAAATGGCAAGTACCAAACATAGAATGCAAATATGGTATGAATTATCCAAAAAGGTAAGATCTTATATGCTATTTTCTAAGCATAGTAAGACTTAAAATGGTAAGAAATCAGTGTATACATTTATATATCAATATGGCAAGTACCAATCATAGAATGCAAATATGGCATGAATGTTTCAAAAAAGGTAAGATCTTATATGTTATTTTCTAAGCATAGTAAGACTTAAAAATGGTAATTATTAAGATTTTGTTAAATATGATAAAAATTTATTTATTCTACCAATTATAGCAACACATAAAATATGGCAAATATGGTATGCACAATCCAAACAAAACATATGAAAGCTGTAAATATAACTATTTATCCAAATATGATAGAATTTACTCAAACAATCAATTGCATGTTACAATGAATGTGATATCAATGAAACCTTTTTTTGAAAAGTGTAAAATTATCAAAAACATATGTT
This sequence comes from Protea cynaroides, assembly GCA_028583415.1. Classification (NCBI taxonomy): domain Eukaryota; kingdom Viridiplantae; phylum Streptophyta; class Magnoliopsida; order Proteales; family Proteaceae; genus Protea; species Protea cynaroides. The sequence goes on from CM053265.1 coordinate 56,583,739, forward strand.
CAATGTTATTTGAAAATATTGTAATTTTTTTATAAGACATTTGGAAAGATTAATGACTCAAAACTGTCAGAATTTTGACACAAGGTTTCAGATAATGGGCAAAATATGAACTACTTTCAGATTCTGTCACATTACACAAGAATGACCATATGTATGTCTTCTATAACTCAAATCTAGTTCAACGTTTTTTCATAGAAAGATGACTCAATATGTTATATTTCATATGAAGGAGTCGAATCCCAATAGAGAGCAAAACTAGGTCAAAGATATGCCCTAAGACCGGACATGTGCACTGGTCAATTCTGTTCCATATTTTTGACCAGTTACACCATAAATTCCGTTTAAAATCTTATAATTAATAAAAATTAAATCTAGACATATATCCATGTAGATAACTATCTGATCTAAAATTTCATTAAGAAAAATAAGTGTAAACAGTATATTTTCTATGTGAAAAATAATTCTTTTCAATCATGCAAATCAGTACATCCTGACAGATTCAAAATCAGAGCACTATACACTTAAAAATCGATATCAATTCAATAAAAAATCAAAAAATACGAAACCAGTGCCATTACTGAGAAGACTTTTATATCTAAAAAGTTTATATGAAGTTGATTTCCTGATCATGGCCAAAAGACCCTTGTCTAGAGACTTTCTGATAGAGGATTAGCATTATATCCAAGTAAAACAACAATGTCAAAGACAAATTTTTTGATATATACTTTTTCAATTTCAAATGGAACAAAATTTTTAGGGTAGTGTTCTAATATATCAGAGAGACTCCCATAAAAATTTTGACTTCAAAATCTAAGAAAAACTACATGTGATGCACGTCCTAAGTTTGAATTCTAAATCTGGAAATTTCATATTAGAAAACCACTGTATGAAACTTGTCAAAAATATCAAACATCATCATATATCATTCAAAACTTCATCATTGAGTAGTTTGGACAAATTATCATTCATAAAAAATGCTAGACATAGGCATCCTAATATCAATATGCATGCAATAGAGCATTCCTAATCGAGATTTCATAGAAATTAGCCTTTTTCAAGCACAATTGACATTCGAGCATTCTAAAGACCTCTAAATTCATTTAAGGTACTAACCTTGTGCTCGAATGGAGCGAAACCGTAGATATAGGATGTCTGGAGATTTTATCAAGCTCTTTGAATGTGAATCCTCCTGCTCCTCTCTTCTGCTTCTCTCTCTCTTCTTTTTCTCTCTTTTCTTCTTCTCTTTTCTTTCTTTTCTCTTCTTCTTCTCTCACTCTTTCTACCTCTCTCATATTTTTCTCTCTTACCCACGTTCTCTCTCTCCTTGTGGTTTAGAGAAGAACCTCCTCTCTCTTTCTCTTGGCTATTTATGCTTTTACTCTCCTCTTCTAGAAGATCCTTCTTTCCTTTTCTTCTTTTTTTCTAAAAAATCATTTTTTCCCTTTTTCTTATTTTCTTTCTTCTCTTCCTTCCCTTTTCTCTTCTCTCTTCTCTCTTCTCCACATTTTCTATATGTTTCTAGAGTAGAAACGTCCCTCTCTCTCTCTCCTCTTCTCTCTTCTTCTCTCTTCCTTCTTTTTCTTCTTTTTCTTCTAGAAAATCCTTTCTTTCCATTTTTTTCTTTCATTTCTTCTCTCTTTCCCATGTTTTTTCTGCTTCCTTTCTTTCCTTTTTCTTCTTCTTCTTCTAGAAAATCCCTTCTCCCTTTCCTTTCTCTCTTTCCTTCTTTCCTTTTCTTCTTCCTTCCTTTCTTCTTCTTCCTTTTCTTCTTCTTTCCTTTTTCTTTTCTTTCTTCATTTCTCTTTTTTTTTCATGTTTTATTTCTAGAAAACAATTCCTTTTTTAATTTCTTTTTCTTTTTTTTTTCCTTTTCTTTCCTTCCTCTTTCCTTCCTTTTTTTTTCCTCTCTTTCACGTTTTCTTTCTAGAAAACATTTTTTTTCTTTTTTTCTTTTCCTTTTTCTTTTATTTTTCTCTCTTTCCTTTTTTCTTTCTCCCTCTCTCTTCCCCACGGCCTCTCTTTCCTCTTTCTTTCCACGGCCCCTTTTTCCTCTCTCTTTCCTATAATATATATATATATATATATATATATATTATACAATAATATATTATACATTATACACATATAAAAGAAATGCATGCATATGGGCTGACACTCTAGATTAGTCTGAGCTGGGCCGGGTAAAGTTAGACTAAGTTGGATTAAGCTGGTTTGGACCAAGGTTGATATTTCATAGTCAATTTCTGTCACCCTTCCATATCGAATTTTTTGATAGCATCTATTCTAAATTTTCTACGTTCACTTTGTAGAACACTAAAAATGAGAAATATTGGAACTTGAATCACCTCATTTGAAAATAAAAATGGCCAACTTATGAATTTTTGAAGTTTAAGCAAGCCAATTATCGATAATTTGGCTAACCATTCTGCAGGGATCCTTCGAAGACTTCTACCAGAAATCATTTACGTCCGCTTTTTAGAGTACTAAAAATGGAACATAATGAAACTGAAATCACCTGATTTGGATATGGGGTGACCAAAATATGAATTTTCAAAAATTAAATGACCATTTCCATTGTAATTTTGCATGGGACCCTTCGGAGACTTCTACCCAAAATTTTTTACGTCCACTTTGTAGAACATCACAAATGAAGAATAATGGCCTTGGAATCATCTGAATCCGACATAGAACGACAAAGATATGAAGCTTTAAAGTTCTAATGATAATTTTGCATGAAAGCTTGCATGGGACCCACTAGTAATTTCTACCTAGGATTTCACGTCCACTTTGAAGAGGACTGAAAATAAGGAATATTGGCCTTTGAATCATCTGATTCCGATATCAGATGACTAAGATATGATGTCTTGAAGTTTGAATGATAATGCATGCATCATACGATAGTTACGTAAATGCCCTTGCACTTTCAAACTGTGACATCTTCCTTGTTTGACGTCAGAATTTGATGATTCGGTTTCATTTCGAAGATAATTTTACAACCTGTACATCCAAGTAGGTAATAGCCCATGACTCTGCTGTGGGGTTCATTAGAGAATCACAAACCCTTGGGTTAAAAGCCGAAAACCAACCATATTGGTTCACTTATGCTGAGGGTGGCAAAAATGGGGTACTTACAGATTCCCCTAGTTAGCGAGATTGTTACCAATTGAAGGCTAAAGATAAAAAAATCACATTTTTGGGATACGAGTGAGATTGCTCATTGGGCTGCACTTAGGGTGATTCGTCCTAAACTGCCTAGAAATCAAGCCCAGAACATAGTTCGACTGGCAAGAAGATTTGCTCTTCTTGGAAAATTGATGATTGCTCCTCTTGTATGAAGCTAGGCTATGAATACAAGACTCATTTGTAGGCTAGGAACCTCTTCTTGCTGAGGTAGAACTCATGATGCAAGGTATACGCGGGCTTGAACCCGGCTTGATCCATTTATTGGCTGATAAACCTCTTCTTGTACGGAGCTAGGCTGTGACAAAGCTCATTTGTAGGTTGGGAACCCCTTCTTGCTGTGGTGGAACTCATGATGCAAGGTACTCGAGGGCTTGAACCTGGCTTGATCCATTTGTAGGCTGATAGACCTCTTCTTCTACAAAGCTAGGTTGTGAATACAAGGCTCATTTGTCGACTAGGAACCTCTTCTTGCTAAGGTGGAACTCATGATGCAAGGTATGTGCAGGCTTGGACCCGGCTTGATCCATTTGTAGGCTGATGAATCTTATTGTATGAAGCTAGGCTATGAATACAAGGCTTATTTGTAGGTTTGGAACCTCTTCTTGTATGAAGCTAGGAGGTGAATACAAGGCTGGTTACACGAGCTTGGGCTCAGCTTTGATTTGTTTGGATGGAGGACTTGCTGTCTTTTCTTTGATTATGATTCTGGTTTAAGTACCTGCACTTATCAGAACATTCAAAATTTCATATAGCATATGAATGATTATGGTTAATCAAATGTTTCTTTGTTGAATCTAAGAAACATCACACTGGAATTCAAAAAAACCTAAAATGCTATTGGTTTCTTGATTGGTGCAACTCTAGGGAATGTTTGAACATTTTGATTATTCCATTCACGAGCAATGGTATCAACCAGATCTAATGTCAACTTTCTAGGAAGTTCACAATCAGTCACTTCTCTGCTGGTGCTTGCTGGGATATTGAATTGCTGAGGTAGCCTTCTTGGGGAATAAAATGAGGTATGAGTCAACCCCATGAACCGGACATGCAAACTATTCTCTGTATTTGTGACAACCCGCTCTTGCTTCCACCAAATGTATTTTCATCTGATGTCTGTTGTGGTTATTTCTTTGAGGCGGCTGAACCAATTTGTGTTCATCTTATTGGCCATAGGATCTGCTCTTTTTGCCAATTGAAAAGGGTTGAGGGTCGTTGCTTCAGATTCCTCAACTAATCCTAACCTCTCTGTTAACCAAATTTAAAGAAGATATGGTGATCCGCTAAAATTGTCCAACTCAAACTGATCATGGTGAGTTGCCATGAAGTCAAGGCCCTTTAATGTCTTGGCCAACACTGTAGGGATGATGTCAAAACCTTGTCTCGCATGCTTGATGAGATCTATTATGCCTGGAGATTATGTATCTGTGCAACTTCGTAGCAATAGTCGGGCTATGCTACAATATAGGTAAACATGTCTTCTCTGGTCCTGTGCTTTTTTTCCTATTGGACTTGTATGAGCATATGACTTGATCATGCGCTTTATCTATAGTCGTTGATCTTGTACAAAACGACCCATTTCTTTCTTATCCCAGCTGAAAAAATCTTGTATCTCTTGCTTGTAATCTTTTCCTGGAGATGGCTTGAAGATCTTCCGCTTAGGTGTGAGCAGGAGGCAAGCTCTGAATTCTTCTACAGTTGGGCATAACTCGACTTCTCCCATCCTGAAGACATGAACTGTTGGATCCCAGCATTGAGCGGCTACTTTCAAAAGGTCTAAGCATAATTTTATGGTTGTTAATTGAGGAAGTGCCTCTAGTTGATGCTTCCACAGGAAAGAGCTATCTTCTGTGAACTCAATACGCCCGCTCTAATTTTTCAGTGCCCTGTCTATCTCAGTAACTCTATCCAATGGATCAATGGATTGTCAGCCTCCCAGGTGTGACCTGTAGGAATCCTGACATACAAATAGAGGTTAAAAATGAATCATTGGAATTATCTTAAATTATTGTTGTTTAGATATGTTGAAATGCCCTTAGTAGATTACACATGAAATGTATACCTATGACTAACTCTGTCTGAGTTTTAGGTACTTAAATCTATAGACATGATGAGCGAAAGTGAAGGTCCAAATGGGACTGACAAGAAACTGTCCAGGTGGGTCTGCCGCCTGGAGGAGTTTGTGGTTATTTATGTAGAATGGAATTATCTTACCTAGAAGACCCCATTTTATTGGCTTGAGAAAGGATGGGCTTGTTGGAATCTTGGGACATCGTCAGATGTAATGAACGACAGATAAGAGTTCCAACCAGATTTTTTTTAATTTATAATTTCTCAGATTGATATACTCATGAGAGTTTATATCAAATGATATGAAAGATGGGCTTTGATGTGTAACTCTTGGGAAATCCGTTGGATAAATGGACAGATGAAAGAATTTAACCAAAAAACAGGAAATTCTTTCTTTGATTATGATGATAGGATGAACCATTCCTGGGTGAAAGGTGTTGTGCCCCATCGGAGAATCTAGTCAACCATGTCAATAAGTTCTTCAAATGATTGATGCCCATTGTTGATGTCAGCAGGTGAGAGACAAGCCTTCTACACCCTCCATTTTTTTTTTTTTGGAAGAGTGTAGAGGCTACACGTAATATGTCTTCACTTGATCCAAGTTGGTCAAGTATGTTAACTCGATGCCTTCCATGTCGACCAGTCGAACAGCTTTCCCATGTAAGATTTCCTTTACAATGAATGGTCCGCTCCAATTAGGGTGAAACTTACCCCTAGGGTCATGGACAGGTGCTCTATGCTCCTTCAATACCAGGTCTCCTACTGTCAGGTGATGAACACGCACCTTTTTGTTAAAGGTTGCTGCCATTCTTTGTTGGTATTTTTTCACATTATCAATTGCCTTCATTCTTCTTTCATCAACGAAGTTCAGCTCATCATATCTGGATTGCAACCATTCAGCTTCTGGAATCTTGCATTCCATCAAGACTCTCAGTGATGGCACCTCAATTTCTACTGGGAGGACTACTTTCATACCATATACGGCATTGCCCTAGTGGATGTTCTTATGGATGTTCTGTATGCCCAGAGTGCATAAGGTAGTTTGTCTGCCCAGTCAACATTGGACTCTGCCATCTTCTGGAGGATAACCTTGACATTTTTATTGGCCGCCTCTACTGCCCCTTTTGTCTGTGGATGATAAGGAGAGGACCGGTGCCTTTTGATGTGGAACTTGTCACATAATTCTTGGACTCTCCCTCCGAAGTGTTGTCCTTGATCTGAGATTATGGAATGAGGCATTCCATGCTGGCATATGATATACTCTTGTAGAAATTTAGCCACTTTGTTTGCTGTGAGCTTGGCATATGACTGTGCCTCTACCCACTTTGTGAAATAATCGATGGCGACCAATATGAATTCATGCCCATTTGAAGCTTTAGGGTGAACCTTTCCGATCACATCTATGCCCCAGGTTGAGAAGGGCCATGGAGAGCTAAGAGTATGCAACTCTACTGGAGGCACATGTATCAAATTAGCATGGATTTAGCACTTGTGACATTTCCTTACGAACTCTGCACAGTCTGCTTCCATTATGTTCCAATAATATCCCATTCTGAGAATCTTTTTTGCAAGCATTCTAGCATTCATGTGAGGTCTGCATATTCCTTAATGGACTTGCTCAATGATGTTTTGTGTCTGTTCTTCATCGACAAAGACTAACTGCACTCCTTCATGGGATCTTTTGTATAGGATATCTTCGCATAGAATGAACTAGGAGGCATATCTCCTAAGAGACTTATATCTCCTAAGAGACTTACTCTCACCTGTTGTGGCTTCCACTGGATACGTTCTTTCCTTGATGAAATCAATGATAGGAGCAAACCATGGCCAGCCATCGACTGTCAATGCATATTCTTCTTCCAAGTGGACTGGTCGTTCTCTTTTCTCTATGATTAAGGGTTTGATACATCCCAAAGGATCATTTTCAATCATTGAAGCCAAGGTGGCCAATGCATCGGCATACTTATTGGTATCTCTTGGGGAGTAGCCAAATTCAATTTGCATGAACTTCCTAGCCAAGGTTATTGCACATTGTTGATAAGGTACCAGCTTCTCGTCTTTGGTTTTTCAATCCCCTCTGACTTGGTAGATAACAATTGATGAGTCACCATAAACCTTTAATCTGCAAATCCCTATGGCCAAAGCTACTTTCAGTCCCATGATGCATGCTTCGTACTCTGCAATGTTGTTTGTGCAGTCAAAGTCTAATCTGAATGAAAATGCCACAAATGCCCCTTCTGGATCTATGAATAAGACACCGGCCCCATATCCCATATGATTTGCAGCTCTAACGAAGAACATTATCCATGTGTCATTCTTCCCCTCCTCTTGAGTTGTGTGGACTTCTTCATCTAGGAATACATCTTCCAAATGTCTGAGGTTATCTTCAACCGGTAGAGCTGATAGATGTTCTGCAATTATACTTCCCTTGATAGACTTCTGAGTAGTGCATGTGATGTCGAATTCGAACAACAACAATAGTCACCTGGCCAACCTTCCTGTCAAAGCTGGTTTCTCGAACAGAAACTTCAGGGTCGGGAAATGAGAATGACCTTGTAGGATAACATGTAATGCCTCAGTCTCTTTGTTATCAAAACCAGGGCTGCGCATGTCTTCTCCAGCTGTGTATAATTGGCTTCGTATCCTGTGAATTTCTTACTCAAGTAGTATACAGCATTTTTTGTCTTTCCATCTATATCATGCTAGGCTATCATTGATCCCATAGAACCCTCTAATACTGACAAGTAGAGGAGTAGTGGTCTCCCCGGTACTAACGGGGCTAAGACAAGTGGATTCAACAGATAGGTCTTGATTTTGTCAAAAGCCATCTGACATTGAGGGTTCCAATCCTTTGGCTGGTCATTTCGGAGTAGCATGAAAATTGGTTCACATGTTGCGGTGAGATGTGCAATAAATCGGTTGATGTATTGAAGTCCTCCCTAGAAACCTCTTACATCCTTTTCTGTTTGAGGAGACGGCATTTTAGAGATGACTTTTATCTTGGCCGGATCAATTTCGATTCCTCTTTGGCTGACCATAAACCTAGCATTTTGCTCGCTATTACCCCGAATGCACATTTTTGGGGGTTAAGCCTTAGTTTGTATTGCTTGATCCTCTCAAAGAACTTCCTTAACGCCGGGAAGTGACCTTCTCTGGTGAACGATTTTACGATCATATCATCTACATACACCTCTACCTCCTTATGGATCAGGTCGTGCAAGATTGTAGTAGCCATTTTTTGATAAGTTGCCCTAGCATTCTTCAGCCCAAATGGCATCACAGTGTAACAATAGGTGCCCCAGTCTATTATGAAGGCTGTTTTCTCCTTGTCTTCAGATGCCATCTTTATATGATTGTACCCTGAGAATCCATGAAGGACAAAAGAGCATGATTTGAAGTGTTATCCACTAAGATGTCGCTTTGGTAATGGAAAGTCATCTTTGGGCTGACCTTATTCAGGTTTCTGTAATCAATGCACACCCTCAGTCTTCCATCCTTTTTAGGTATGATGACCACATTTGCTAACCACTCTGGGTACTTCGTGACCTCCAGGAATCCTGCGTCAAACTACTTCATGATATCTTCTTTAATCTTAAGGGTCCATTCAGGCCTTAACCGCCTCAGCTTCTGCTTACATGGCCTTGCATCTGAGACCAAAGGTATCTTATGCTGTACAACTTTAGGGTCTATGCTGGGCATATCTTCATAGGACCAGGAAAATACTTCTTGGAACTCTATCAGTAATTCCATCAGTTATTTGGTTTCTTCTTCCGTCAAGGTAGCACCGATCTTTATTTCTCGAGGTTGCTCTGCTGAACCGAGGTTAATTGTTTTGAAGTCTTCGCCGACAGGTTGAGCCTTCTTCTCCTCCAAGGCTTGGATGGATTGTAATATTTCAGGAAGTGGTTCATCATTCTCCTCATTTTCAAAGTTAGAGTTAGAAGGAGAAGGAAAGGAAGAAGTAGACACAGTGTAATTCAAAATATCATCTTTATTCATATTCAAAGCAGAGGTACAGAGAAAATGGTTCCAAGTAGAACAAACTCAAAATTTGAAAAGGACTCAATCTTATCTAAAGACCTAAGGACCCTAGGCTCAGACATAGTCATTATATGTGGATTACATGGCAACCCCTTTGGGTAAACAAAATTATCATGACAACTTTAATTGGGGATTATTCCATTGATGGGTAGGGTAAATTGTTGTACATCGGGACTCCTATCTTGATCTTCACCGGTGAGCGTCATCACTTGATCGTCCTCGAACAGGTTGCTGATGTTGATCACTTCTATTTAGAATTTCTGCTCTTTGCTCTGCTCTTTGCTCTGCTCTTGGATCTTGACTTGCTCGAGCTCTTCCCAGTCAAGGGTACAATTATGGAATATTTCGAACCCAAGTAATTGCTTTTGAAGGTGGATACTGAACCAAGGTTTTGAAAATCCACAATAGATATTGTCCTCTCCTTCTTTGACAAAATACCCATTGAGGGTCTTCGAAAATTGGCTGTCCTGCACATTTTACAACCCCTTAGATATTGCTTGATAGACTGCTTCATCTGTCCTTTGGGGTCGCCAGTTCCCACTAGCTCTGTCTGATGCTCTTATTGTACTGCTACCATATTGACTACTGTGCTTGTATTTTATCCTCTCAAGCTTCTGAAATCTTTCGTCAGCTCTCCTCTGCTATTGCTTGATTACTTTGTGTAGGATGAAATTCTCGACTCAAACCACGGGGGGTCGCACGTGGGGTCGATTGGGAATCGACCTTACCAGACCACAGGATCGACCCCAGCATTCGGGAAGTCCAGGGATGCGGTGGTCGCACCCAGGGTCGATGGAACATCTGACCCTGGCATCGACCATACCCCTGGGGGTCGCAGAAAACTGCTACCCGTCCTGCGACCCTCGCTTAACAGCAAGCCTAAAATTGTCGGAATGACTTCTAATTAAAATCTATCGACTTGTTAGGTTTTTCTATTGATATAAAAGTGATTCTTAAAGCTTGACAAAGGATCTACACTCAAGCAAAGGTGAGGTCAATGGAGAATAATGCAAGAAATTTATACAATTTACAATTTGGTTCCCCCAGTTTGGGAGAATGAAGCTACTCAACTTTGGGATCCATTGGAGTTGTGGGGATTTAAAAGGTTTGGTCTTCAGTGAGTTTACATTGGATTTTAGGGGAATGGAGGGAGCTGAGAACTATGTCTATTTTTGTGTCTTTTACATAAGGGAAAAGGCACCGATTTCAGCCCTACACATGAATTTGATGAATAGATATTTTCTTTTCCCTTTCTGTTCTATGAGATTTAAAGCTATCTCTGTTGTAGTAATTCAGTAGAAACTTTGAGGTGATCCAAGTTGGGGTTTGGTGGGATGCCAACCCTAAGGATCAAGTGGGATTCCTAATTAGTTATTATTATGTCTCTATTCTTAAAAACTGATCTTCCAATCGATTTCCAAAGAATTGTTCAAGTAGAACTTCTTAAAACATAAGTTTTGACTCTGATATTCATGTTTGATTGAGTTCATTGTTTTGTTATTATCATTTTTGCCCACAGTTTTAATTTTGTTTTAAGGTATGGTTTGCCCATCGATTTTGGAATACTAATTTACTCTTTAATTCTGATTTTTGAAACTGGTTATACTTTCTCCATTTCGGCCCTAGCTAGAATTATTTATCTTCTTTGAAACTAATACCGAAAAGTTTCATTTCATTGCTTCAAGAAGGTCAAATTTACAAAATCATCTAAACAGAAAATACAAGTATGTACAAAAAGTGATGCCCCAATCGTGCAATATATACACCTACTTGCATGTATAAGTTGTATGAGATTAGCTGAAAAGAATGTGACATTAATAGTTAAAAAAAAATTAATTAATAGGGCTCAAAGAGTATTTGGATGTTGTGTTGCTGCTACGGTAGCTTATTAGGAACTTTCATAGGTAGGTCAATGGTGAAAAACGTGTACAGTTCAACATCTGCTCGAATCAATAACAAACCATACTCATTCTAAGAAAGAGCTCAGTAATTCAAAGCATAACACAACTGAAATGCATGCATCCTCATAGGCCTATGAGAAGCACCAACAGATGACAATACAAGGGAAATGACACAAAGATGGTTTTGTTATGTACAACAAAGAACAAGGATAGAGATTCACAACAAAAATGAGGATAGTGGTGAAAAACAAGACATTATTATATTTGTTTGGTGGGATAAGAAATCACATATTAATCTATCACCAAAAATCTGAGATTAGTAATTATGGGTACCCAAGATTACTATGAAACAACTAAAACTTTATTTCAAGTTCACAGAAAGCTAAAAATATTTTTGAAACTTTATTTCAAGTTACAGAAAGACAAAATACCTCTAAAACTTTATTTCAAGTTAAACAGAAGGGAAAATACTTCTAAATCTTTATTTCAAGTTGGGAATAGAAGGGAAAATATTATTTCAAGTTGAAAAAATTTCAGCTACCACCCAAAGTAGTTTTAAAACATCACCTACCACCCACAACTTTCAAAAAACATCAACTACCACCCAAACATTTACCACCATTAATCAAATAGATCCACTCCATTAAACGAATTATGTTAGTTGCTGATGTCATCTAAAATCGATTTTAAAATAGACAATAACACCCTTAAGGAAACGTTGAAAGATAGTTTTACCCTCCTTCAAATTAACGAGGGAAAAACCCTAAATCTCTAAATCCAGTTTCTTTTTCTTCTTCATATCTACCCTCGTCTTCCTTCTTAGTACAAATCCTCTTCTGCTCATTTCTTTCCTCTCAGTTCTTGTCGTAGACAGTGTTGGAGGGGACCTTGTAACTGGTGCACCAGGTCACATGTAAAGCTGGAAAGATTGATTCCAAGCGGATGAAGGTGGTCGGACAGCATCAGCCTTTTTCCCAATGCTAAGATTGAGTCCTTCTTAGTAGAACCCTCTCAGTTCTTCCCAATAGACCTTTTTTTCTACAACCCTAACCATTATGCATCAGTAGCACAAGCATTCACTTAGGAGACTCGTGTGAGTCTTGATCATTTTATAGACAAATAACAACCGATTGAAGGTGGAAACACCTAAATGAAGGCAGAAAATAGGACAGGAATAGGATATCAGCTATGTTCTAATGAGGAAAATACTCTCAAATAGTAGAACCATCTATGAAATTTATCAGCTATATCTAGCCTATCCTTTTCCTGCTGGCCAGAAATTGTGTCAAAATCCATATCCCTTCTAGAATCCCAGGTTTGATATCCTATCTTTGTTTCTCTATTTTACACTATTTTACACCATCTCTAACATTAACCATTCCATATATTCAATAAACGTAAAACAGTAGGAAAATCAATGATTGCCATAAATCCTACCGGTGAAAAGGAACAGAGATTGCAAACTCTGTTCTAAGAGCTTATATGTTATGATAATCGTCTGAAGGTAATTGGACTCTAATGAAGAGCAATGAATGCCTATGAGCGATCAACCTAAACCTGCAAACGGCTATATTTCTTATCGTTTATCCTTCTGACATTTGTTGTTCTAAACTAGTAAATAGAGATCTGAATCATGAGCTTAAATGAGTGAACTAGTCTGGTTTTCTCACTTCTCAAGTGTTTTTCCTGAACCTCTATACAAAACCCTAAAACCTAAATAGTTCATTAATGGAGGAAGTTCTACAATCGAAGGTGTTCTCCATGCTTAAATCAGTTCTCTGTAATCCAAAATGTCTGATTTTCTTGATGATGATCCGATGAATTGAAGAAGAGGTTTCGATTTTGGTTTCAAGAGTTGTTGCCAACTCCAATTCTCTATGAGTGGGTGTTTCTCCTTATTGGCTCTTACTATGCATACGTCTCAAACGATGAAGGAGAAGAAAGAGGGGAGAACGATGAAGGAGAAGAAAAAGGGGAGAACAAAAATGAGAAGGGTTATATTAGTCATTTTATTAGCTTTTAAAAAATTTCAATTAAAAAGAAAAAGGGTAAAAATGTCTAACAATTCAGTCTCCTCCATTAGTTACTTGGGTGTAGTTGATGTTTTTTTAAAGTTATGGGTGGTAGGTGATGTTTCAAAACTATTTTGGGTGGTAGCTAAAAATTTTTCTTTCAAGTTCACAAAAAGACACATTGAAGAGCGTCGTCAAGGCATACCTCAGACATTAAGCTTGAAATCAATAAAAACTCAGTAAAAAAAAAACTTGCAAGACTTAAACTACCCTTGGCATGGCCATCACCAGTTAGTCTTGTTATCTCTAATATCTATGCTGCATCCAATGAAGCCAACTCAAATCAACAAATAAAACAACGCCCACTAAAAGAAAGCCATTCGAAAATACATCAATCATGATACTTGTGACAGCAAGATAGAGCCATCACCTCCTCTTCTACCTCAAACTCTTCTTGACAAATATAATACACTTCATCCGAGAATGAGACTTTAATCTTCTTTATCCTTTTAATAGCAGAAAGCAAAGTCAGAGTAGTCTCGAAGCCAAGAACCTCAAAGCTAAGCATCAAAACTTTCTTGTTCAGCTTCTTTAATTCCTCCCTCCTTGCTAAAGTTTTGCAGTAATTGGCAAAAAAAGATTCCACGTCACTTAAGAAGCGAGCATATATGAAAGTTTCATTTCTCTTTCTCTTCTTTCTATTAGTACATTGTTGCAACATCGAGAGAGCCTCTTCAGTAATATGCGCAAATTGTTCTTCCATCAGTAATTCCTCTTGAGAAGAAAAAGGGAAACCATGACTAAAATTTCAAGTTGAAACCGTACGATAAAGTTACTTCTCTCTAATGGTTGTTTTCTAGTAAATAGAAGTAATTTTAAAAGAGCTACTATGAATAAGAAGATCTTAAATGAGGAGAAGGGTATTAAAGGAGTTACGAACATTCGACAAACTGATATATGAAATTTAGTAAAGGATGTCAATATGCGAAATAAGATTTGACATATCCGTAGTGTAGGGATCTATTCCAGCCATTGTCAGTCTAACCGACTCCTCTATCGATGCACTCTTCAACGTCTGCGTCTGCTAACAAAAGAGAAGAGAGGAGGGAAAGGTTTTTGTGCACTCACTCACTGTATTCCCAAATAGAAAATGTAATGGAGTTCTCAGATTTTCATAGTGTGCATAGGACCCTACCCATTAATATTTATAGACCAACCGTCTCCTTCCATCAAAGATGGATGGTGATCTAGGTGCCACATGTCCCTCAGATCTAACGCTCATAACTCTCCTAATGGGGATACTGAAATGGATCAGAGTGGCATGTGGGCCACTCACTCATTTTCTTCCACTTGGCCTATATTGCCACCTAACAAGCCATTTTTAGAGTTATAACCGAATGTATGGCCATACATTAACTTTCAGATCTTTCTTTATGGACTTGTTTTTTATGTTCATAATAAAACTCCCAACCCATGAATCATAGCGGTAGATGTCCATACACAAGAATACTGCCTTCCATGTATTACAATGGACTGTTCATTTTAAGATGAACCTCATTTGTGACAACCACTTTATAGAATCAATTCAACAATCGATTCAAGGGTTAATTTTATTGCCTTGAAAACTTTATAGGCATCTATCATTACAAAATTTTATGTATACAACTGAATTAATGACAGTAAATAACTTTATTTCGAGTTGTCAAAACTTTATATTGCAATATCATAAATAAAACATTCAAACGCTTAATGAGTTACATAGCCCCATATGATCCATGTAAGCTACATACACCTTGGGTGGAAGCCCTTAGATGAAAGGATCAACTATCATATCATCAGTGCCAATATGTTCTATCTGAACGTGATGAACTAAAACTTCTTCTTTAATAACAAAGCACTTTATTTCATTGTGTCGACAACAACTCTTTGAGCATGTATTGTTAGAGAAATGTACTGCTGCGGTATTGTGACAGTAGATCCTTATAGGTCTTTCAATAGAATTTATGACCTTTAAATCTATGATAAACCGCCTCAGCCATAATGCCTGAGAAACTGCTTTATAACACGCTACCACTCTACTTTAATAATAAAAGATGTTGTTTTAAGTTGTTTTACGTTGTGCCAAGACACTATTCCTCTAACTAACAATAATGAAGCTAGAAGTATACTTCCTTGTATCTCTACATTTAGCAAAATTTGAATCTGAGTAACTGACTCCAAAACATCAACATGTCTATATATGAGTATGTGATCCTTGGTGCCCTATAGATACCTCAATACTTTCTTTCTTGCTGTCTAATATGGCAAACCAGGTTTTTTTTGGAATCTACCTAATACTCTTACTAAAAATGAGATGTCAAGCTTGGTACAGACCTAAGCATACATCAAACTATCTACTGCTGATGCATAAGGGATATTTTGCATTGCTTACTATTTCATATTGGTCTTCGAACATTGCTCTAGACTAAGTCTGTTGCCTTTAACAAGATATACTACACTTGATGAACATTGCTTCATCTTGAACTATTCTAAAACTTTGTCAATATAACCCTTTTGGGACAATCCTAAGGTCTTAAGAGACCTGTCCTATGAATCTCTATGCCTAAGACATAAGAGGCTTTACCCATATCATTCATGTCAAAGTTTTGGGTCAAGAAATGTTTAGTCTCATGTAGCATCCCTAGATCATTGCTAGCTATAAGGATGTCATCTATAGATAACACTAGTATGGTGAACCAAGTTCCCTTAATCTTTATGTAAATACATTGATCAGCTTGATTCTTCACAAAATCGTAGGAAGTAATCGTGTTATCAAATTTCAAATACCATTGTTGGAAAGCTTGTTTCAATCCATGTATAGATCTCTCAAGCTTGCATACTAAATGATTTCCTTTATTCGAAGTAAAACCTTCATGTTGATCCATGTATACCTCCTCAATTAGATCACCATTCAAAAATACCATCTTGAAATTCATTTAGTGTAGCTCATGATCATAGTAAGTCACCAATGCCATGATAATCCTCAAAGAATCTTTTCTAGATACGAGTAAAAAAAAAGTTTCTTTATAATCAAAGTTAGCCTTCTGATTATAACCTTTTGTCATGAGTCGGGCCTTGTATTTTTGATATTGCTGTGTGGGTCTCTTTTAGTCTTGAAAACCCATTTATACTCTACAGTGGAGGTGCCTTTAGGTAATTCTATAAGTTCCCATACTTGATTATTTGACATAGATTCTATTTCATCCTTCATGGCATCATGCCATAAAATAGAATCTACACAATCCATTGTAGTGAAAATGATATTAAATCATCACTTATTCCAATGTCAGTTTTACAATATTAGAGATATACTTGATAATCTAAAGGGATTGTCAATTTTCTCTCTCTCGAGGATCTCCTTAAAACTTGTGGCTTAGGATTGATTTCCTGATTCTGGACTACAGGTTTAGCGATAACTGGTTCCTTATGTGTTGTATCTTGATGTAGTACTTCATCATGAGCTTGTGGTGTCTCATGAACCACAGTTGCCACTGTAAAGGGATAAAACCCTGACTACTAGATGTGAAAGGGATTTTTGATACATCTTATTCATTGAACTCAATGTTTCGACTCTATATACTCCCACTATTGTCGACATCCTCTAAAAACTTGGCAACTTTAGACTCTACAATGGTAAGACTATATGAGAGACAACAAAACTTGTAACCTTTAGATCTTTCAGAATAGTCAATGAAATATCCACTGACTATTCTCAGGTCCAACTTCTGAAGATGTGGATTGTAAACTCTTATTCCAGCTCGACAGCCCCATATGTAAATGTACTTCAAATTAGGTTTCCAATCACTCCACAACTCAAAAGGAGTCTTAGGAACTGACTTGGATGGTACCCTATTCAAGATATACACAGTTGTCTTAAGAGTTTCACTCCATAATTTCAGAGAAAGACAAAAGTTACTAATCATACTCCTGACTATATCCGTAAGTGTATGGTCCCTTCTTTTAGGAACGCCATTTTGATCCAGAGATCCAGGCATGGTATATTGCGGTACAATACCTTGCTCTTAAAGATACAATGCAAATGGGCTAGGTTTTTTACCATATTCTATAGTTCTACCATAGTATTCACCACCTCTATCTGATCTCATAACCTTTATCACCTTTCCAATTTATTTTTTTACTTCTGTCTTGAAGTTCTTAAAGGCTTCTAATGCCTCATCTTTATGAAGTAGAAGATAGAGATACATGAATCTTGAGTGGTCATTAATGAAAGAGATAAAATATCTCTGATCATTAAAATATGGAGTGGAAAATTATCTACAGATATTTGTTACTATGATTTTTAATTTTTCAATTGCCCTTCTGGCACTTCTCTTCGTTTTGTTGGTCTGCTTTCCCTTAATGTAGTCTACACAAAAACCTAGGTCAGTGAAATCAAGAGTTTTAAGGATTCCATCATTCACTAATCTTTTGATTTTGTCACTGTATATGTGACCTAATCTAAGATGCCACAATTGAGAGGAATTCTCATTCACATTCATTCTCTTTATACCAATATTGTTTACAGAGAGTAAACTACTTTCATATGTTGGATCTAGATTTAAGAGAAATAAACCATCAACCAAAGAACCTAAACTGATGATTACGTCATTTTTAAAATCCTTAATTCTGTACCAAAAAAATTAAACACATAACCCAAGGGTGTTAATCTGGAAATAGAGATCAAATTCTTTGCAAATGATGGAACATAAAAGATTTCTCCTAAATCCAACACATATCTAGATTGCAATAGCAATCTATAGACACATACAGCTTCACATTGAGATTTCAACTGATTTCCTGAATGGATGTATCTCTCAGTTTCTTTCGGAAGTATTGCCTGTAGAAGCCTTGCAAGGTATTAGCCACATGGATTGTTGATCTAGAATCAATTCACCAGTTATTTGAATGAGAATTAACTAAAATTGATTCAAATAAACCGAAGTTCTCTGAACTGAGATGTCCCTCATGTGCGTGATGTTATCACACACATCATCCTTACCTTTGTTACTTAATGAGTTTGATTTTTCCATTAGAGTGCTTACTAATATCTTGTTTAAACTCACAAACTGAGCATCAATTACCTTTATGTAGTCAGCAACCTTCTTACATTCAAGAATTGACCCTTTTAATGCTCTTGTCAATGTTATTCATGATAAGCATCAGGCTCAAGTGGTTAGACTGCTCCAACTTATCAATAAGTAATCTGGACTGGCATACTAGAATCCATGAGAGTAGCTGGCTTTTCCATTCAGAGCACCATATCCAAATCCATGCACTCTAAGGTCAAATAAATTTTTTATTTTCAATCTAAATAATTTTTCCTAGTAAGCATTGGGAGACTAATCTGGTTATAAACTATAAACAACAATAAGAAATTTTAGATTTATTAGCGTACAACTGTAAGACCCGTATAGAACTAACCCGGTCTTACCACCTTGAACCAGGTCTACCCATCATGGTCGAGCCAAATGGATTAAGTGCGTGGAGGAGATCACGACCTCAGGTATTAAACTGACCCAAAAACACTAAAAATAGGGGGAGGGTTGCACACCCAGCTAGGCAGGGTCGGACCCCCAAGATAGAAAGTCAGACCCTGAGTTTTTAACCAGGGGTCAAACATTTTAGAACCAGGGGTCGACGGGATCTCCGACCCCCTCATCGACCCCCAGCCTGTCGACAGAAATCGTGAATTAGGAACTTTCCTAATTTCAAAGGGATTCTTTCCCAATCTCAATGGGACTTATTTTGGGAGTTTCTACTCTATAAATAGGACGTACCTAAGCCTCTTTCACTCCTTTTAGAACCCTAATTGGATTGAGAGAAAGAGAAGAGAAGGAGAAGAGAAAGAGAAGAGAAGGAAAGTGGAGAAGAAGATCAAAGAGAAGGCTTCAGAGAAACAAGCCTAATTCTCAGGTATGGATACTATCTCCATGTAATTCTACAGACCTTAGAATAGATAGTGAAGAGGGAATGATCTAGGAGAAACCCAAATCATCCATCCATAGTTAGGTTTTCATGAAAAATCATGGGGAAAATCATAGAAACCATGTAGAGGAATAAACTATGGTTCTAAGCCATAGAACATGTAGGCAATGGATTGTAGAAGCAAGCCATAAGACCCAAACACGAAGGAATAAACTGTAGGATGAAAAATTGACTAAACTCACGGGGGGTCGCACGGGGGGTCGATGGCCAATCCACCCTACCAGACCCTAACAATTGACCCCTAGTGTTCGGGAAGTCCAGAATCTGGGTGGTAGCACCTAGGGTCGATGGACCTCCGACCCTGGCATCAACCCCCAGTTAACAGCATGCTTTTTAAAATCAGAATTAATTATAATTGAATTCTGTCGACTTGATTAGGTCTTCTAGTGATATAATATCGATACATAGTTGATTCTTAAAGCTTGAAAGAGGATCCACGATCAAGTAAAGGTGAGGGAACAAGACCTAAACTAATTGGTTAATAATAAACTATTTTATTCTTGAGTCCAATGCCATGATTGATTCTATGCGTGTATGATTGTTATGTGCATTCAACATGTCATCCAATATTTTTATTATTACTGTTCATGCATATTTAAATTATTGTTTATAACATGATGGTGATGATGATGATAGGAATAGGCATCTAGATGTATGTGTGTGGTTGGTGCGCTTGATGCAAGCGAGTATCAGGGGGAGGTGTCATAAGCGGGGCCTCAGTACTCTAGCTCTATCTCTAACTCAAGTCTTGTCCAGTGACATCATCGTATCGCCATTACCTTAGCAGAACTATTACGTCGTAGGGTATGAGGGGAGGTGGTCTCGGACCGTGTAGTCTCTGACTCTGTCGGGGGCCTTAGCTCTATCTCTATGGACGTATTGAGGGATGCTGAGGTGTGAGGATAGTGATGTCCACCCACGCTGAATGGACGGTGAATGATTTGGAGTTGCCACCTAGATTAAAGTCTAGGACCTATAATGTAGCATCATCCTGAGATAAGACTTCTATTGACTCATGACCCAACATATCGGCTTTAGTCCAACAGAGAACGGGTAAGCGTTCAAAGTACAGTTTGGGAAGGTGTTAGGCACCCAAAACGGCCCGATCCGAAAATCGGCCTCCTATGTGATTCTACTTTCCTTAGACTCTATGGTTCTGACTGTTCATGGTCGATGGATGATGACTAGGGCTCATGGGGGATCCTATACCAAGTTGCTGAGTTCTTCTAGCCTAAGTTTAGCCAAACATGTTCTCGAAGTAAGAAAACAAATAAAATAATATACAATGAACCGAACCAAAGATGGTTCGATGATGGACTGAATCTGAGATGTCCAAAACATCTCAAATTGCCTACGTATTCCAATCCTGGAAATCAAGTCCAAAAACATAGTTCGAAACAGAAAGTGATTAAAGATTATGGATGTGGATTATGATTAAGCTTTCTTAGATTCAATTTATTCAAGTTGAAGTTTATGCTTGATGAAGATTGAGATTGAATCTAGAGATAGCCTAAATGGATCGAAGTGAACGAGGATATGGATACGGGTATGGATATGGGGGACCTAAGGATAGTAAGATGGGGTACCGTACTTGGAGAGTCCTCCAAGTTGCCTACGTATTCCAGAGGTCCTGGAAATCAGGTACAACGTAGTTCGTTTTTTGGGTGGATTGGTTAACTTCAAGGGCTAGGGTATGTCTCTCAGGGAGTAGAGTGTGGCTCTCAGGGAGTAGAGTGTGGCTCTTAGGGAGTAGAGTGTGGCTCTCAGGGAGTAGGGTGTGGCTCTCAGGGAGTAGAGTGTAAGATAGTCTCGCAAGACTAAGGTGCGTACTCGCAAGCACGACGTCAAGATAGAGCCTCGCAAGGCTAAGGGGGGTGCGTGCTCGCAAGCACGACTTCAAGATAGAGCCTCGCAAGGCTAAGGGTGCATACTCGCAAGTACGACTTCATGATAAAGCCTCGCAAGGCTAAGGGTGCGTACTCGCAAGTACGGCTTCGGGATTGAGCCTCGCAAGGCTAAGGGTGCGTACTCGCAAGTACTACTTCATGATAGAGGGAGTTGGATTTGTACTCTCAAGGAGTAACGTTTGTACTCTCAGGGAGTAGGGTTGTACTCTCAGGGAGTTGGATTTGTACTCTCAGGGAGTAAGGTTCGTACTCTCAGGGAGTAAGGTTTGTACTCTCAGGGAGTAAGGTTTGTACTCTCAGGGAGTAAGGTTTGTACTCTCAGGGAGTAAGGCTTGTACTCTCAGGGAGTGATGATTGTACTCTCAGGGAGTAAGGTTTGTACTCTCAGGTAGTAAGGTTTGTACTCTCAGGGAGTAAGGCTTGTACTCTCAGGGAGTAGGGCTTGTACTCTCAGGGAGTGATGATTGTACTCTCAAGGAGTAAGGTTTGTACTCTCAGGGAGTAAGGTTTGTACTCTCAGGGAGTAAGCTTTGTACTCTTAGGGAGTAAGGTTTGTACTCTCAGGGAGTAGGGCTTGTACTCTCAGGGAGTGATGATTCTACTCTCAGGGAGTAAGGTTTGTACTCTCAGGGAGTAAGGTTTGTACTCTCAGGGAGTAAGGCTTGTACTCTCAGGGAGTGATGATTGTACTCTCAGGGAGTAAGGTTTGTACTCTCAAGGAGTAAGGTTTGTACTCTCAGGGAGTAAGGCTTGTATTCTCAGGGAGTGATGATTGTACTCTCATGGAGTGATGTATGAGGGCACATTGATTGATGTGTGGAACCGTATCTGGGAGTTTCCCAGACTACCTACGTATCTCAGGGTATTGACCTAAGAATCAGGATCCGCGTAGTTCGGACGGCACTGTTCATTGGGTGACCCACTTGGGTCAGAATATGGGTGGTCCAGCTGGACCGAATGATGATCCTAGATGATCTATGGTTGGATTCACATTACATCTATCAAGATTCTGCATCCTAGGGGAAAGGAACTGAGGGGTAGGGATCGTTCTAAACTACCCTTGTCACTTACAATCCTGATTTGGAATTGTTGGGCTAAGCTTCATGATTCTTGATTAAGACTTTTATCATTTTCCATTATTACCCTTCCCATGAATGTGGGTGCCTATATGCACGTCCCCACACCTAAGAATGTCTTCTATCAGTGTACATGCACGGCAGTTCGACTAGGGTGCAGCGAAAAGTAAATTCTTGCCAACATAAACATCATTCAATCATGGCATTAGCAAGCAGATCAGCATGGCAGTGTGCACAAAGCTAGCATTGTGAGCATGTGAACAGGGTAGAGCATAATATGACAGCATAATCAAGGGACATGATAGATGCTTGGATATAATGAAATAGACGATTTCAGATCCTCAATCTAACGGTTATATCTCTTCAAAAAATGATGATCATGATCAACACTTAGATTCATCAAAACAGCCAAGATCAACGGCTCAGATCTCACATCATGATATAATCATGATCAGACTAAGAAATCAGTGGCTTAGATTCGTCTAAATCAATTATGATCCAGATTCAACAGTTTATATCGCTCAAAATTTCCAAGATGGCAATCCAACGGTTCAAATCACTCAAGATCATAATCCAACCGTTCAGATTTATCAAAAACACTCATGATCAAGATTTAACGGTTTAGATTCACCAAAATCACTTACGATGACAATCCAACGGTTCAAATAGCTTAAGATCATAATCCAACCATTCAAATTCATTTAAATCATTCCCCAAGATAATCTAACGGTCCAGATTGCTCATCCTGATAAGCCAACCCCTCATATTCATCAAAACACTCATGATCAAGATCCAATGGTTCAAATCACTCAAAATTACTCACAATGAAAATCCAATGGTTGAAATCATTCAAGATCATAATCCAATCATTCATATTCCTTTAAAAACACCCACAATGAAGATCCAATGGTTGAAATCATTCAAGATCATAATCCAACCATTCATATTCCTTTAAATACACCCACAATGAAGATTCAATGGTTGAAATCATTCAAGATCACTCAAAGTAAAGATCCAACGGTTGAAATCATTTGAAATGATAATCTAATGCTTTAGATCATTTAAATCACTCATGATGTCGATCCAACGGTCCAAATTAACATCCAATGGCCCATATTTCATCACATCAAAATTTATAATCAATGGGCTAGGTTTAAATTATCTAAGATTGATGGCCAATATTAAATCACATCAAACATGAACATCATGGTATTGACACACATGCCATATAGCATTTGAAGATCATGATTATCGAAATAGGCATATTTAGACAATTTTTTATTATTTGAGCTTCATGAAAGCTATCAAAAATAAAGTTTGAGGTACCAACCTTGTCCCCAACAATGGGGTGGAGCCTTTGATGATGGTTGGTGACGATCGATGGCAAGCTTTCCCTTCTTCTTTCCTCCTTTCCTCCTTTCCTTTCTCTCTTTTCCTCAATCTCCCCTCTTGATTCCAATATCTCTTCTCTCTCTCTCTTCTACTTACTTTTATTCTCCTCTCCTTTTTTTTTCTAGCCTTTCTCCATCTTTTCTTTTTTTTCTTTCTCTTTTTTTTTTCTTGGCTTCTCTCGGCCAAAAAAACCTCCCCTTCTCCCCTTTTCTCACCTCCTTTTATAGCCTTTGGTGGGGTGTAGAAAGGATAGGTTGTTGGGTGGTGATTGAGTAGGTGCATGGAGAATAATGAGTAGGGGCATGGAGGTGAGGGGATATTGGGTTGTTGGGCTCAAGGAGAGGAAGAGATGGCGGTGAGGGATTGATAAAGGAGAAGTGGGAGGTGGCGGGTGGCATGGGCTCATGGCAGCTTGGAGTGGGGCTCAAGGAGAGAAGGAGGTGCACGGTTGGGGCTTGATGAAGGAGAAGTGGGTGATGTGTCGATCAAAGGAGAGGGGTTGGTGGAGTGGGCTCAAGGAGAATGGGTGGCGGTGAGGGAGGGGCATGGAGAAGGAGGAGGTGGCGGGTGGCATGGGCTCATGGCAGCTTGCAGTGGGGCTCAAGGAGAGAAGGAGGTGCACGGCTGGGGCTTGATGAAGGAGAAGTGGGAGGGGGCATGGGAAAGATGGAGGTGGCAACACCTCCCTCTTTCCCTCCACCGAATTCCCCTTTTTTCGGTTCTTCCCTCTCTCTCTTCCTCTCTTTGTCTTTCTCTCCCTCTCTCTCTTCCTTCCTCTCTCTCTCTCTCCCTCTCTCTCTCTTTCTCTCTCTCTCTCTCTATTCCTCTCCCTTATCGGGTTCTCTTTATTCGGATTCACGTATATATATATATATATATATATATATATATATATATATATATATATATATATATATATATATATAATATAATATAATATAATATAATATGATATAATATATAAAAATATATATAATATAACATATAAGATATATATTATATAATATATAAATGTATATATATAACCCCTACATAAAGTGCATGCACATGGGCCGACCCGACTCGATCTGGGCCGGTCTGGGTTGGGTCAGGCTGGACTTGTTTGAGTTCGACAGGGTTGGACTAAATTGGGCTTTAGCTGGGATGGACTGAGTAAGTATGGACTGGATTGATTACTCTCTCTATTATGGATCCTTTCAGCTTGCAATTCCACATGAAAAATTTCAACGACCTCTGTCTCAGATTTTCCACGTCCACTTTGAAGAGGACGGACAAAGGAGCACACTGGTGCTCGAATCGTCAGATTTGGATGTTAGATGAACAAAATATGAAGAATTGAAGCTTTGGCGATAATTCGGCTAGCAACTTTGCATGGGACCCGCCGGCGGCTTCTGTCCAAAATTCTTTACGTCCACTTTGAAGAGGACGGACAATGGAGCACAGTGGCACTTGAATCGTCTGATTCGGACTTCGGATGATCAAGATATGAAGAATTGGAGTTTTGACGATAATCCAATCGACAACTTTGCATGAGACCCGCTGACGGCTTCCGTCCAAAATTCTTCACGTCCACTTTGAAGAGGACAGGCAAGGGAGCACTGTGGCGCTTGAATCGTCGGATTTGGATGTCGAACGATCAAGATATGGTCGAATGAAGTCTGATAGATTTAAATCACGATAATTTGCCCAATAAATCCTTAATTTATGATAATTTACAGAAAAGCCCTTGGATTAATAAGCCAATTTCAATCCGACTAAAATCGCGACATCTTCTTCGTTTGATATCGGAATTGAGTGATTCTGGCATCATTTCGAAGGTATTTTCATGACCCTGCTGTAGGGCCCACCAAAATCAGCTTTGAAATCACCACTTATCGTCCAAACCTTGAATTGACCCGCAACCCTTCCGAATATGCCCATCAAGACTCTTGTTCATGGCTGGGGATGGCAAAAATGGGGTGCTTACAGATACCCCTCTTTACCCGAGATTGTATCAATTGAGGGTAAAGACAAAGAGAACCACATTTTTGCCACTCATAATGGAGAGAGACGAAACCTTCTTGAACATGCGGGCCAAGTGTACCTCAGCCCTGAATTACCACTTTTGACAAACTTGGGCACATGCTTTATTATCACCATTTGGAGAAGGCATACCAGTGGACCTCCCTTAGGAAAAAATTATCATCAGCAAGTTCTTTATGCCTCGATGTCTTATCCATCATGGCCATTCTGTCTGACGAGTAGAAGTTCTGAAACACTCACTGGAATGACTTAGAGAAAATCTAATTCACAACAGAATTGGTAGGGGAATCATTGGAACTTTCTTACCTTATAGACATAGTGAAAACCTTAGTGAGTTGTGCATGAAATGCACATATGTATGACCTTGTCTGGACCTAAGTTTCTGAGTCACAAGTCAAGTGAGAGAAAATAAAGGCCATATTTGGCTGATATGAAGCTATCCAGATGAGATTCCCATCAGGAGGATCTTTTGGTTGTTTATGTGGAATGGTCGATCTCTCCGAGGAGATACCACTTTATGGGCTTATAGAATGAAGGGCTCTTTGGAACCTTTGGACGCCGTTGAATGTAATGAACGACAGATAAGAGTTCCAGCCAGATTATCATTATAATTTTTTTTCGGAATGACACGCCCACTAGGGTTGATATCAAAAGATATGAAAGATGGGCTTGTTATGCGACTCTTGGGAAATCCATTGGATAGATGAACGGATGAAAGAGTCCTAGCCAGAAAGCAGGAAGTTCTTCCTTTAATAATGACAAAATGATGGAACCAATCCTGAGAAGTAGGGTGTAATAGCCTCTTTAGAGAATCCAGCCCAAACCTGTCGTGAAGTTCATCCAAAATGGTCGACTTTCATGACCAACTGTACCCTCCTTTTTTTTTTTTTTTTTTTTTTGGAGAGTGAAGAGGTCAAACATGATACCGCTTCAACTGATCGAGGTTGGTCAGATATTTTAGCTCTTCACCGTCCAGATCTATCAGTCGAACCGCCTTTCCTGGTAAAATTTCCTTCACTATGAATGGCCCGCTCCAGTTCGGACGGAACTTACCCCTAGGGTCATGGATAGGTGCTCTTTGTTCCTTTAATACAAGATCTCCTACCGTCAGGTGACGAAATCTGACTTTCTTGTTGAAGTTGCGGCCATTCTCTATTGGTATTTCTTTGCATTATCAGCTGCTTTCATCCTCCTTTCGTCAATGAGACTCAACTCTTCATAATGGGATTGAAGCCATTCAGCCTCAGGGATTTGGGAATCCATTAAGATCCTCAAGGATGGTACTTCCATTTCTACCGGGAGTACTGCCTCCATACCATATATCAGAGAATATGGTGTGGCTCCAGTAGAAGTCCTTATAGAAGTTCTATAGGCCCATAGTGCATATGGTAACTTATCTGCCCAGTCAGTGTGTGACTCTGCCATTTTCTGGAGGATGACCTTGACGTTCTTGTTAGCGGCCTCTACTGCTCCATTAGTTTGTGGCCTATAAGGAGAAGAACGGTGCCTTTGGATACTGAAATTCTCGCACAATTCTTGTACCTTTCCTCTGAAGTGTTGACCCTGAACTGAGATTAGAGCATGAGGCATCCCATGCCGACAGATGATATGCTCTTGAAGGAACTTGGCTACCTTATTCGCAGTGAGTTTGGCATATGATTGAGCCTCCACCCACTTGATAAAGTAGTCGATGGCTACTAAAATGAACTCATGCCCATTTGACGCCTTTGGGTGAATCTTTCCGATCACATCTATACCCCAAGTTGAAAATGGCCAGGGCGAACTGAGAGTGTGTAATTCTGTAGGTGGTATATGTATCAGATTGGCAAAGATTTGGCATTTGTGACACTTCTTCACAAACTCCGCGCAGTCTGCTTCCATTGTATTCCAATAATACCCCATTCTTAGAATCTTCTTTGCGAGCATCCTGGCATTCAAATGAGGTCCGCAAACTCCTTGATGTATCTGCTCAATAAGGACTTGTGTTTGTTCTTCATCGACACAGACCAATTGTACCCCATCATAGGATCTTTTATAAAAGATATCTTCACAGAGGATGAATTGTGTAGCATATCGCCTTAATGACTTCTTCTCTCCCGACGTTGCTTCCGTTGGGTATTTACCTTCTCTGATAAAGTCCACTATGGGTACGAACCAAGATCTACCATCAATTGTCAGCACATCGATTTCTGCATATGCTGGTTGTCTCCTTCTTTCTATTACCAGGGGCCTTGTGTGTTCAACAGGATCATCACCGATCATTGAAGCCAAAGTGGCCAATGCATCAGCATATTTATTTGTGTCTCTTGGAGAATAGTCGAACTCGATCTCTATGAAATTCTTCTCCAAATTGCTTGCTTGTTGTTGATAAGGTATCAATTTTTCATCTTTTGTCTTCCAATCTCCTCTAACTTGGTAAATCACAATAGATGAATCTCCATAGACTTTTATTTTCCTGATGCCGATGGACAATGCTGCTTTGAGTCCCAGGATGCAAGCTTCATATTCTGCCGTGTTGTTCGTGCATTCAAACTCTAAACGGAGGGAGAAAGGTACAAATTCACCTTCCGGATCTATGAGAAGTGCGCCTACTCCGTGCCCTCGATGATTGGTTGCGCCGTCAAAGAACATCATCCATGTGTCTTGCCTTAGCTCCTCTTCAGCCATGTGAACTTCCTCATCAGGAAATACATCTTCCAGGTTTCTGAAATTGTCTTCAACTGGGTGGGCAGACAGATGATCCGCGATCGCACTCCCTTTGATGGACTTCTGTGTAACATATGTGATGTCAAATTCGGATAACAATAGGAGCCATCTAGCCAATCTCCCCGTCAGTGCCGGCTTTTCAAACAGATATTTCAGAGGGTCCATTCTTGAGATAAGCACGATGGAATATGACAGCATATAATGCCTCAACCTTTTGGTTACCCAAACTAGAGCTGCACATGTCTTTTCTAGTGGTGAGTAATTGGCTTCATAGCCTGCAAACTTCTTGCTCAAGTAGTATATGGCCTTTTCTGTTCGTCCATCGTCATCATGTTGGGCTATCATTGACCCCATGGAGTCATCTAATACTGATAGGTAAAGGAGCAGTGGCTTCCCAGGGACTGGAGGGGCCAACACAGGTGGATTTAACAGATAAGTCTTGATCTTGTCGAAGGCCAACTAACATCTGGGGTTCCACTCTTTGGGTTGATTCTTCCTTAGTAGCTTGAAAATTGGATCGCACGTTGCAGTGAGGTGTGCGATGAACCGATTGATGTATTGGAGTCTCCCCAAGAAACTTCTTATCTCCTTCTCTGTAGACGGGGGTGGCATTTCAGATATTGCTTTTATCTTAGCAGGATCTATCTCAATCCCTCTCTCACTGACCATGAAACCCAACATTTTGCCTGCCGTCACCCCAAATGCACATTTTTGTGGGTTAAGCCTGAGCTTGAACTGCTTGATTCTCTCGAAGAATTTTCTCAATGCTGTGATGTGGTCTCTTCTGGTAAGTGATTTTACAATCATGTCATCCACGTATACCTCGACCTCCTTATGGATCAGATCATGTAGCACTGTCGTGGCCATCCTTTGATAGGTCGCCCCCGCATTTTTCAGTCCAAACGGCATTACGATGTAGCAGTAGGTACCCCAATCTGTAGTGAAAGTGGTCTTCTCCTTGTCTTCAGGCGCCATCTTAATCTGGTTATACCCCGAGAATCCATCCATGAATGACAAGAGTGCATGGTTAGCCGTGTTATCAACTAGGATATCTATCTTTGGCAGCGGAAAGTCATCCTTGGGACTGGCTTTATTTAGATTCCTGTAATCCACGCACACTCTCAGTCTACCATCTTTCTTAGGCACAATCACCACATTAGCCAACCATTCTGGGTATTTTGATACCTCTAACAACCCGGCATCAAACTGTTTCATTATATCTTCTTTGACTTTTAGTGTCCACTCGGGTTTTAAGCGCCTCAACTTCTGCTTATGTGGCTTAGCATCATGGATCAGAGGTATCTTATGTTGCACCACTTCTGGGTCTATCCCTGGCATATCTTCATAAGACCATGCGAACACCTCCTGGAATTCTACCAATAGCTCTGTCAATTGGACAGTTTCCTCATCTGTTAGGGTCATGCCAAATTTGATTTCTCGCGGTTGCTCTTCTATGCCGAGATTGATCACCTTGAAATCTTCACCGGCAGGTTGGGCTTTCTTCTCTTCTGAGGCTTCGATGGATTGTAGAATTTCAAGGGGAAGTTCATCACTTTCATCATCATCAAAGTTAGAGTTAAAAGAAAGGGGATTGGAAGAAGTAGACGCAATATAATTGGAAATATTTCTTTCATTAATGCTTGAAAACAGAGGTACAGAGGAGGAGGTTCCAAATGGAACGGACTCAAAGCTTTTTAAAGACTCGACCCTAACTGAAGACTCTTGGACTACGGAACCAGACATGGCCATACTATCATGATTACGTGACAACTCCTTTGGGTAGACAAAAGTATCTAAGCAAGTCCAATTAGGGATTATTCCATTGATCGGAAGGATGAACTGTTGTGGATCGAGATTTCCATCATGATCTCCTCCATTGAGCATTAAAACTTGGTCTTCGCTGAACAAGTTACCGATGCTGATTGACCCCGTCTCTGACTTTTGCTCTTCTTCATGCCTTTGGATCTTGATCTGCTCTAGCTCTATCCAATCAATGGTGCAGTCAAAAAAATATCTCATAGCCGGGTACTCGTCTTTGAAGGTTTTCGTCTAGCCATGGTTCGGAGAAACCACAAAATGCAAAATCCTCTCCTTCTTTGACAAAATACCCATTGAGTGTCTTTGAGTGAGGAACGACTTGTTCATCTTCATCCAACTTGCCGAATTGTGCTTGAAAGACTGGTTCATCTGTCCTTTGAGGTTGCCATTTTCTACGACCCATGCTTGTTGCCTTTCTCCTACCCTCGCTGTTGCTCCCATACTTCCTCCTTTCGAGCCTCCAAAATGCATCATCGGCTCTCCTCTGCTTTTCTTCTATCAGACTCAAATCATGCATGGTGGGGGTATACCCCAATCCAAATCTGTACTCATTGATTAACAGAGACAACATGTTGACATTACCCTGTTGATTTGAACCGAGGCCCATACCTGGGAAATAAGACATGTTAAGTAACTGACGAAATGAAAATGACAAATGCGTACCTGAGGGATTTGGTTCTGTGGCAGCTAAGATGTTACTGATCTGAAACCCTCTGATAGGATGATCGTGGGGTCCATGTTGTCCTGATCCCATATTACTCTGTCCGGTGGCTAGTGCATTTACAGCTGCCGAATCTGCAAATATCGTCACTGTGGTGCCATTGTGGACAAACTTGACCTTCTGATGCAAACTAGATGTTACTGCGTCAGACATATGTATCCAAGGTCTGCCAAGAAGTATACTGAAGGATGATGAAATATCTATGACTTGGAATTCAGTCAGAAACTCTACAGGTCCGACTTGTATGGGCACAGTGAAAACACCCAAGACAGCCCTCCTTGTATTATCGTATGCTTTGATGGTCATGTTGGAAGGCCTGAGCTCAGATTCACTGAATCCCAAATGCTTGAAGGTGCTAACGGGGAACACATTTAGAGCTGACCCGGTGTCAATGAAAACTTGAAAGATGCTTTTACCCCTGCACTTGATGGTGATGTACAAAGGATTGTTATGATTCTTGCCTTCTGGGGGAAGATCCTCATCTCCAAAGACGATGGAGTTTACTGCATACTTTCCTCCCACTATTTTTTCCAATTCATGACAATCAGTAGAAATTGGGACTTGAATGCTCGCCAAAGACTTGAGGACCGCATCTCTATGAGTTTTGGAGGCCATCAATAGCCCCCATATGGACACATTTGCTTGAGTCTTTTGAAGCTGCTTCAATACCGGGTCCTGAGGTTCTGGTTGACTATTCCGACCCTTGTTTTTCTCTCTCATTAAATGAGCTGGGTTCTCAACTGCAAGGTGAGCTGGATTGAAATTCTTACCGGTCCTGGTTTCTGCTATTTCTTCTTCATCTTCTGGGAAGACCACTTCCATTTCCACAAACTGCTTGTTCAATTGAGCTATCTCTGACTCATCTTTTGAAAAATAGATGATGAGAGGTTCCTCTGAATCTACTTCTGCTAATGAGTACTGATGGTCTTCTGGAAAGATTACCTCCATTTCCATAGATTGGTCAGCCATATAAGTGTCTTCTGCTTCATCGTCTGATTGGTAGATAATGAGCGGCTCTTCTGACTCTGTCTCTGCCACCGTATGTTGAGGAATTTCTGGGAAGTATGCTTCATATTCACCCCCTACTTCTTCGATGGAAACTAGGCTCACCTCGTTACCATGTGTGGCACTTCTTCCTTTCACAAATTGGACTGTTTCAGTTAAATGCGCCTCCCCCCATTCTATAAAATTCACAGTATGATGAGGAAGGGGGTTGTTTGTGACAGATGCTTGCCTTGGTTGGAGCTTGAATTTCCCAGAATCCAGAAGATCTTGTATGGCATGCCTCAAAGCAGTGCAATACTCAGTATCATGCCCACTTTGATTATGGTACTTGCAGAATTCATTTAGGCGCCAATAGTGAGGTAACTGGTTCGGAACAGGCCATGTTTCTAGAATTTTGAGCTTTCCACCTTTAACCAACTTGTCCAAGAGCGACGTTTTGGTCATGCCCAGATCTGTGAACTGTCTTCTAGGTCCGAGCCTTTGTGTAGTAGAGGAAGGAGCTATAGTCTCTAAGATCAATGGTGCTGAGCTTGTGGCAGCCACTTGCTTCGATGCTGCAGGTGGGTTAGATCCTGAACCCCTGGATGGGTATGACTTTCGATTCAAACCAAATTCTGACCTTTCTGTCTTGGTTGGTAGGACATCTCCATGATTGATGGCGTCTTCCACCTGCTGTCCCGCAACCAAAAGTCCTTCAAAAGTGAGTATAGCTTGTCCAAAGATATAGGTCTTATAGGTTTTGTTCAAGCCCCTCATCATCATTTGGACCTGATCCCTCTCAGACAGTCGGTCCCAAAGTTTTGTTGCCAATGACCTGAAGCGGGACAAGTATTCTGTGAATGTTTCATCTGACTTCTGTATCATGGTTTCAAGCTGCCTCCTATGGGTCTCAATCTCAGTATTGTAAGAATAGAAGTTTATGAATGCCCTGGTGATATCCGACCACAAGTGGATTTGTGACGGATTCAGATTCATTAACCACCTATGGGCCCCACCTGTCAGTGAGAATTGGAATGCTTGTGCCAACTGCTCATCAGTGAAACCTTGGCCTTGTTTCAGTAGGCCGGTGAAGGACCTTAGATGGGTTTTGGGATCACCCGACCCATCAAATTTTTCTGTGGTCCATTTGAATTTAGGAGGCAGCTTCACCTCCAGGAAGAAACATAAACCTTCAACATCGATGATCTGACTCTCTACCCCTTTCAAACCTCTCAGAATCTTCTCTACTTGGCTCAACCTATCTTTGTATGGGCCATCCTCTTCTCTTGATTTCTCAACCGTGAGAGCCTTCTTTATGGTTGGGGCTTTTTTGTGCTCGATTTCTTCTACCTCCTCATGTGTAGAGTTTGAAGGTAAATGCGGTGTCTCCACTCTTTCGGTCCCTGACTCTTGGGATTGCAGTTTTGCATCCATTTTCTTCATTAAGGTGGCCATCATGGCTATGGCATCTTCCATCTTTTCCATCCTAGCTTCTGCTGCCCCTTGGGTGGGATTTTGTCCTTCACTCATAGCTTCAACTGGTCTTACCGAGGCTGGGCAAATGGGTTCAGGTGTAGATTCTCTTGATAGTCTCCCAGCGATGGGATCTCTTACCCACAAGGTAGAAATGATTGTTGACTAGGGTGACTCCTGATATAGGTCCCAGAAAAAGGCCAAATTTGACAAGTATTAGGATTCTTGGGATGGAGACAGGACAGAAAGGAATTAACATGCACAAACAGAGCTGACTCGACCGTACAAATGTTAGCTCTCTTATGAAACCCCTTAAACAAACATTATCTGTACCAATTTAGTTGCTTTGAACGACCATGTGATCGGATTTGAGCCTCTTGACCCGAAACGGGTCATTGGGGTGACAAGGCCCAACCACTTGGTTTATCAAAAACAAAAAAATTGAAACAAATATGCTCATCCTTAAACTTTCATAAGGGATAAGTTAGCAAAGGCGGTTCATGATTGAACAAACTGGTAAACTCCCGTTCGATCGTAATATCCATGCCATGATAGAGATTTTCCGATCGTTTTTAAGACTTGATGTATCAACAATGAAAGGTTCGACACATTGAATCCTCAAGTGTGAATCCAAACATATTGATAGATCGAGAATCAAAACGGGCAGAACTTCAACGCCATAGGCATAGATGTCGTAATCGAGTTGGAATTTACATAGTCGGTTCAGGGATGAACCAAAAATAACACGCATGTGGCTCACTCTGGGTTAGGACCGGCAAAGGCTACCTTGACGAGGAGGAGTGGACCTATTCCCGTCTCCACGGTAAATCATGGGCCCCTCGATTCCTTTTGATATACCATTTTGCAAAATGTCAAACGACCTAGAGAAGTATAACGCCTCTCCGGGCGGACCCGAGAAACAAACGTCAGAGGCTCTCCACAGTCGAGACTTTTACAAGGTACGTATCAAGGTTGTGCTTTTCACCTAGTGGGCGATCCCATATTCATGAGGACCCGGGTCGGCTAATAGCACGATGTGTGACTGAACCCAAACCCCCCAAAATAATATGTACAATCATAAATATAGTAGCCCTAGATCTAGCATCCAATGTCAGTCAATCAATGTAAGGAAAGTGAATCAGGAGTCTGAACGTGGAATTCCCCAGTGGAGTCGCCACTGTGAGGATAGTGATGTCCACCCACGCTGAATGGACGGTGAATGATTTGGAGTCGCCACCTAGATTAAAGTCTAGGACCTAAAATGTAGCCTCATCCTGAGATAAGACTTCTATTGACTCATGACCCAACATATTGGCTTTGGTCCAACAGAGAACGGGTAAGCGTTCAAAGTACAGTTTGGGAAGGTGTTAGGCACCCAAAACTGCCCGATCCAAAAATCGGCCTCCTATGTGATTCTACTTTCCTTAGACTCTATGGTTCTGACTGTTCATGGTCGATGGATGATGACTAGGGCTCATGGGGGATCCTATGCCAAGTTGCTGAGTTCTTCTAGCCTAAGTTCAGCCAAACATGTTCTCGAAGTAAGAAAACAAATAAAATAATATACAATGAACCGAACCAAAGATGGTTCGGTGATGGACTGAATCTGAGATGTCCAAAACATCTCAAATTGCCTACGTATTCCAATCCTGGAAATCAAGTCCAAAAACGTAGTTCGAAACGGAAAGTGATTAAAGCTTATGGATGTGGATTATGATTAAGCTTTCTTAGATTCAATTTATTCAAGTTGAAGTTTATGCTTGATGATGATTGAGATTGAATCTAGAGATAGCCTAAATGGATCGAAGTGAACGAGGATATGGATACGGGTATGGATATGGGGGACCTAAGGATAGTAAGATGGGGTACCGTACTTGGAGAGTCCTCCAAGTTGCCTACGTATTCCAGAGGTCCTGGAAATCAGGTACAACGTAGTTCATTTTTTGGGTGGATTGGGTAACTTCAAGGGCTAGGGTATGTCTCTCAGGGAGTAGAGTGTGGCTCTCAGGGAGTAGAGTGTGGCTCTCAGGGAGTAGAGTGTGGCTCTCAGGGAGTAGGGTGTGGCTCTCAGGGAGTAGAGTGTAAGATAGTCTCGCAAGACTAAGGTGCGTACTCGCAAGCACGACTTCAAGATAGAGCCTCGCAAGGCTAAGGGGGGTGCGTGCTCGCAAGCACGACTTCAAGATAGAGCCTCGCAAGGCTAAGGGTGCGTACTGGCAAGTACGACTTCATGATAAAGCCTCACAAGGCTAAGGGTGCGTACTCGCAAGTACGGCTTCGGGATTGAGCCTCGCAAGGCTAAGGGTGCGTACTCGCAAGTACGACTTCATGATAGAGGGAGTTGGATTTGTACTCTCAAGGAGTAAGGTTTGTACTCTCAGGGAGTAGGGTTGTACTCTCAGGGAGTAAGGTTTGTACTCTCAGGGAGTAAGGTTTGTACTCTCAGGGAGTAAGGTTTGTACTCTCAGGGAGTAAGGTTTGTACTCAGGGAGTAAGGCTTGTACTCTCAGGGAGTGATGATTGTACTCTCAGGGAGTAAGGTTTGTACTCTCAGGGAGTAAGGTTTGTACTCTCAGGGAGTAAGGCTTATACTCTCAGGGAGTAGGGCTTGTACTCTCAGGGAGTGATGATTGTACTCTCAGGGAGTAAGGTTTGTACTCTCAGGGAGTTGGGCTTGTACTCTCAGGGAGTGATGATTGTACTCTCAGGGAGTAAGGTTTGTACTCTCAGGGAGTAAGGTTTGTACTCTCAGGGAGTAAGGCTTGTACTCTCAGGGAGTGATGATTGTACTCTCAGGGAGTAAGGTTTGTACTCTCAGGGAGTAAGGTTTGTACTCTCAGGGAGTAAGGCTTGTACTCTCAGGGAGTGATGATTGTACTCTCAGGGAGTGAGGTATGAGGGCACATTGATTGATGTGTGAAACTGTATCTGGGAGTTTCCCAGACTATCTACGTATCTCAGGGTATTGACCTGAGAATCAGGATCCGCGTAGTTCGGACGGCACTGTTCATTGGGTGACCCACTTGGGTCAGAATATGGGTGGTCCAGCTGGACCGAATGATGATCCTAGATGATCTATGGTTGGATTCACATTACATCTATCTAGATTCTGCATCCTAGGGGAAATGAACTGAGGGGTAGGGATCGTTCTAAACTACCCTTGTCACTTACAATCCTGATTTGGAATTGTTGGGCTAAGCTTCATGATTCTTGATTAAGACTTTTATCATTTTCCATTATTACCCTTCCCATGAATGTGGGTGCCTATATGCACGTCCCCACACCTAAGAATGTCTTCTATCAGTGTACATGCACGGCAGTTCGACTAGGGTGCAGCGAAAAGTAAATTCTTGCCAACATAAACATCATTCAATCATGGCATTAGCAAGCAGATCAGCATGGCAGTGTGCACAAAGCTAGCATTGTGAGCATGTGAACAGGGTAGCGCATAATATGACAGCATAATCAAGGGACATGATAGATGCATGGATATAATGACATAGACGATATCAAATCCTCAATCTAACAGTTATATCTCTTCAAAAAATGATGATCATGATCAACACTTAGATTCATCAAAACAGCCAAGATCAACGGCTCAGATCTCACATCAAGATATAATCATGATCAGACTAAGAAATCAGTGGCTTAGATTCGTCTAAATCAATTATGATCCAGATTCAACAGTTTATATCGCTCAAAATTTCCAAGATGACAATCCAACGGTTCAAATCACTCAAGATCATAATCCAATCGTTCAGATTTATCAAAAACACTCATGATCAAGATTTAACGGTTTAGATTCACCAAAATCACTTACGATGACAATCCAACGGTTCAAATAGCTTAAGATCATAATCCAACTATTCAAATTCATTTAAATCATTCCCCAAGATAATCTAACGGTCAAGATTGCTCATCCTGATAAGCCAACCCCTCATATTCATCAAAACACTCATGATCAAGATCCAGTTGTTCAAATCACTCAAAATTACTCACAATGAAAATCCAACGGTTAAAATCATTCAATATCATAATCCAATCATTCATATTCCTTTAAAAACACCCACAATGAAGATCCAATGGTTGAAATCATTCAAGATCATAATCCAACCATTTATATTCCTTTAAAAACACCCACAATGAAGATTCAATGGTTGAAATCATTCAAGATCACTCAAAGTAAAGATCCAACGGTTGAAATCATTTGAAATGATAATCTAATGCTTTAGATCATTTAAATCACTCATGATGTCGATCCAATGGTCCAAATTAACATCCAATGGCCCATATTTCATCACATCAAAATTTATAATCAATGGGCTGGGTTTAAATTATCCAAGATTGATGGCCAATATTAAATCACATCAAACATGAACATCATGGTATTGACACACATGCCATATAGCATTTGAAGATCATGATTATCGAAATAGGCATATTTAGACAATTTTTTATTATTTGAGCTTTATGAAAGCTATCAAAAATAAAGTTTGAGGTACCAACCTTGTCCCCAACAATGGGGTGGAGCCTTTGATGATGGTTGGTGACGATCGATGGCAAGCTTTCCCTTCCTCTTTCCTCCTTTCCTCCTTTCCTTTCTCTCTTTTCCTCAATCTCCCCTCTTGATTCCAATATCTCTTCTCTCTCTCTCTTTTACTTACTTTTATTCTCCTCTCCTTTTTTTTTCTAGCCTTTCTCCATCTTTTCTTTTTTTTCTTTCTCTTTTTTTTTCTTGGCTTCTCTCGGCCAAAAAAACCTCCCCTTCTCCCCTTTTCTCACCTTCTTTTATAGCCGTTGGTGGGGTGTAGAAAGGATAGGCTGTTGGGTGGTGATTGAGTAGGTGCATGGAGAATAATGAGTAGGGGCATGGAGGTGAGAGGGGCTATTGGGTTGTTGGGCTCAAGGAGAGGAAGAGATGGCGGTGAGGGCTTGATGAAGGAGAAGTGGGAGGTGGCGGGTGGCATGGGCTCATGGCAGCTTGGAGTGGGGCTCAAGGAGAGAAGGAGGTGCACGGTTGGGGCTTGATGAAGGAGAAGTGGGTGATGTGTCGATCAAAGGAGAGGGGTTGGTGGAGTGGGCTCAAGGAGAATGGGTGGCGGTGAGGGAGGGGCATGGAGAAGGAGGAGGTGGCGGGTGGCATGGGCTCATGGCAGCTTGGAGTGGGGCTCAAGGAGGGAAGGAGGTGCACGGCTGGGGCTTGATGAAGGAGAAGTGGGAGGGGGCATGGGAAAGATGGAGGTGGCAACACCTCCCTCTTTCCCTCCACCGAATTCCCCTTTTTTCGGTTCTTCCCTCTCTCTCTTCCTCTCTTTGTCTTTCTCTCCCTCTCTCTCTTCCTTCCTCTCTCTCTCCCTCTCTCTCTCTTTCTCTCTCTCTCTCTCTATTCCTCTCCCTTATCAGGTTCTCTTTATTCGGATTCACGGCGAATATATATATATATATATATATATATATATATATATATATAAATGTATATATATATAACACCTACATAAAGTGCATACACATGGGCCGACCCGACTCGATCTGGGCCGGTCTAGGTTGGGTCAGGCTGGACTTGTTTGAGTTCGACAGGGTTGGACTAAATTGGGCTTGAGCTGGGATGGACTAAGTAAGTATGGACTGGATTGATTTCTCTCTCTATTATGGATCCTTTCAGCTTGCAATTCCGCATGAAAAATTTCAACGACCTCTGTCTCAGATTTTCCACGTCCACTTTGAAGAGGACGGACAAAGGAGCACACTGGTGCTCGAATCGTCAGATTTGGATGTTAGATGAACAAAATATGAAGAATTGAAGCTTTGGCGATAATTCGGCTAGCAACTTTGCATGGGACCCGCCGGCGGCTTCTGTCCAAAATTCTTTACGTCCACTTTGAAGAGGACGGACAATGGAGCACAGTGGCACTTGAATCGTCTGATTCGGACTTCGGATGATCAAGATATGAAGAATTGGAGTTTTGACGATAATCCAATCGACAACTTTGCATGAGACCCGCTGACGGCTTCCGTCCAAAATTCTTCACGTCCACTTTTTAGAGGACAGGCAAGGGAGCACTGTGGCGCTTGAATCGTCGGATTTGGATGTCGAACGATCAAGATATGGTCGAATGAAGTCCGATAGATTTAAATCACGATAATTTGCCCAATAAATCCTTAATTTATGATAATTTACAGAAAAGCCCTTGGATTAATAAGTCAATTTCAATCCGACTAAAATCGCGACATCTTCTTCGTTTGATATCGAAATTGAGTGATTCTGATATCATTTCGAAGGTATTTTTATGACCTTGCTGTAGGGCCCGCCAAAATCAGTTTTGAAATTACCACTTATCGTCCAAACCTTGAATTGTCCCGCAACCCTTCCGAATATGCCCATCAAGACTCTTGTTCATGGCTGGGGATGGCGAAAATGGGGTGCTTACATGAGGTGAGGCCTTGGATACACTGATTAACATTAGGATTGGTTAGTTGCGAGTCCAGTTTGTGAGCCCTTGCCAGCAGGGGCTTACGTGTTGGTATGGGCAACGGGTACAACAATAAACGTGACCTTTGCGTATACATTGTCCATGGTGGGTGCATGTGGAACGACAATAAACGTTACCTTTGGGAGGCTTCACACACTCGTGTATAGAGGTGCGGCGTCAATAAACATGACATTTGGCCACCTATCCTTTCTATAACACATTGCAAACTTATTTACCAGACCAAAGATATGAATTGAATGCATGCATATGTTTGTTACATTGTTTTGTTTGCTCACTGAGCCATTATGTGTGCTCACCCTCTCAACGTCGAATATTTTTAGTTGATGATGCAGGTACTACGGTTGAAGATTATATGAGTGCTCCGGTGTACGCGCGTGTTGCTGCAATGGAAGCCGAAGACTTAGTGGATATGCATGACCCCTCATGCGAGTGCAACTCATGCGTATGAATTTATAAAGGGATGTAATTGATATTTTATTTATTTATGTCTCAGTTGATACAACAATAACTTGATATTTTAATTATGATTACTACAGTTAGAGTTCTCAGTTCATTTACTATAAGACTTCCGCTATTGTATATTTATTCTGATTATGGTTGTGGATGTGCATGGTTTTATTTTTAATGGATATATCCTATTAGAGATCCTGGTTGAACCATTGGTTTATTAGCGGTTCATCACACCGTTCTGAATGGTGCAGAATTGGGGTGTGACAACAACTTTATATTGATATCAACCTATGTCAATAATCAGTCATACACTAAAATTTATTATAATCTACCTATGGGCTAAACTTATATTCAATTTTAGTATATGAAAACTTTACACTAAGTTGATTGACATCAAACTTAACTGACAGAC
Organism: Protea cynaroides; assembly: GCA_028583415.1. Taxonomy (NCBI): domain Eukaryota; kingdom Viridiplantae; phylum Streptophyta; class Magnoliopsida; order Proteales; family Proteaceae; genus Protea; species Protea cynaroides. The sequence goes on from CM053265.1 coordinate 56,624,419, forward strand.
TGATGTATCCTATAAAATTACATGTGGGTTAAGATAATAGTTTACATCTGTCAAGGCCTGTATCAATAAGATTAGAATGCTACACTATATTTTAAAAGGTTGTTCCATACCTGTAGGCAAAAGAATGCTCCCTCTGTCTTGCAGTTTCACATTCTACCTTATTCCATCTTCTCACAAAAGAAAAGAATATTTTTCTGTGGGGATAATATCTAGTCCTAATGCAAAAGATGCAATTTTTATGACGCCTACTACTAGAAGGTATTTCAGTCTTTTATGACATTCTTAAATAAGCACTTATAAATGTTAAAATAAATCTAATTATTTTTTTGATTTTAACACAAACTTTATTATAAAGGCATATCTATCATCTATGACATCTTGAAAAACACACTTATATGTGTTAAAATAAACCTAATGGTTTTCTTGATTTTTAACACAACTTTATTATAAGGGCATTTTAATCATTTATGGCATCCTTTAAACAACCATTCATAAGTGTTAACATAAGCCTAATAATTTCAAAGAGTTCTTAATGGCTTATTCTTTACTTTATTTAACACTAACTTTTAATGGCGTTTGTTACTATCACTAAATAGTGACATAAAACAACCTTACTGTATTCATATATTTAGTGGCATTTATTTTGTAATGTCACCAAATAGTAAGATAATTCATTCTGTTATGTACATCTATATACAATGGCATTCTGTCTCTAAATGTCACTAAAATAGTGCTTAATACACTCTGTTATGTATATAGATACAGTGACATTCGGTCTGTAAATGTCACTAAAATAAAATTGAACTTTCAGTGACATTCAGAACATACTATCATACCAAATATAATCACTGTTCTTGATCTTTAGCAACGTTCAAAACGAACTGTCATAAAAGTGTTGTCACATATATAGTAACGTTCGGTTCATAACACTTAAATGGTGATATATAATAAAATTAATTTTAAAATCTTAAATTTCACTTATATAACAGAACCAACCGGTTTAAAAAGGTTCTAGGTTAGACCATAACAAACCAAACCCAAGTGGTTCGTACCAGTCCAACCAAAACAATTCACTAAGTTGGGTCCAAAATCAGGTCAAAATAGGTCTTTGGGTCAATCCTTATGGGCATTCGGTTTGGGTCACGGGTTGACCCATATGAATCGTGAGTTCGGATCTCGGTTAAATAGGCTTATTGTTACCCTGAGCGGATATGGGTCAACCTGATGCTAAAAGGGTTCGGTTCGGTTCCTCTAAATGATCGGATTTAATTCTTGATCCAATTCGATTTCTTGAACCTGGATGAACCGAATCCAACCAAAACCCTAATTTCTTTTAAATTCAACCAAAGATTCCTTTTAATTTACAATCAATGCTATCTTTTATCATTTCTCATTATTTTCTCACTTTCAAATCACCAAACCTCTGCAATGGTGCCAGGGACATGCCAGAATATCCGACACTCCCCAGAAGATTCCGGCAAAGACACCAGTCACCATTACATTAACTTGAATTGGCGGAGAACACTGGAGGAAAGAGATCAAAAATTATTCTAAAAGGAAATTTTTTTCCCTACGGCATATGGATGCAGGTTAGCTTTGGCAGCCTGTTGGCTGAGCATGGCTGTAGCTGGTTGGCCCTTGTTGGCTAGCCTACTGCGCCTAGCACGGTCGGCAGTCTACAGTAGCTGGCCAGCAGCCACTCCATATGTCTGTAGGTACACACCTACGGGCTTGCGGTTGCATGCCTACTGGCCTGCTGGCTTGTGGGCCCGCAGCCATGCAAGTGCGCATCTACTTTGTAGGCCTGCGGGCAGTGTTTGTTGGCTATTGGTGGGCCAAAATAAAAGGAAGAAAATATTTATTTTATTTATTCAGATATGATTCTTCAATGTATCAAATTGATGGATGGGTGGCTGAAACCTTGCTCTGATACCATAATGTAAGAAAACTACAATCCATATGCATGTTAATATGCAGAATAAGATTCGACATACCCGTAGTGTAGGGATCTATTCCAGCCATTTTCTATCCAACTGCGTCCTCTAGTGATGCACTCTTCAACGTCTGCATTTGCTAACAAAAGAGAAGAGAGGAGGGAAAGGTTTTTGTGCACTCACTGTATTCCCAGACAGAAAACTTAATGGAGTTTTTAGATTTTCATTAGTGTGCACAAGACCCTACCCATTAGTATTTATAGACCAACCGTCTCATTCCTTCAAGGATAGATAGTGATCTAGGTGCCACATGTCCCTCAAATCCAACGCTCATAACTCTCCTAATGGGGATACTGAAATGGATCAGAGTGGCATGTGGGCCACTCGCTCACACTAATCTCATGGCAAATGAAAGATAAGTAAGGGGCTACAAGTTTAGTAAAGAATGTTTTCTGAGATTATGAGCGGAAGATATCCAAAAATGGACTAAAAATGACATAAAGTGCAAAAATAGATTTTGGAAAATTCATAATAATTCTGTAAAGCTTTCGCATAATTTCCTTCGGATTGAGCTGACATCCATTACATTTTCAGATGCAATAACAAAAAACTACTATTTGATGGAGTAAAGGTAGAGTGACTTACATCACTTTTAGGATGTAAATCAACTCAAATGGTGGCTTACAATTTTTTTAGGATGTAGCTGAAGAATAAAATTCTAACTCTTATAGGAAGGAATGAAACTTCTTCAAGGTTTCAAGGGAGAACTCTTTTAGATTTTAACCATTGCACTTAAGTAAATTTCATTCATCAAAATCACTTAAATTTTTTTCCTTACAAGCTAACTTTAGTGTTTTTTATAGGCATTATAGAGCATGGAAAAAGACAACATATCCTTACAATCCAATGGGTTAAAATACAAATTTGAAACTTAAGATAGAAAACTATAGATAGTTAAATAAATAAGGAACTCTTTCAATTCAAGGGGCTGTCCTAACTCCCAATGTGCCTTGATACAAGATCTAAGGTCTTGAGTAAGCTCAAATGACTTGATGCAAGTTCTAAGATCTTGATACAAGTTTCAATGGAGAAGACTCTAGAATCATTGAATAGAAATTACCACCTCATACAGGTAACAATATCATCTAGATGCCATGTATGTCTAAAGAATGTGGAGACCTTTAATCATATATTCACAAATTATAAGGTTATTGAAAAGATTTGGAAGGGAGTTATAGAGAATTTCAGTATACAATGGAAGACAATGCAGTCTACCGAAGAATTAACGACATGGTGGAAGAGAAAAGTTCGTGTAGTTTCTCTCAACGAAATTTGGAAACAGCTAATGTTCATAGTATTATCTTATATATGGCATTACAGAAATGAATGTTGTTATAGGAATACTAAGCCACCAATCACAGTGATTACCTCATGGGTTTCAAGGATGTTGAGATCTATTTACGATATGTGTCCAATACAAATAGCCAAGGATCTTCAGTTGGCCAGATATCTTCAGCTACAAACAAAAAAGGAAAGAGGAGTAGGATCACACAAGTATTGGAGACCACCACCACTACAATGGTCCAATGGTTCAAATTCATTTAAGACACCTAAAAACAAGATCCAATGGTTCATATTTGCCTAAGACACTCATGATCGAGATCTGATGGTTCAGATTTTTCAATACGCTCATAATGAGGATCCAATGCAATGAGCAGGAGGTAAGTAAGTGGAGGTGTGTAACAGGTAAGGTGTTTCTTACCTGAATCCTTCTTTTTGTTCTTCCCGCCTCTTCTTGCTATTCTTCCTCTTCTTCTCCCTCTATCCTCCAGCTTCCTCTCCCTTTCTCTTTTCTCTTAGGTCCGCCTCTCTATCGAATTCCTCTCTGTTAATATATATATATATATACATAAAGCTCATGCAGATGGGCCGACCTAATTTGATCTGGATCAGTCTAGGCTAGGTCAAGCAAGACTGGTCGAGATTGACTGGATTAGTCTAACTTGGGTTGAACTGACTTGGGTTGAACCTGGTCAAGTTAAGACTGGCTTTCCTTTCTCTCTCTGTCATTTCATAAGCCATTTCAGATCGTTGCTCTGCATGGAATCCTTCAGTAACTCCTATCCCAAATTTTTCATGTCCACTTTGAAGAGTAATAAAAATGAAGAACATTGACACTTAAATCACCTGATTTGGACGTTGGATGACCAAAATATAAAGAATTGAAGTTTTGATGATAATGTGGTTGACAACTTTGCATGGGACCCGCTGGAGGCCTCTGCCCAGAATTTTCTATGTCCACTTTGAAGAGGATGGACAGTGGAGCACAGTGGCACTCGAATCACTTGATTTGGACATTGGATGATCAAGATATAGCCGAATGAATTCCGATCATTTCAATTCATGATAATTCGCCCAATAAATCCTTAATTTATGATAATTTGCAGAAAAACCCTTGAATTTAATAAGTCATTTTCAATCTGACTAAAATCGTGATATCTTCTTCGTTTGACATCAGAATTGAGTGATTCTTGTCTCTTTTTGAAGATAATTCCACAATCTACGTATCCATGTGGATTACTGTCCATGACCTTGTTGTGGGGCCTATCAAAATTAGCCTCTAAGTCGTCGCTTAACGTCCAAACCTTGAATTGACCTGCAACCTTTCTGAATATGTTCACCAAGACTCTCACACATTGGGGGCACTTTGGCTCAGCACAAAACACCATAGAGAGCACACGGAGGTTGATTAAATGTCGATTTGAGAGAATTTCACTCGCCTCCCCTGTATTTTTTTCTAACTTTTTATTCACCTCTCCTCTATTACTGTCTACACACCAATATGGTTGTCTTGGTCAGGGAAAGCAAAAATGAGGTGCTTACAATAAGGGACAAAAGTGGACGTATCCTAGGAGCTTATGCACAGTATTTGGGAGTAAAAATTAATTTCATGGATGAATTTAAAGGGGAAATAAGGAGGATGCAAAAGCAAGGAGACTAGGATTCACAAGGATCTGGATTGAAAGTAACTCAAGCTCTGTAATCTCGTCATTAAGAAACCAAAAAATATCATGGATGTTTCTACAGGAATGAAGAAAATTAATTCATGACTGTGCAGACTGTATATTGAGATACACCCATTGTTGTAGAGAGATAAACACAATGGCAGATGTCTTGGCAAAAAAATCTACTTTTGAGAGAAGATATTATACATGGCTGATTTGTCCAGATTTTGTACCTCGATATAGATTTGATTAATATTTTGCTTTGGCCCTAAGCCATTGCCTGTTGATGGCAATGCTGAAGGTGGGGTTCATGCGTGAGATTTGTGCTCATATGGGCATATTTATATTTGGTCCCTATTGGGTTCCGATGATGGCAATAGCAAAGATGGAGTATTACCAAAAGGTGACTTGTATTATTTTTACATTTTCTATTTTATTCTATTAGGATGATCATTAGCACCCAAAAAAAAAAAATCATTCTCCACGACGGACTTGAAAGGTCACCAAAAGAGAATTGTTTTTAAGAGATTAGGGCCAGACTTGGCAATGTCCTAAGACCCTCTTGATCTTGAGCTGAGTTTAGTCTTCATACTTGGTGTAATTAAGCTAGTTTTGAGCTGATGTTGGACCTATATTAGTTAAATAATCAACTCATGGACTTGGACAAACCCATAAAATAAATAAAATCAGAAAAATAACTATAAATCCTAAATCTAACCCAATTACAATAAAATAATTAATCATACACTAAAATAAATAAAACCAAAGCAATAATTATAAATCCTAAACCTAATCTAATTACAATAAAGAAATTATTCATACACAAAAATAAATAAAATAATGCAATCCCTGCATCATGATTAAATTTAAATATAAAATTTAGAATTGTCATAAATAAGTAGATCACCATAGATATTCTATCAATAGATTTGTCTATAAAACATTTTACATTTTTAGTTTATATTAAGGTTGAATCAAGAGTTGCCTTTGTTTACCAACTCAACAGTCAAAGGGTTCTAAATTTTGTTTGGAAGTCAAGAAAAGAAACAAAAAATAACTTCTTTTTTTTTCTTTTTTTTTTTGAAAAAGAGAATAGAGAGGCACGTAACCGAATAATTGGTTTCATCGTTGGTTTTATCTTATTAAGTTTTTCTTTCTTTCTATCAATTTATCACCTTCCAAGCATACCTTAAGACCCCAAAAAAAAAATAAAAAAAATAAAAAAATCTGATGGAGATAAAAATTGTCCACTTTCAAGCAGGATTCCGTTGATAAGACATAACGCTCTCCAGTGATTCCAGTCGCAATCCCTTTTGGGTCGGAAAGGAAGAATCCATTACCAAATCTCAAACGAATCAGTCAATCTCTTTACTAATTCTTCCCCTTTTATTATTTTCAGCAACGATTAAATTCATGTATCAACTTGCAATCACACTATATATAGGAAGCATCGATGGTAGTTTGAACTTTGGACCTTCAACAATGGTGGTTAATTACTTAATTTGTTTGTTTGCTTGTTTTGTTTGACCATTAAGATTTATATTAATTAATCTATCAACCATAAATACAAAAAGAATATGAAGAAGTACAAGGTTAGGTAGTCCCACACAAAATGAAAATCTCCAAGGAGTTGGAAACCGCTTGAATTTGGTGTACTTCAAAAGAATAAGGCAAATTATAATTATCACAAGAGCTGTTATTTTCTCAAATGTTACAAGCTATTATTAGGGTTGTTAATTTAACGGGTTAGTTCAGGCAGGTTTTAGTCCGGGTCAAATTGGTCTTAGGTTTCTAGGGAAAGTCTGAAACATGCCTAATAAGAGATTCGGACTGATGTGGGCTGCACTGTATGTACACATTAGTTAACGGGTTGGTTAGTGTTAGTTTGTTATTAAGTTGGTTTAATGGACTCTTATCGATTTGCTATTAGTTCAGTTTTGGTTTACTATATGTATATGTAGTAAAAAATTTGGATTAATAGGCTCTATCGTACCATTATTGGGCTGGTTCGGTTTTGATGTTGGTTTATTATTTGTATATTTAATAAAATGTTGGCTTAATGGACTCTTATTGAGCTGATTTGGTTTCGTTCTTATTGATCCGAGTTCAGCTTCAAGTTTTCATTGAACTTTAAAACACAACCCAAATCCTATCCAATAAAATTCGGTTTGGGTTGGTCTAAGTCGAATCAGATTGATTCGGTTTCGATTTTAGGTTTGGGCCCAATTTTGACACCCTTATCTATTATGTCACGTGAGTCATTGATGACCGTTAGATAAAAAGAACATGGTCTAAATTATCCACATATTAAATTTCAGACTTTAATGGAATTAAGTATACTGCTTTGCATTGGTATACATTTCATATGTCAATGCATGTGTGCTAGTAATCTAGAGCAATACTTTGCACTATCTCAACTCCTAACAGTTTTTAGACCAAGAAATCATAAAAATGAATGATTTAAATTTATTTAGTGATTTTTGAGACCATCACATTCCATTGCTACATAAACCTAAATGATAAACTAACACTTAGGTTATCGGACATGGATCACCACATCCGACATGGATCACCACATCCCTAAAACCATTCCAACTATAAATAACAAAACCTGATGGCTCAGCTGTGTCTCTTGGATGCAGCTAAGAGTCATGTCTGACTATTGATGAGATTAGAAACACCCCAAAGGACAAAACCTAATGTCTTCTTGCTTCAAATTTTAATAACCTATTAAGAGAGGTTTCCATGATGCCAACGTCCTGGGAGAATCACCTTTATCATACCAACGGTATCACAGGAAATGGTATTGCCAATGGGACCCGCATGATCAAGGAAAACATAGAACCTCAAAGATGAGGGAGGACATAATAAAATATTTTATTATGAGAAGGTATGGGAAGAGATCCTCCATGCCAGCATTGTGGAGATTTGTCTCCTTTAAATATACCAATGTTTTGGTTGATGCATATGTATGTAAAAAGTTGGTAAAATGGCTGAAATAGGTGGTCAAGAGTCAATGACTCCGAAGAAAAACTGAATCATATGATAGAGTATAGTAGATGTGAGGTGGACCATTGTCACATGTCAATATTGATCTAAAGAAATGTGATGATCTCATTACAGACCATTGGATCGGAATAAGTCTCATATTTTACCGTAAGTTATACTCACATGTCGAAGTTTGGAAAACCCTCACTGAACTATGCTGGCTTAGAGTCCAAAGTCTCGGCACTCTGTCCTGGTGACATCTGTTGTGAAACAAATTAAAATTAAAATGAGATTTTGGATGTGAATTTTACAATCAACCCTTCATTTAAAAAGTGAAAGATGATTTAATGATCACATCTCTTCATCCGACGGCTAAAAATACAATCGTTTTCAAGTGTATGAAAACTTTTGATAAAAAGACAGATTCGATCATTTCAATAGATTAAGAACAGTGGCGAGGGTAAGGTGAGGCCTTGCATGAATACTGAAATAACCCATGGACTTTCCAAAAAAGAAACACGTGATGCCATCATTTCTACGGATTAAGATTAGACATAGAATAGATTAACGGAGGTGAGGTTAAGGTGGGTCCATGTATGAATATTGAAATATCAACGTCATTCATTATTCATCATCGTTAGCCGTCTGTGGTGTGTTCCGTGGGCGTGGGAGAGACGAGTAAAACAGAGCCACATATTTCCTCGATGGCAAGTGCTGCGCTACTTCCTCCCCCCGATAAAATATAAGAATATATAACACATGGGTCCCACTCATGGAAGGACTCTCTCTCCTCTCAAAGTATAATATATTTTTTCTCTTGACAATGAGTCATGAGTCTACTGTTTGCCTAATAAAAAATAATAATCTACCTAGTAAATTGGTTCGGTTTTGATTTGGTTGAGATATAAATCAAAACCAAACTAATTTTAATTACTAAATACAAATCTACTTGATCATTTCATAATAACATGATATTCTCCCGTCCATCCTCTCATAGTTATCGATAGAAAGGAAGAGAGAACAAGAGATACTACTCATATGGGTAAAATGATCCCACTAATCAGAGAATGACATATGTTAAGATATTTATCTCAACTATAAGAAGATATGTGGTCAGTCATGTGCAAAGCAGAAGAGAATGCCACCTTAAAGGTTAGATATGTTAGGATCCTATCGCGAAGTTCTCGGAAATGATCTGGGTCCATCCGTTGCAATTGGTGTCGTCATCCAATTGCGAAGATCTCGGAGGCATAATCAGAAGACTCCCCAGAGATCTTCATCCAACGACTGTCAGCTCGTGCATTCGTAACCGACCGCGGGGTATATGGGATTGAGAGGCAGATGCACTCTGACTTTCCTTATTTGTTCCATATCTCCAACCCACATGACAGCTTACAGATGCACTGTGACTTTCCTTATTTATTCCATATCTCCAACCCACATGATAGCTTACCGCAGCTCATTTGATTGACCGAAAGGTTTAGAATAATTATGAAAATTACGACAGGACAACAAATCATGCGGAATACCCCAGGGACAAATCTGCACTTACATCACCCAATGCCTCTTTAATAAATACAGCACAGTCCAAAGGTAAATGAATCCAATTCTTTACACTCAAAACTATCTCTTTGCTAGACCCATTGCTTGTCATAACTATTTGTGTTTGGTTTTAACTTAAGTATACGAGTGGTTTCTAGGTTTTCGAGCCAGTAACGACTTACCTTTTTTGCTTCCAACCTCACAGGTCTAACCAGCCAAAGGAAGCTTGGACGATTACCAACCACAACATATATAATATTTAATGAGTTTAATCAGTTGAATATTTTAATCGGTTTATCAATTTATAACCAATGATTTCTTACTTAAAACTAAAACTGAATCAATTATTAGATTTTAAGACAAAAACCAAACCGATTAATTACGGTTCAAATAAATTCTATTTTAAACTATCGGTTTCGGTCCTGTTAAATATTCCGGTTCAGAGCTACCCGTTATCCATCTATCGCCTCTCGCCACCCAACTGCCACGTCAGGCTCCGGCAATGGGCACACATCCACACTGGGACCTCAAAATATAATAGGTTCTTCTTCCATTTTCATCTCCCCCTTCTTTCTTCTGGTTAATCTTCCATCTTCATTGTTTCATCGCAGCAATTAGTATGTCTAAGGAAAAATTAAACAGAACAGAGTATTTACTAGGAATCAAGATCAGAAGAAAAGGAGACTGAAGAAGAAGAAGAACAGAAGAGAAATAAAAAGTTTGATTTTTGCTGTTAATTTTGTTTATTTTGATCGATTCGGAAGGGGAATACATATATTTCTTCGATCCCCTCATCGACTTCTGTTCTTTAATGGATTCCGATCTCTGGACATCTCGCCTTGCCGCAGCCAAACGTCAATTTGCGTTGCAGCACCATCAGCACTCCCAATTAGGTCCGCTTTTGTTGAATTTTTAGGATTGCGATTCTTATCTTTCATTTGATCATTGTTCTCTGTAAAAGAAAAATATTAATTTTTTTTTCCTTTTGGTGGACGTGATTGTTATTAGATCGGTTGAGTATCGATGATTTCGAGGTTGAAGAGGAGGTCCGTCCTGATTTTCCCTGCCCGTATTGCTATGAAGACTATGATATCGCCTCTCTGTGTTCACATCTCGAAGACGAGCATCCATTGGAGTCCAAGGTCACGGTGAGTTGTTTCCCCATTGATTTATTTATGTCCCATCCTTTTCGTTTTTATCCTTTTCATCTTTGAATGGGAAATCTCCTGTATCTATTGTTTTCTAATTTCACTATGTCGTGATGCTACGATCTTGTTCAACCCTTTTCTTCCTTTGATGATTTTTTATATACACATTTGTTGTTCAAAATGGAATTATATATGATTTTGTTGTTGTGATATTCTGATAGGTGGCTCAGATTGTTTATATAATGATGTTTGTACCTGAAGGCCTTGTATCTGCAGTTCCCTTCTTCTTCTTTTCCCCCCTCTTCTGTTATGTTTTAAGCCCGCCACCCCCCACCATATATATATATTGAAACTATATGAGGGGCAAATGACACAGAAAAATAAAAGGGAGAGGTGGTTCCCCATTTATTGTTGAATTTGCTGGCTGATTTTATTTGCTAATTTTCCATTTGTTTCCCTGACCTTTTATCATCATTTTTATTTTTCCTTTTATTTATTTTTTCCCCTTAAACATCATTTGACTGACTGGAAATTTGACCATGGCTGCAACCCCATCTGCCAATGAAGGTATCAAATTAAAAAAAAAAAAAAAAAAAAAAAAAAAAACAATTGCAACAACGTAGCCTGTTGGTTTGTAAAGTTGAAATGCAAACCAAAACCGGGTTAGGTTGGATGTAAGCTTAGGTATTGCCACTGGGGGAAATGATGGAATGCCTGATGGTGCAATTTCCGTGAAACATGCTTGCCAAGCAATTCTTGTGTTCTGGTTGTAACTTTTATTTCATTTCTTACCTGTTCTGATGTTTCCCTTGCATTTGTTATTGGATTTCCCATGTAGTTAGAAACCATACTTATTGGGAAATGGAAACCTTTTTCAAAAGAAATTCCGTTTCTATTGAGAAGTGCATGAACTTTGTGCATGATGGTGGCATTTTGTTGGTTTAACTTGTTATATCTTAGAAGCTTTGGAAATTTGGAAGACTTATTATGCTGGTGCCTAGGCAATGGCAGATTCATTTCTTAACTTGTTATGTTTTAGAAGCTTTGGAAATGTGGAAGACTTATTTGGAAGCTTTGTTATTTGAAAGACTTATTTCCCACGCATTTATTTTTTTATTCACAAAAAAAAAAAAAATGGAAGGAATTTTCTGTGATTGAGGATGCTGTTCACTTGATCCGTTTTTACTGGGAAAGAAAACATTTGTGAACACAAACTACTAACTACAATGTTGTATCAAGGTTGTACCAACGTGACACGATAAGGAGTGAGTAGGATCGCTTAGCCATGCTTCATAATTGGAAAAACCGTGACTATTTGAATTTCTGTGGATAACTAGTAGAGATAAAGTGAGAGACAGCAGTGGCATTTGTAGAATGAATGGGCTTGTATGTGAAGAATACCATTTTGACAAAGGACATAACTACTTTGTAAATTAGCAAAGTGTGAAAAGTTATGCCAATGGAGTTGTACTGTGAGTTTTCCATGGGATGTTTCAGATCTTCCCAAGTCAGAAATGGATGTTTTACTTGTCATGGCCAGGTAGCTTCATTTAGGTCTCCGATCCTAAATTTCAATTTTTTTTGCCTGCCCTTGCTTTCGTTACCTAAAATTCTTTCAGAAATTTTCATACTCATCCACCAGATGGCGTAACATGATGCCAATCTTAACTTATTGATTTACCTGAGGTCATGTTCATTTTAATTATATCATATTAATCCTTAAGGTTGTATTGCACACTTAAGAGGAAGAAAAGAAATATGAAGAAGTTTAGGATCTGGACTCTACAAGTTATTTTGTTTGTATTTCTGCATTAAAGGTTTGATTAAAACTAATTTCTTTTCTCTCTCGTTTATGGTTTTGACTTTTGATTGATTTTGTATAGGTTTGTTATATTATGAATCACTCACCTTAATTTTGTACTCTTTTGCTTGCAGGTTTGTCCCATTTGCTCTGTCAAAGTTTCACGAGACCTGCTTAGCCATATTACAGTGCAACATGGGCATTTATTCAAGATATCCTTTCAGTTTTCATGTTGGAGATGAAATATATTACTACGTGTATCTATTTTATATGATTCTGGAGTGTCTGCTTATGCAGTTAGTTATACGCTTTTAGTGAAGCTCAATTACAGGGTTGTTTCCTTTAACTAATGATCACGTGCGGAGATGTCGCAGATTACGTAGAGTTGCTATTCCCAACAACCAGACCCTATCTTATCTGGGTCGTGATCTTCGTGAGGCCCATCTACAGGTGCTCTTTGGTGGTGGTGGTGGATATCGGTCAAGCAATGCTAATGCATCATCTAATGCAGTTACAGACTCGTTCATTTCCTCGCTTGTAATGAACTTTCCCTCATCTGAAGCGGATGAAATTTCAAAATCTGAAGTTTCCAGTACTGAGGATATTTCTGTAAAGAATGTAACATCAACACATTCCTGGAAATCAAGGTATTAGTCTCTCTCTCTCTTCTCCCAACCCCCCCTCCCCCCCAAAAAAAAAAAAAAAAACCACCCCCACAAAAAAAAAAAAAAAAAAAAAAAAACCTCTTCTGATAAGTATGGTGCTGTGTGTTTGGTAGGCTTCTTGTATTAACTTCCTTTCTTTTAAGTCAGTTTAGGATCGTTATATCAAGTGTCATTTTGTCTTAAAATATTTTCATGCTGTAATTGCTTATCCCAAAATTATACAGTTTCCATATATCAGACCCATTTATTTAAGGTAAAAGTTTCTAGACAAGCACATTTGGAGAGGTTTTGCAGATGCGCACCAACTTCTGCCACATCGAATTGTGATGTTGTAATTCCAACCATTCAATATAAGGAATGGTCCCTATTGGCCATCTGTCAAATTCCAAACTAAAATTCAACCATATACTCCCCATTTATTTTTCATCCTACCATGAATTAGCATGCATCCTCTCCCTTTCTGAAATTTTCAGTAAGTTGCTTTGCCTCTTTGTCAACTCTGATTGGGCTGAAACTTTGACATGTGATAAAGGGGCCCTGAGATCTACCTGTCTACAAAATTTCAGCCCCATCCGACCAGCCACGTGGTAGAGCCAGATAGATTTGTATCACTTATATAAATCATTTTTTTGGGTTAAGTATTAGGACTTGTACAAGCTATTTGTCTTGGTTAGCAATTATAATGGTTTTCAGTTGAATTATTAGAGTATAACCTTCTGGATTTTTGATTTTATATTATCCACAAAACTGCTAGATTATATGTATAGACTAATATCTTCTAGTAGTTATCTATCTGTCCATATCTTACAGCAAAACAAATGGAGTCTGTGGAAGTCATTGTATAGCTATATATTTTATGTGATTATGTACCTGGAAGAGGTTTTCTAGACACCAGTCTTGGAAGTATGTCTTTGATGGCCAGCTATATCTGCCATGTCAAGGGCTTATATGACTTATGGGTTTCTTGAAGCCTCAGACCGACTTAGAACCTTGGTTGAAGGTCAGAAATATGGAGAAGAATAACTCCTCAAAATGTGACTTGAATTCAATGGTCAGATCTGAAGTTATGAGATAATCCTACTGGGGATATGAAACAGAGCTGACAGTTGATATTGAATTGAAGTGCAGTGATATTGGATAAGGAATCCACTTAGTCCAGTTCTTACTGAATTCACTACAATAGTACACCTGAATCCACAGAGCAACTTGAGAAATCCACAGTCTGACAAAACAAAGCTTCTTTCATTAATCAAATTCATGTCTAGGGCTGTAACCCCTTACAGATTTATATAGAAGACTCAAAACTAGAATCAAACTTATTGCGGGCCCAGTGATGCAGTTCCCAACCCAAATGAATGGGAAGAAATGGTCTTGCGGCTTGGAGATTTCTGGTCTCCCTAAAAACCAGGATTGTGGGAGATTTGGATCGAGATAGGATATTAGCTTTCTTATTATTTTTTATTTACCTTATCATGTTTGTTGATTTGTTAAAGTCCACATACGTACAGAGTTTTAGATTACAATTAGGCTTTACTTTGAATTTTATCTTCAGTTCTATCTTCAGTATAGTCATAGTATTAGATGAAGACTCTTTAGTGCGTTTTCTTTAAATACATCATCTAACAGTGAGTATTCAGAGATTAAGAATGAATATTTAACGGCAGTTTAGTGTGGAGTATTGCCATATGTGGCTCCTTTTGAGCTCTCCACTTCTTCCCTGAACTCTTCTTTTTCAGGTCAGAACTATTTTCTTCCTTCTCTCAGGTACTACCTCGCTCCCTTATTTCTTCCTTCAGCTATCATTCTCCTTCTATGACCTATTCTTTTCTGATTTCTATTACTTTTCCTTGTGAGTCTCTGGACCCTACCCATATGATACCCTGTTCCTGGCAACAGTAACAGCCCTATACATTGGTTTTAAACTCCCTGGTTACTATTTCTTTCAGCCTGAGAGTTGGGCATCATGTGTGCTCCCTGGGGAAATTCAATCCCTTGAATCTCACTCCCGAAATCCTCTTTTACTGGAAGTTATAGACCTGCAACTGGACTGCTTTTGAGTTTTACCGCCTAATCTGTTAGCACTTGATTTTTAGAGAACTAGCACTTGTGATTCAGTCCCTGAAATTTCATTCGCTTCCATGTCGATTTGGAAGAGTTCTATCACCTGAACTTCATCGGGTTTACCTCCTCTCTCTTCCTGTCGAGAGGTTGAAGAAGACTGCCTCTCCTATTATTTATTAAACTATATAGAATCTCGTCTCATAGTCCATGGTAAAGATGTTATCTAAGACGAATGAGATTATATTTGAATCTGGGGTAAAAGATCCCCACAATGCCTCCCTTCCCACACCCTCTCATATTTTGACATTTTCTCTCTCCTGTGACATTCTCTATCCTTCTTGACCACGTGGTCCCCCCTTGGCGATACCATTTTGTGCTCAAATGATGCTGCCTCAAAAGGAACTGAAAGAGGCCAAACAAGATGAACCTGTTGTGTCTACTGAGCCTACAGAGGACTTTAAAGCAGAAAATGAACTTGTGAAAAATCCTCTTGTTCCATACCATGAGTTTGTTCTTCCTCATACGATTCAAGACAAGAACATGAATCAAGGCTACATATTTTCAATTTTTTTTTGAGTTGCAAACAAGAAGCTGCAAGCACCAATTGAAGTATTCTTATTCCTCCCACTCTACAAAACTTGAGGACGGGTTTTTTGAACTGGAAGGGAATAATGCTGGCCTAGTTTAATAATGCAGGCCTAGTTTAAGGACCTGTTTAAATTTGGGTTAGAATTTAATATAGTTTTGGGTTGTATTATTCTAATAGGCCTAATTTATAAGCCCAAAAGGGGATGGACTAAGGGGCACATGGAATTTATTATTTTATTCTAGTGGGCCCCATGCTTTACTTAATATGGTTTAAATAAGATTCAGTTTCCTAGTTTGTTTTTCTTTCTTTAAGAGTTTGGTTAGTTAGGGATGGATACTTTCTTATCTTGTGGAGATTAATAGTTTACGGTTATAGGATTCCCATATTTTAGGAACCTAATCTTCCAACAAGCCATGGGGTCTTTTTCTTTATTATTCTAATATAGTAATTGGCTGGAATATAGAGATTTAACATCCAGACCAGATAAGAGTGTTTTTCAGTTATTCAAATAGTTGTGTGTGTTTAGGACACTCCTATATGTCTTGCATGTAGAAGTGCTTGAGTCTATGTAGACCATTTTTTTTTTACTTTTAGAAATAAGATGCATGGCTTAACAGACCCCCCCCCCCCCTGCCACCTCAACCTTTTTAAAATGGATATTTTGTGGAGGCTGGAGCCTCTTTTCTCCCTTCTCTCTTCTTTCTTCCAAAACAATTGTCATGGGTATTGTTCAAAGTCCCAAAACAGCTCCCTATCTTCTGTTTCTTCTCTTATTCTTTCTCTTTACCCATCACCTGCAGATCTATTGATCTGATCTGCATCAAAACTAGTCCTAAAACTCCTCTAGTCAATAACAGTGGATAACCTACCTTGGAGGCTGTTTGCTCTTACCAAAACTCAGCCTAAATTAAAAGGAAACTATTTAAAACATGGATGGACTGATAGATACCCTAATCCAGCCAACTATTAACACTTAATAACAATTATAAGTAAAGGAATAGAGCTCTAAATAGACCAAACAACTCAAGTAATTAATAAATTTTGTATTCCTCCTACCCATATTTTAGGCCTATTAAAGTAACCCATTACAATGTATACCCATTGGACCAAAGACCCAACACACACACACACACATATATATATATATATATATATATACACACACACACACACACACACACACACACCCAACTTTAGGTTTATTTTCCACTAAAATAAGCCTAATTCTATGTCTTATTTTAATCAACTTTTCCCCCCGGATTGGAAAAAAAAATTTTCAACCTCAAGTTTGTGAAGTCATGGAATCAACTTCACGTGGTGTACATCAAACTTCAGTTCTTAATGGAACTCTGATAGCTCAAGGATGTAAGGAATGTGACCCTCAATTTTGGGGTCTTCTTGTCGACAAACTAATGCAGATCGATTAGATGGATCTGATGGTGGTGGGGCTTATTTCATTGGGAGTACTGAATTTCAAAATTTCAGACTTATCTGCTGGTTAGATTCCAAGATATGAGAAATTCCTACTATGAGTCAGAGTATAGGCAAGGTGTAAAGTATCGATATGATATGGGGTGTATTGGTCGATATGTATTTGTATCGACAGTGGTTGATACGATACACTGTGATATGTATCTTATTTTTAAAATAAAAGTGTATCCAAATGTATCAACCGTATCAAACTGATATGGGTCGATACAGTCCAATACACATCGATACAATCCGATACTTTTGATACAAACCGATACACATGTTTAAAAAAAAAAATAAGAACCTGTGGAAACAGAGTTGATAAGGAAGAAGAAGAAGAAAAAGAAGAAGAAGAAAGAGGAGGAGGAGGACTGGAGGAGCTACAGCCGCCGCCGCCAGAACAGCAGAAATGCCTACAGCCCCTACCGCTAAATCACCGCCTCTGAAGAAGAACAACAACAATAAAAAAATTATAGGATGGAGAAGAAGAAAAAGAAGACAGCAGCCGCAGCCACTGCCGCTGCCGCCAGAGAAGAAGCAGACAGCAGTCGCAGCCACTGCCGCCACCACAAGAGGAGGAGAAGAAAAGTAGCAGCAGCGATGGCCACTGTCATTGCCACCAGAGAAGGAGAAGCAGACAGTAGCAGTGGCCAACGCCGCTGCCGCCAGAGGAGGGGAAGAAGAAGAAGAAGAAGAAGAAAAAGAAGAAGTTGGGTACTAATCTGTGTGAATCTTCTTCCCCAGCGACCTTTGTTTGCAACCCCATTCCTTGTGCAATCTTTCATCTGATTGATCCATGTCCATGGACATGATCCCATGTATGACATTCTCATCCATAAATTTTGTGCATCACTAAAAGGTTAGAAATGGTATTCATTTTATAAAGAAAAAAATAATAAAAAAAAAAATTACAAACAACAGGGCATATTTTTTATCATCTTATGATAGGAAATAACATATTGAGTCCAACCACTCAATGTCTTATTATTGGACCATAAATCAGTTATTATACTGTTTTTATGCTTTTAAATTTGTGTTTTGCTTGTTCCTTAAGCATTCCATGCATATCATGTCTGTATCTTAGTGTTTTTACCATATCCTCATTACGATACGTCTCTTAAAATCGCCCGACCGATACAATATTGATATTTGATACTTTAATCCTTGAGTATAGGACACGCAAGTTCGGAGTTTCAGAACCAGAATTCAAAACCAGTAATTAACCGCTAGCTGAATCGGAAAGATTGGATTTTTAAATTGAGAAATTCATAACACTTAATCAGCAAGCAGAAGTCTAAAATCAAATCTTAAAACAGAACCATAATGTGAGATTTCTAGGAAAATTTGATCTCAGGCAGGAGATCTGAAATAGTACCAAGAAAACAGGGAATCTAGAACTGGATTACTGAAACAAATCTATGATTAAAGACTAGAACCAGAATAGAAATGAGAAGAAGCTAGAACAGAACAGCAACCAGAAAATAGATATTGAATGGACTAAATCAGAAACCAGAGTAGACTGATGTGCAAGAAGGAACTAACTTGATATATCCAGGAGATTAATAAGATAATATTCAGAAGAAAAAGATAAGAAGATGAGGAGAAAGAACCCCAAGGGGAAAGCTCAGTTGGCAAAAGACCAACACCTCAAAATGAAGAGGTCATGAGTTCAATTCTCCTTGGGGCTCTACCTATAAAAAAATAAAAAATAAAAAAAAAGGAGGAGAAAGAAAATTTCAACTGGAATACTACTGGTAAGAAACAGAACTGAAAAGAGATCTCAGGGTGAAAAAAGAAGAGAAATCATGGAACAACCAATATTCCAAAATCAAATCATTCCATTCACAAATTTCTGTTAACTTTTTTACCTATTTATAAAGAATAAATAAGCTGACTTAGGACTCCTGAACCAAATAAACGACCATCACTTCAAGTAACCTAAACGAAAACTAACTTAAATTGACTACAACTTGCTATAAAGACTCCAAACAATATAAACTACTAACTAACAAGGACTATTATTACCCCTATTCCCATATGCAAACTTAAGACACTAAATATGGGCTTATAAAAGAGGCCCACATTCATAATCCATAAATAAAATGCCCAATGCCCATAGAACCCAACCACGGGCCAAAATAAAACCTTTCTAGGCCCAACTGATCTGATTGGACACCCTTAACTGCATCAAACTGAAGTGGGGTCACAAACTCCACAAATTCTCTGACAGTAAGAATATCATCAAGAATGCTCACTACTTAGTGAGATCCACCCTGGAAGTTGTTCTTAATCAAGACTGTAACAAATTGAATAAAAGCAAACCAGAACCGAGAGAGAGAGAGAGAGAGTTCGATTCTGCTGAGAAGAGGTAGAATCGTTAGTTCATTCTGTCCATCTTCTTACATATATATAAAAGAAGTCCCTCAATTACAATAGGAGTCCCAGTAATCTACTATAACACCAATAGAATTGTGTAGTATTTTAGATAAGAAATGACATCCAAATAAACTAGGTAATTTATCTAAATAGAACTGTTAGTTGAATGGGACATAGAGTCCTCCTTTAATTCTGCTACTAAGGACAGGGAGTGTCCCTGTCCCACTCCAATTCAACTCCAATACAATTAATTTTGATTATTGCTGAGCATTAAATCCATACTCATTAAATCCCTTCTTTATAATCGGTTACAAGTCTCTTGCTTATCATTAAATTCTTATTATCAGTTTCACAAAATGCAACCTTTATTCAGGTCTACTCATTGGCAAGAGACTATTATCAGTTGCACAAGATGCAACCTTTTGTTTAGTTGCACAAGATATAACCTTTATTCAGGTGTACTCATTGGCAAGAGACTATTATCAGTTACACAAGATGCAACCTTGCTGCTTTTGTTGATACAATGTTTCAAGTTGAAGCTCTCACTGTTGCTACTGCTTCCATTGCTACATTGTTTCAGGCTGAAGCTCTTACATTCTCCCGTGCTCCAGCTTGAAGGGGGGTGTTAAAATACATTACAATCCACACGATGGGACCTACTTACAATCCTCATCGTGTGGGGCTCTTTGAACTACACAGATGGTGTAGGACTGACTCTTTGACTACGGTTGCTGAGTTGGAATAGGACTCTACAGTCCTATTGTGTTTACAATTCTATACAGTCCTATTGTAATTAGATCTCCTATTATTATATGGACTCTTAATTAATTTATGAGTTTGCTTTATTAGTTTCCATTACCAATTAGGCTTGTTAGTTTCCTTTTCCTATTAGTAGATCTCCACATTGGAATCCTCTACCTGTAGCTGTAGGTCTTCCATCACCAAATAGACAAGCATTACTGTTATTTGTTGTTGCATGTCACTGTGACTTCTTCATCTTTATACTTGAACTCATGCTCCACTTTCTTGACTACTGTTGTTTCATCTTCTTTTGATGGTGCAAAGTTGAGCTGAGATTATTCTTCAGAAATTAAATTTGTCTGCTCACAAAACTTCTTGGGGGAGTTGTTTTCTGATGTCCCTCCTCTTTGCCGAATTGGAGCTTCAAGTCTATTATTCAGTTGCCACATCTCAACATGTTCTAATACTTTCCAGACTCAGCCGTTTGTTTTGCCATTCTAGGGATGTCAGGGTTTCTTGAATCACTGCTAGCCATACTTTAATACCAATTGATGGGTTTTTGAAGCCTCAGATTGATGGTTAATGGAAAAATTAAAATTACTTATTTAACCTCGTCTGATATACACCCCATTCCCAAAGTCCCTTCCCTTTTTAAACTCATTTGCAGCAGCCAAATCTTATGACCACTCACTTCTCTCTGCAACTATTGGGTTTGTTGATCAGAATTTTTTTCAAAGAAGGCCACTCAAGGATACATCCGGAAACTAAAATGATAAACTCAAAACACAGACAGGGAGGATAGAATGGACAGAACATATTTAGATTCATATTCTACCCTTTAATCCATAGAATATTATGCATACAAGGCATTAGACAATATTTTATGTGCAATTACTCAGTTATTGAAAGGGGTAAATGGTGTCTGGTTAGCAGGTTACAAACAGACGCACCCTTTTTTTAATGTATATATATATATATATATATATATATATATATATATATATATATATATATATATATATATATATATTAGATTCCAGTGATTCAGTTGACGTGAAGAAGAGAAAATAGCAAGTGTTGTCTTTTTACTATGTAAGTTTGAATATCTGAATTCTGACATTCTTTCTTCCCTGCCAGTATTGATTCCTCGTTGAGCCATGAAGAGCGGGAAAAGAAGATGAAACAGGCTACCATTAGAGCTGGTTTCGTGCAAGATCTGCTTTTATCTACTCTCGGAGACTGAGGGAATCAGGAGGGCCCCACAAACAAATGGTAAGTGATTTACTTTGTAATCCTGATTGGAGGTGGCAGTTTTGGGGTCCTGATGGTTGTTGGGTGAAGAACATTGTAGAACGACCCAATACAGGTCTTCTTTGGATATTTTAAAGCAGCAGTATTAAATGATCGTGGGACTATCCCATCCATAGCTCTGCTCTTATTACCAGAGATGTACAACTTCTGGAAAAGTAGATGGTCAACTAGAATTCTGGGATAGACCATCTTAATTTCCTCTCATAAATTCAGCTATTCTATGTTATAAGAATTAGAATTCAATGCTCATTTCTTCCTAGCAAGAAACCTAGTTGGATTAAAATCTCTATTTCTGGATTCTTGTTTAATTGTCAATCCAAGAAGCTGTGTGAAACTTGGTAGCAGGGTCACCTCTGTTTGTTCATGGGAGAATCCGAGAACACTATTTGGTAATTTCATAGAATCCATTTGTTAAGCTGTGTTTCTTAAGCCTTTTCCTTTAGCCTCTGTTTAGTTGTAAGAGATTGAAAAGTAGGGAAGTGGAATTTTCAAACCTAGAAAGGAAGCTTCTGTAATCATTACGTCACATGATTATATCATAAGCTCTAAATCATTCCAGTGTTTGGTTATTAAATTTGCATGCAAATCCCTTAGATTTGAAAAATAAAATAAAAATTATATCTACAAAGTATCTATACTAAATATGATAAAAGAAGAAAAAAACCCAAGTCGTTTATACAATCGTGTTGGATAATGATTATACACATTTCAATTTCCCTTCCCCTTCTAATTTCTCTTGCAACCAAATGGAGTTTAGTGCGATGGCTGTTTGCCTCCGGGAGATTGATATTCGACTTTGGGCCAACTTTGGTTCACCCACTCTTTTGGATGCACAGAGGAAATAGTGCAATTTGGCAGATATCCTGTTGCTGCGTGATATATTTAATAGGTTGGATTCAACCTTCCATGTTTCAAATCCTTAGTTCTTCCTAAAGTTGAGTCCAAGCTGCGTGTTGGAAACTTGTACCATGACCAACGCTGAGAATGATTTTCTCACCCTTAAAAAGAGTTTCCTAGTGCATGAGGCTCTTACTATTGTAAGGTCTGAAGAGGAAAAGAATGTATGCAGTTTTATCCCCACAACGTGAAGAGGTCGTTTCCCTGTTTTGAAATCGTGACCACTAAGTTACAATATGACATGATTTTCTCACCTTTCCATATGTGAAAATATGCTGGTGTTTGGGAACCAAATCACTTGTTCTACCAGTTGAGACAGATAGGTTAGGGAAATATTCCTGCAGAAGTGGATTGCTCTCTCATCAGGACCCATACGGCTACCAAGGCTGTGTCTGGTAAAGGATGTGTGTTCGTTTCACGGGACTAGCTTTTTCTTCTTTTCTTTTTTTTGTTTATATTATGGAATTGTGTTCTTTCGGTCAAGATTAACGAGTTATTCCAGAGCAAAAAAAGACAAAAATGGCGTTTGGCTACTTTTTTGCTAAATCAGTTTTTTACACTTAAATCAATAATTAGAAGAGGGTGATTACCTCACAGTTAACCCAAATAATTATGAAAATGTTAGTCACTACAATCGATAATTATGAAAATACAATTACTGAGTATAATAATTTACAAAAGTGCCATTACAACTGTGTATAACAAACTATAATAATAATAATAATAATAAGTTTCATCTAACATTCAAAAACTATGTCAAATTCCATCTATTATCCAATGGTTTCTAGAAACTCTAACTGGTTACATTTAACTGAGAGACTTGATTGAACATATGAATAGACATTCTTACCATTTCTATTTGAAACTTTAAAACATTAAAATGAGATAAAGTTACTAATTTGCCCCTTTCTTTAAAACACTAATTCTTGGTCTTTTTCGGCTGTTCGTCTCACGGTTTGGTATTCTTCAGTTCGTCCGGCGATTAGGTCGTCGTTTTTCTTTGCTCTTCATTTTCTTAGTGATTCCAGCAAATGTTCATTCCTACTGATGTTTTTACTTCAACTTTTCCTTGTTCATTCCTATCCGTTTAAATCTGCATCTTCTTTCCAGATATGTTTAGCTCAGATCTAAAGTTTCGTTCATCGTCTCAGTTTCTTTTGTTTTGGTCAAGATTGATTGTTCTTGGTTTTTCCTTAATAAATCATATCTGCCTACAATTCCTCATGTTCTTTTGTTTCAGGTTCGGCAATCGTTCTTGATTTTTCAGATCTGTCTGCACTAGTTTTGTTCAGTCTCTTTTTTTCATAGTTTTTTGGATTTCTTTGTATTTCAAAAATCTCTGATTTTTTTTTTCTCTGGTCATTTGTTCCGGCAAACCCTTCCGGATGATTTCTCTCTTGTGATTCGAAGCTTCTAATCTCATCCGCTTCAATTCTGGTTCATGACTTGTGTTTCTCTGAAATCTCTCTAAATTCCAATTTCAGACATTTGAGTTTAGATCTGAATTCGTCTACTCAGTTCGTCGTCTTTCAGTTCTCGATTTCAGTCAATTTCAGTTGATTTTAGTTCTTGGTAGTTGCATATTGTTTCTATTCCATTGATACTTCACTTCCCGATTGATGGATGCATCAACAAACGAAATTTGGCCGTAGTCTGTAGATTCTTTGAAAATGCCTTCATCTTCTTGGTCAGAATTCCTTCATTTTTAGGTTTGTTTTTTACAGTGTCTTGTAGCTTTTCAGTTAGTTATTTCTCTAATGTTCACAATCCCCTTTTTTTTTCCCTAAAATTTCTTTACCTTCCCCTCTTCTCGAACTCTCTCTCTCACTCTGGCCATCGACGGCCCCACTCCCTATCTTCTCTCCTTCCTACTTCTTCTCCTTCACTTTTCTCCCACAATCCCTGGTCGACCAATTGGTTTCATTGTTGCAACTCGTCGAAGAAGAAAGTATCGAAACAGAGATTTTCTTTTTTACTTTGGGGGGCATTATCATCTTTTATTATTGAAAAAAAGGGCAATATTGTCCTAATATTTGCAACTAATGGGACTCTACTATGAGTGGGGTTTCTTTGACTAACGGTAGAAATATTTTGGGTGGTAGATGAGACATTTGAAAACCTTTTGGGTAATAGATGAGACTTTTGAAATTGTTGGGGGTTAGATTGAATTTGATATAGTTTTTGGGGGTTAGATGAATTTTTTTCTAATAATAATCATGAAAATACCATTTCATAAATGAGTTTGTGGATTCAAACCATATCTTGGGGAATTTCGATGTGTTCTACATAATTGAGCAAAAGGTTTTACACAGTCTCCTCCTATAATTAATACAAATAGATATTCATCCATGAACTTGAAGTTACTATTCTGCGAAACCCATTTTATCAATTGATCAAAACCAGTCCTTGTCATCTTAATTCGAAGTAAATAGTTAACTACACCTACCTTTCTTGACTTATTACAAACAAAATCTATGTCCAACTATGCTTCAACCAAAGAGCATGAGACACATTATGTAGGCTGCATTTGTCACTCATCATTTAACAATGCAAAATCAAAAAGTATGAAAGCCATCCGCACTTCATATGGTTCTGGGAATTGATTTTAAAACTATAAAGAATTACTCCCTTGGTTCGTTGATTCCTACTCTTGTTTCATTGAAGCTCAAAAGAAAGAATATAAAGAACTCCATCGTCACTCTATATTCACTCCTAGAGTTGATGAGATAATATAAACAGTCAAATTAACGGATATAAACTACAATGCCCATCAATTTAGAGATGAAAAAAAAAAAAAAAAAAAACTCACATGGCTCAGTTACATTAAGCATTAATCAATCCATTAACCTATCTGTATCACTCATCTGTTGGGTTGTGTCCGGTATTCTTTGGGGTCAACATAGTTATTGGAGTTGTATTTGTATTTAAGTTTGGTACAAGGGTTAATATGTGTATGGGATTATGATTTTTAGGGATCCTATATATTGTTTCTATTCGAAAAACCCTAGGTAAGGTTAGAGCAAAGGGAAAACACTTTGCAGGTGAAGAGAGGTGTAGAGTTTTCTTGGTGAATAAAAAAACTCTGATTCTCTGGAAGTAGGGATTCTGGATTAGATGCTGAACCACGGTAAATCCTAGTGTTTGTGTGTTTACTTGATCTTCATTCTTTTTCTCTTTTGCCCTTTCATCCCTATCATCATCCATATATGTTTTTTCTCTATAAACAATCAATTTAGAAATGAAAAAAAAAAAAAAAACTCACATGGCTCAGTTACATTAAGCATTAATCAATCCATAAACCCATCTGTATCACTCATCTGTTGGGTTGTGCCTTGTATTCTTCGAGGTCTACACAATTATTCTGGATTACGGTTTAGGATTTGGATTCTATTCCAAGCTACTCCAGGATTATTTTGGAGTGGAAACCTATTTGATAATGCAATTGTAGAATGGATTCCGGATTCAAATCGTCTCATCCCTGAGATTTGGGAGGCGTGGCGGCAACCCCACTGGATGGTCGCCACGTGGGGGTCGGATTCATCCGACCCCTCCGTTCGAGCCGACACTCTCTTGTCGGCTCGGCTTGTCGGCTCGAACGGATGGGTCGGATTCATCCGACCCCCACGTGGCGACCATCCAGTGGGGTCGCCGCCACGCCTCTCAAATTTCAGGGATGAGACGATTTGGATCCATGGATTCCAGAGCATCTTTGGAATAGAAACATGTTTGATAACACACTGATCTGGAAGTATTTCAGAGCTGGAATAGAGTAGAATCCTGTATGATAAAAAATATTCTGGAGTAAAAATTAAAATGAAATAAAAATAACAAAAACTATCCCTCCTTTTTTTTTTTTTTTTTTTTTTTTAGTACATTTTTTTTTTTAAAATATAACTAAAATAGCATGGTTGTTATATAACATTACATTTTAATAATCCCTCTTAGTACTTCATGCTTGCTATATAAACAACATAGCATGTCAAAAACAACAGCCATATAGATATAAATAAAATAACCCCATATATTGGGTATAACACGGAATGGTGTAAATAAACTTCATGTTGTATATGGTGGGTTCACCCTTTCACAAAACATGGCTAGTTGGGCTGAGGTTGTAACTCTTCAGTCCTATGATATTCATCCACCCAAAAAAATTATTATGTATGATCTTGCTTCATTGGACAAATGTAAAAGAGTTAGTCGAGATTTTTTTTTCCATTTCAGATGTGTGCAATAACATTCTACCCATGCCACATTCACACATCAGAGGTTCAAAATCAGCCATATATATATATATATATATATATATATATATATATATATATATATATATATATATATATATATATATATATATATATCTGTGGACGAGAAAAACAATGGCTTCAAATTTAATTACACATGCATTTAGGTGTCATTCAGATGAATAGAATTTAACGATTGTATAACTATTACAAACTAATAAAATAAGGTACAACTGTAATTTGTTCTAACACAATGTTTAATAAAAAAAATGCATAATCAAATTAAACATAGTTACAAAATCAAAGTTCTGGTAAACCATTATCCCTAGCCAATTGGTTGGCAATCCTTACCCTAATTATATTCATCTTTGGGCCTGTACCACTCAAATTATTAGGTGTATGTCCCATAGTATCAGGTCCTAACTGTACATTTTCCTCTTCTTGATCCCTATCCAAGGCATCATACTGTGAGGACAAAGATTGTAATCTTTTTTGGAAGTCGCCACCTAGATTAAGGTCTAAGACCTTAGAAAAATATGAAATCTCACCCTAAGGTAAAACGTCGATTGACTCATGACCCTTAGATTGGATTTCTGGTCCATCAGAGATCAAGTAAGCGTCAGGTTACGGTTATGGGAAGGGATAGGCACCGAAACTGCCCGATTGAAATCGATCTCCTATGCCTTTCCTATGCTAGACTCTATCTATTAAATCGAACCAAACCAAGTGGTTTGATATCATTGAACCGAATCTGTATCCATCAGATTGCCAACGTATCACAGAATTATTCCACAAATTAGGTTCACCATCGTAGTTCAGGTGTGATTAAAGTTTATGACTGTGATTTATGCTTGTGCATAATTAAGTTCATTGTTCAAGTTAAAGCTTATGCTTGAAAAGTTGAGAAACCCTATGGGTTAGTATCTGGATAGTCCATACGAACTGATAGATAGTCCTAGTGGATCTAAGAATGGATAACCCTTTCTGGGTCTGAATGTGGATAATCTTATTCTGGGTTGGAATATGGATAACCCTATTCTGGGTCGAAATATGGATAACCCATTCTGGGTCAAAATAAGGATAACCCTATTTGAGTCAAAATGTGGATAAATATCCTGGTGGATCTATGGAAAGTCCGAGTGAACTAAGGTTTGGATCCAAATTTAGGTTTTTCCCAAATAGCCTACGTATTCTAGGGTTTGCCCTAGGAATCAAAATCCACGTAGTTCGACAATGGCTGAAATAACCTGTTCTAGGTTTAGGGTTGAGAACCTATTTTAGGTTTAGGATTTAGAACCTGTTATAGGTTTAGGGTTTAGAACCTGTTCTAGTTTTAGAGTTTAGAACCTATTCTAGGTTTAGGATTTACTGAGGGGTCGAAATCGTCCTGAGCTACCCTTTTCACCTTAAGCTCTAATTTTGGAAGGTTTGGCAAAACATTCTCTTTCGTTGTTAAGATTTTTATTATTTTCTATTATGCCCTTCCCAAGAATGTGGGTACCTAAATGCACGTCCCCATGCCTAGATTGTCTTCTAGAAGTGTGCATATATGACAGTTCAACTAAGGTGTTGCATAAATTAAATTATTGCTAAAAATAAATTATTAAAATATGGCTTATAGCAACATAGCAATGGCATCATAAACATGGTAGTGCATGCAAATACAACATTGTAAACAAGGCAGATGCTCAACTTATAGTCCAGACTCAAAAAAAAAAAAAAAAAAAAAAAAAAAAAAACTCTCACATTAAAAATAACATATCAGATCCTTAATCTAATGGTTTGATTCCTTCAAGATGTTATCATTACGATCATCTACTCAGATTTCATCTAATCAGCCAAGATCGATGGCCCAGATTCCTCCCACATCAAGTCATCATGATCAGACTAAGATCTAACGGTTCATATCACTCAAAACAATAATCTAACCATTCAAAATCATTTAAATAACTTTTGATGGCAATCCAACGGTTTAAATCACTCAAAACGATTATCTAACCTTTTAGATCAGGCATCAACGTATCTAAAATCAACGATCTAAATTTAGTCATAAAAAATTCCAAGATCAATGGTCCATATTTATTTTACATCAAAATCCAAAGATCAATGGTTCATAAAATTCCAAATCGATGGTCCATATTAACTTCACATCAAAATTTCAGATCAATGGCTCAATTAACATTCGACAGACATGATCAATGGTTTAAAATAAACATTAAATAGCCATAATCAGTGGTTTGATTTCACACATCAATACCATGAAATTAAAATCCAATAATAGCTCAGTTGCATCAAAATCTCACAATCATAATTCAGATCAATAAGGAAAGAGAATTGGTAATAGTGGATTTCGGCCCGGTATATGTAGGGCTGCAGAACTGGTTCAGTTATGGTGGATATTGTGCCATAGGGTTTTTGCTGAGTTGTCGATGGAGAGGTGATGGTTGAGTGCATGTAGGGACAGATCAAGGGGTTTAGAGTTGCAAAGATGGTGTCGGTGATGGTGCTTGCGGTGATGGTTGAGTGATGGTTTGAGCATGGAGGACAGGTGTGGCATTATGAGCAGTAAGATGGATTTTGGTACGCTGGTACAACAGATCGGGTTTATTGGATTTCAGCAGGGAAGTGGGTTGTGAGGTGTTGAATCAGGTTCGGTTTTGAGGAATGGATAGGCGGGAGATTGTTGATGATATAGTTGGAGTGGGGAATGATTTTGATGGGATGACAAGTGGACTGTGGGGGATTGCTGCTGCTGTAACAAGCGTCAATGGTTGGGTTTTTTGCAGCTGGACTTGGTGAGATAAGAAGAGGTGTTAATGGGATTAAAGGAGGATGGTAATAAGTGGCCTGCAGGTGGAGATCCAGGTGGGAAGGTTGTAGGTCGGTGGCTGTGCAAGTGGAAGTGCATCGGAGCAGCAAAGTGTACCAGATGTTATATGGTGGTGTGCTCACGGTTTTGATCAATGTGTGTAGGTTCTCAAGCATGGGACAGATGGCTGGACTAATGGAGGGAAGATAATGGGCAGGCTGCATGTCGTGGAAGGGGGGTTGTGCCACAGGTGGTATAGTTAGAGATCAGCAGCATCAGGTGTCACGGTTGCAAGCAATAGGATAGGAAAAAGAAGAACAAAATCAAATAAAGAAAGGGGGGACGGCGGTGGTTTACCAGTTACAAAACCACCTCTGCCTTCTCCTTCTTTTCCAGCTTCTTCGTCTGTCTTCTCTCTCGGATCTACTCTCTGGTTCGGCTGTTCGGTCTCCCTTTCTCCTCTACGAACTGTTGCTTTCTCCCTCTTCTTCCACTTCTTTTCCAGCTTCTTTTATCTCCTCTCCCTCAATTCTCTCAATCCCCCCTCTTTCAGTCTTCCTCCTTTGCTGCTTCTATTTCTGCGCTTTTTTTTTCTTCTTTGGAATCCTCTCTCCCTTCTCTCCGTTTTCTAGATTTCTTTCTGTCTCTCCCCTCTCTCTATTTTCCCTCTTTCAGATCTCGCCTCTCTCTGATTTTTCTCAATCCCAATCCTTCTTCTCCTTTTCTTCTTCCCCCATCTCCCTTCTCTCTCGTTTTAGCTCTCAATTTCTTTTTTTCTTCTCCTTTCCTTCTTCTCCCTCTCTCTCTCTCTCTTTCTTGATTCTCTCTCTGATATCTCTCCCCCTCTTTTTTTCGGCCAGTCCAGAAGAAGATCCCCCCTTTCTTCTTTTTTTTTTTCTCTCCATCTCCTCTTCTTCTATCCCTTCAGATCTGGTCCCTCCATCCTCTCTCGATTTTCTTCCTTTATCTCCACACCCTCTCTCTCTCTCTCTCCTCTTCTTCTATTCCTTCAGATCTGGTCCCTCCATCCTCTCTCGATTTTCTTCATTTTTCTCCATGCCCCTCTCTCTCTCTCTTTCTCTCTCTAATTTCTCTCCAGATTTTTTTTCCTTTTCTCAATCTCCCTCCCAATCTGATATTCTCCTTTTCCCTTCAAATCCAACGCAGTTGGCCGATTTCCTTTCTCATTCTCTTTCCATCTAAGTCTCCACACGACAATCCTCTTCTTTTTCTTTTTTTTCTTTAAATTGACACATCACCATCTTTTGGAAACCCAAAACCCATATCTTATCTTTCTTATCTTTCTATTTAAAACCCATTGAATATAATCTCTCCATTCTTTCCTTTTTTTTTTGTTTTTTTGATTTCCACCCGCTTTTCTATTTTTTTTTGTTGATTCTTTGAGATCTCTCTCTATCTTTTTCCTAATCGAACCATTAGCCAAACGTTTCCTCCAATATATATATATATATATATATATGCTTAATGCCTAATGCAATACATAATCATAATAATATATATAATATACATAATATGCATGCACATGGGTTGAATAGATTTGGTCCGGATTGGTCTGGGTTAGATTAACTTGAACTGGTCTGGGTTGAGTTAAGCTGGGTTGGGTTGAACTGATTTGGACCAAGTTGACTTCTTCTATCATTTCATAGTCCATTTCTGTCACCATTCCACATGAAAATTTTCGATAGCCCCTATTCTAAATTTTCTACGTTCACTTTGTAGAACATTAAAAATGAGAAATATTGGAACTTGAATCACCTCATTTGGAAATAAAATGGTCGAACTTATGAATTTCTGAAGTTTAAGAGGATCAATTATCGATAATTTGACTAACCATTCTGCATGGGATCCTTCGAAGACTTCTGCCGGCAATCCTTTACGTCCACTTTGTAGAGTACTAAAAATGAAACATATTGAAACTGAAATCACATGATTTGGATGTGGGGTGATCAAAATATGAATTTTCAAAGATTAAACGATCATTTTCATGTGTAATTTTGCATGAGATCCTTCGGAGACTTCTACTCGAGATTTTTCACGTAGACTTTGTAAAACATTACAAATGAAGAATAATGACCTTAGAATCATTTGAATCCGACGTAGAACGGCAAAGATATAAAGCTTTGAAGTTCTATCAATAATTTTGCATGAAAACTTGCATGGGGCCCACCGGTGATATTTGCCTAGGATTTTTCTCGTCCACTTTGAAGAGGACTGAAAATAAGGAATATTGGCCTTTGAATCATCCGATTCTGATATCAAATGACCAAGATATGATGACTTGAAGTTTAAATGATAATGCATGCATCATACGATAATTACGTAAATACCCTTGTATTTTCAAACTGTGATATCTTCCTTGTTTGATGTCAGAATTTGATGATTTCGGTCTCATTTTGAAGATAATTTCACGACTTATACATCCAAATAGGTAATATCCTATGACCTTGTCATGAAGTTCATTAGAGAATTACAAACCTTTATGTTAAAAGTCGAAAACCTATCATATAGGTTCACTTATGCTGAGGGTAGCAAAAATGGGGTGCTTGCAAATGCCCCTCTTTAGCCAAGATTGTTACCAATTGAAGGCTAAAGACAAAAGAATTACATTTTTTATATGAGTGAGATTGCTTATTGGGCTGCACTTAGGGTAATTTGTCCTAAACTGCCTACGTATTCTAAGGGTGTCTTAGAAATAAAGCCCATAACGTAGTTCGACTGGCAAGAAGGTTTGCTCTTCTTGGAAAATTGATGATTGTTCTTCTTGTATGAAGCTAGGCTGTGAATACAAGGCTCATTTATAGGCTGTGAATCTCTTTTTGCTGAGGTGAGACTCATGATGCAAGGTATGTGCAGGCTTGAACCCGACTTGATCCATTTGTAGGTTAATAAATCTCTTCTTGTACGAAGCTAGGCTGTGAATACAAGGCTCATTTGTAGGCTGAGAACCTCTTCTTGCTAAGGTGGAACTCATGATGCAAGGTACGCGCAGGCTTGAACCTGACTTGATCCATTTGTAGGCTGATAAACCTCTTCTTGTATGAAACTAGACTGTGAATACAAGGCTCATTTGTAGGCTTGGAACCTCTTCTTGTATGGAGCTAGGCCGTGAATACAAGGTTGATTTGCATGAGCTTGGGCTCGGCTTTGATTTGTCTGGATGGAGGACTTGCTGACTTTTCTTTGATTGAACTAAGGCTCTTTTGATTAAGATTCTGAGATTGATTTTCTGAATAAGCTAGGGCTCTGCATTTGATTCACTTATAGGCTGAGATTGACTTGATCTTTGAATGAGCTAGGGCTCTGCATTTGATTCACTTATAGACCGAGATTGATTTGAACTTTGGATGAGCTAGGGCTCTGCATTTGATTCACTAATAGGCTGAGATTGACTTGAACTTTGGATGAGCTAGGGCTTGGCATTTGATTATAAAATGAGCAAGAACTCAGAAAGTCACTTTTAGCGTGAAGAATTTACTATTGATTCTGAAATGAGCAAGAACTCAGAATGTCACTTATAGGGTGATAGTGAATGACTCATCTTTGAAGTTCTTACCAACTTTGGACCTTCGGTATTAAAAATTGGAATAACCTTCTTGGAATCTCTATGGCTATGAACCTTCAAGAATGGAAACTAGAGTATCCTCTTAAGTAGCTTTGTTGCTATGAACCTTTAGGATGCTCGAAAGTGACCCATACAGGAAGTTTTTGTTGACATTGAACCTTTAGGGTTGAAATTTGACCCATCTTGGAAGTCTCTTGACTTTGAACCTATAGAGTGCTGGACATATTTGAAATGATGGTGAATTCCTTGGTAGTTTTCCAAGGTTTTTGCCCCTGCTTTATTGGTGAAGGCATAAAACATGGCATCAATGGAAATGGTGTCATGGACTTTGCTGGCATGATACCTAGATTTGAAATTTGCCATTAATGACCTGGTATTGCAAGTTTGACTCAATTTCAGCATGGTAGTGATGACTTGGTTGTTCCCTTGGAAGGGTTCCATGTAATTTGAAAGTGATGATTTTCTTCAGCCAACATTGGTGTTGTTGGATTTTGGAATGAAAGAAACTCTAGCATGGATTTTGGACAAGAATGAGGGAAGCTCGACAGTCTCTAACCAAAGTGATTTTATTGATTGACCTTGGTGTTAAACTGTCGAGGGACATCTTGTCACACCCCAATTCCGCACTATTCAGAAAGGTGTGATGAACCGCTAATAAGCCAACGGTTCAACTAGGATCTCAAATAGGCTGTGTTCGTTCGCTTAGACTATACACATCCACAACCATAATCAGAATAAATACACAATAGCGGAAGTCCTAATATTAAATGAACTGAGAATCCAAATGCGATAATCATAAATAAAATATCCAATTATGTTGTATCGATCGAGACATAAGTAAATAAAATATCAAATTACATTTTCTTAATGATCCAAATAAAAATCTAATCGAAAATGCATGAGTTGCACTCGCATGATGAGTCATGCGTCTCCACTATATCTTCAGCATCCATCGCAGCAACGTGCCCGTATGCGGGAGCATTCATATAATCTTCCACAGTCGTACCTGCATCATCAACTAAAAATATTCAAATTCGAAAAGGATGAGCACACATCACGGTTCAGTGAGCAAACAAAACAATGCAACAAACATATGCATGCATTCAATTCATATATGTGGTCTGGTATATAAGTTTGCAATGTGCTACAGAAAGGTTTGGAGGCCGCCGCATCTCTATACACGAGTGTGTGGAACCGCTCAACGGATCAAACACCATTGCCACCCCCACATGCACCCACCATGGAATAGAGATAGAGTTAAAGTGCTTAGGATCGCACCGCATCACACTTCCCCTGATGCTCTACCCATACCAACACGTAAGCCCCTATTGGCGAGGGCTTGTAAACTGGGCTCGCAACTAACCAATCCTAATGTCAAATAGTGTATCCAAGGCCTCATCCCAGCATCCCTACGTCCATAGAGATAGAGCTAAGGCCCCCCGGCAGAGTCAGAGACTACACGGTCCGAGACCACCTCCCCTGATGTCCTACGACGTAATAGTTCTGCTAAGGTAATGGCGATACGACGATGTTAGTGGACAAGACTTGAGTAGAGATAGGGCTAAAGTACTTAGGACAACACCGCATCACACTTCCCCTGATGCCCCACTCGCATCAAGTACACTAACCACATACAAACATTCACATGCCTATTCCTAGCATCATCATCATCATCATGTTGTAAATAAATGAAATTAAATATGCATGAACATTAATAATAGGAATAGTAGATGACATGTGATATGCACATTACAATCATATAATCATAGAATCATACATGGAATTGGACTCAATAAACAAAAATGGTTTATTATTAGCCAATTAGTTTAGGTCTTGTTCCCTCACCTTTGCTTGAGTGTAGATCCTCTTTCAAGCTTTAAGAATCACCTTTATATCAATAGGAAAACCTAAGAAGTCGATAGATTTTAATTAGAATTCATTCCAACAGTTTTAAGCTTGCTGTAAAGCTAGGGTCGCAGGATGGGTTGCAGGTATCTGAGACCCCAAGGTATAGGGTCGATCATAGGGTCGGTTATCCATCGACCCTAGGTGCTACCATAGCTTCCCTGGACTTCCCGACAGCTTGGGGTCGATCCTGTGGTCTGATAGGGTCGGTTACCAGTCGACCCTAAGTGCGACCATATGTAGTTTGAGTCGACTTTTCATCCTACAGTCCACTCTTTCATGTTTGGATCCTTTGACTTACTTTCATGGTCCATCTATGATTGTTCTATGGCTCAAAACTCCAAGTTACTTCCTTTACTTTGTTTACAATGATTCCCTCCATGGATTCCATTGGAATTTTTCCATGGATGGATGATTTAGATTTCTCCTAGATCCTACCCTCTTTACATACTATTCTAGGGTCTTACACAATTCATGGAGAATATTTTCATACCTTAGACTTGCTGAATTCTGAGATTCCTCTGAAACTCTTCTCCTTAGCCTTCTTCTCCAACTTTCCTTCTCTTCCTTCTCTTATCTTTCTCTCACTTTCAATTAGGATTTCAAAAGGAGTGAATGAGCCTAAGGGATGTCCTATTTATAGAGAAAAACCTCCCAAAATCCGTCCCAACGAGTTTAGGAAAGGTTCCCTTTGAATTAGGAAAGTTTCCTAATTTTTGGTTTCTGTCAGTTTGCCTAGGGTCGATGCTTGGGTCGCAGAATCCGTCGACCCTTGGGTCTCAAGTCATCCGACCCTAGGACTCAAAAGTCATGGGTTGGACCCTGCTGAGGTGGGGTCGACCCTACCTGTTTAAGCATGCGACCCTACCCTCTATTTTACTATTTTTGGGTCAATTTTGTACCTGGTTTTGTGATTTTCTTCACGCACTTGGTCCATGTGGCTCGACCATGATAGGTAGACCTGGTACAAGGTGGTAAGACCGGATAGTTTGGTACGGATCTTACAACTCCCCCCTGCTTATAAAAATTTCATCCTCGAAATTTATACATACCTTCCGAGTCGAAAAGATGAGGGTATTGCTTTCGCATAGCATTCTCTTCTTCCCATGTGATTTCTTCTATATTTCGGCTTCTCCAGGTGACTTTAACATAATAGATGTCACGGTTGCGTAGTCGTTGAACCTTTCGGCTGGTGATTTCATTTGGTGTTACTTTAAATGTCAAATCATCAGTCAAATCAGGTGGATTTACTGTCAAAACGTGCATTGGATCTCTGACGTACTTCTTTAATAAGGAGATATGAAATACATCATGCACACTTGACATAGATGGTGGTAGTGCTAACTGGTAAGCCACTTTTCCACGTTTAGCTAGAATCTCATATGGTCCGACATATCTCGGACTTAGTTTCCCTTTTTGTCCGAACCGTTTCAAACCTCTCATAGGTGATACTTTGAGGAATACCTTATCACCTACGATAAATTCAAGGTCTCGACGCCAAGTATCTGCATACTGTTTCTGATGATTCTGAGCCATTCTTACTCTTTCCTTGATAATGTCGACTACTCGACATGTCTCTTCAACAAATTCTGGTCCAACAATGCTACGTTCTCTAACTTCATTCCAAAACAAAGGAGTTCGACACTTCCTGCCATACAGTGCTTCATAGGATGACATCTGTATAGTAGCCTGATAGCTATTGTTATAAGCGAACTCGATCAGTGGTAATTTTTCATCCCATGATCCTTTAAAATCAATTACACAGGCTCAGAGCATGTCTTCTAAAATCTGAATGGTACGCTCCTACTGTCCGTCTGTCTGTGGATAGAATGCAGTACTGAACTTCAATGTTGTACCCATAGCCTTTTGCAATCCTTCCCAAAACTTTGAAGTAAATCGTGGATCTCTGTCGGATACAATGCTATCGGGTACACCGTGTAATCTGACAATATTGTCTACATACAACTTAGCTAACCTTTCCAGTGTATACTGAGGTCGTATAGCTATAAATCAAGCCGTTTTATTTAGGCGGTCTACAATCACCCAAACCACGTCAACTACTCGGGAAGTCAATGGTAACCCGGTGACGAAGTTCATAGTGATGCAGTCCCATTTCCATGCTGGTTCCGATAACGGCTGTAATAGTCCTGCAGGTCTTTGTCATTCAGCCTTCACCCTTTGACAATTTAGGCATTGAGACACGAATTTAGCTACATCTGCTTTCATTCCTCTCCACCAATATAATTTCTTTAGATCGTGATACATTTTTGTACTTCCAAGATGTATCAAATAGGCGGTGGTATGAGCTTCCTTCATTAGTCGGTGTCTAATGTCCAAATTCTCTGTTTCAGGAACACATATTCTTTCTTTGTACTTCAGTACCTTTTTATCGTCCAAGGCGAACTCAGGGATAGTCCTACCTTTTTCGATGTCTTCTTGTATTGTTCTTAGATAATGGTCTGATCTAATAGCTGTTTTCACTTCATTAAGTATATCAGGTACAATCTTCAATGTGGTGAATATATTTAAAAACCGATGGATAAACCCCTGGTTGGTTGATTCATCCGGTGCATCTATCACGAACTGCTCATTACCGTAGTTGAACACTTTTCCGATAGTACACATTGCGGCAGTTGTGTTAACCTCTCATTGAGATTTTATCATTGCTTTTCTACTCAACGCGTCAGCAACCACATTAGCTTTCCCTGGATGATACTTCATAGTCTTTCAATAGTTTCAGCCATCTTCTTTGTCTCATAATCAACTCCTTCTGCTTAAAGAGATAAGTAAGACTCTTATGATCTGATTTAATCTGAAATTTCTCTCCGTACAAGTAATGTCTCCATATCCTGACAGCATGTACCACTGCCGCTAATTCCAAGTCATGAGTGGGATAGTTCTTCTCATGTGTCTTCAGTTGCCTTGAGGCATAAGCAATTAATTGTTCCCCTTGCTTAAGTACACATCCTAAACCCAATCCTGACGCATCTGTGTACAAAATAAATGGCTGTCCTGGTATAGGAATAGTCAAAACCGGAGCTGATATCAATCTAGTCTTCAATGTTTGAAAACTCTGCTCACATTTATCAGTCCAAACAAACTTTTTGCCCTTCTTAGTTAAACTGGTGAGACGTATGGCAATTCGGGAATAGTCTTCCACAAATCGTCGATAATACCCAGCTAGACCTAAGAAACTTCTAATTTTTGCAACGCTCTTCGGTGCTTCCCACTTCACAATAACTTCAATCTTGCTAGGATCCACTTTAATTCCTTCAGTAGATACAACATGGCCTAGGAATGCGACCTCATTTAGCCAAAACTCACACTTTGTAAAATTGGCATAAAGCTTCTCTTTCTGTAATCACTGCAGAGCGGCGTTTAGATTCATAATATGAGTTTCCATGTCCTTGGAGTAGACCAATATATCATCGATGAATACAATGACCGATGTGTCCAACATATCATGGAATACCTGATTCATAAGTTTCATAAAAGTTGCTGGTGCGTTCGTCAATCCAAAAGACATGACCAAAAATTCATAATGTCTATATCTGGTCCTGAATGCTGTCTTGGGAATATCACCATCCTTAATCTTCAACTGATGGTATTCGGACCGAAGATCGATCTTGGAGAATACCTTGGCACCTTACAATTGATCGAACAGGTCATCGATCCGAGGCAATGGGTACTGATTCTTGATTGTCAGCTTATTCAGTTCTTGGTAGTCTATACACAGTCGAACACTACTGTCCTTCTTCTTTACGAATAATACTGGTGCTCCCCATGGTGATATGCTAGGTCTAATGTAACCCTTGTCCAGTAGTTCTTGTAACTGTACTTTAATTCCTTTAGTTTAGTAGGAGCCATTCGATAAGGTGCTTTAGACACTAGTGCGGCTCCGGGTATCAAATCTATAACAAACTCTGTAGCTCGGTCAGGGGGTAGTCCTAGTAGTTCTTCAGAAAATACATCTGAAAAGTCACACACGACATTGATATCCTCCATTCGTGGTGCTTCCTTGGTGAGGTCGACCACTGAAACTAGATACCCAACTCCTCCTTTCTCGAGGCATTTCCTAGCCTTTAATGCAGAGAGGATGAGCTTTCATTTACGAGAAAGTTTGGTTCCCGCAAAACTAAACTCTGCTCCTTCCTTGTCTTTAAATGTTAGCTTCTTTTCGTCACATAATAGGTTTGCAGAATGTCGAGCTAACCAGTCCATTCCCAAGATGACGTCAAAGTCTGCCATCTCCAGTTGAATCAGGGTTGCATCCAAAGTTTTTTTGTCAATAAGGACTGGACATGGTCCATAACCTGTTTCTAATTCCACTTCTAATCCCATCAGCGGCCGTACAAGCAGTTTATAGTCTAGATATTTGAGGGGTAAGTTCAGCTTCTTTTCAAATGATGCAGATATAAAAGAATGAGTAGCTCCTGAATCAAAGAGTACTCTGGCGGGGATGCCATTAATAGGTATTATACTTGTGATTTGTTTTAATTTAGTCTACATGTTCACACAATGTAACACAAAATGAAAGGTTCAGGTCATATCTGTGACCACATCAGGCGATGTGGCAGCATCCTCAGAGGTAACAGCGTAAACTCTACCTTGTTGTGTTTGCTTTCTGGGCTTGGGGCACTCCTTTGAATAATGTCCCATTTGATTGCAGTTAAAGCATTTTACTCCTTCATTATTTGACTTTTGTTGCTGTTGAGCTGCTGGAGTAGTCTTGGCTGCAGCATTAAAACCTTGAGTACGGAAGGGTTTGAATGTCCTTGTATTCCCTCCGTTATATGAATTTCCAGTTGGCCTCTTAATACTCCTGTTTTGAGCATAATAGCTCTCTTTCTGGCTCGACTCTATCACCCGAGCAATTTGTACAGCTTCGTTGTATACTTTCTTCTCAAGTCCTAGTACATGTTCACGAATACTTCCCCTAAGTCCCATGACGAACCTTCGGGTCTTTGTATCTTTCGCTTGCATACTGTCTAGTGCAAAGAAGAACAACTCCTCATAACGCTGTTGATATGCATCGACAGTCATCTGTCCCTGATACAAACTCAGGAACTCTTTCTCCATAGAATCTCTGAAACTCCCAGGAAAATACTTCTCAAAGAATGCCTCTTTATATATATATTCCAGGTCAGTTGGGCATGCTTTGTCAACAGATACGTCCGTATGGACTTCCACCAGTGGTGTGCATTGCCTTTCAGCATGAACGTTGCACACAACACTTTCTCCTCTTCGTTCACCATCATCATCGTGAAATTTCTCTCCATCTCATCGATCCAGTGTGTTGGCCACAACGGATCAGCTGGCTTACCACTATACTCTTTGGGCTTCATCTTTAGAAAATTCTCAACTAGTCTGGAGTGGTCTAGTTGATGAGGAACATAAGCCCCATACATAGGTGGTTGGTATTGATACCACTTGAGCCTGCATGATGGGAGTTTGAGGTGCATGGGGTACTGTGTTACTTCCCCCTGGTACTGTGATTGCCTGTCCTGCTGGCATCAGTATCGTCTATGCAGCTGAAAAAGCCATGCCTATGGTAGCTTGCATAGTAGCTTGTGCCTGTTGTATTTGCTACAGCTGTTGTGCCAAATTCATTACGGCTGTAGCCAGGTCTGTAGGTGGAGCTGGTAGATTTGTAGGATTTGTCTGCCCATTAACTACGGACGGTGCCGTGTTCAGATTCTCCTGTGTTTTAGGATGTATATATGGCTGTCTTCCTCCACCGGTGGTGGTGGTGGAATAGAGTTTTGGCTTTGTCTGGTTACTCTTCGCCTAGCCATTTTTCCCTTCTGAAGATAGTAGTGCCTGTAAGTAACCATAGCACATGTGAGGCAATCAATATAATTGTTCTCCAGTAACAAATTCAACTAATCAAGTTAATTTCAAAATTTTCAGATCATTCTGTCAAAAATATTGTATTTTTCATCGCAGGGTCGATGGTAGGGTCGATCCTTATGCGACCCTGAGAATCACTGTCAACTTACCGAGAGCCTAGGGTCGATGGTAGGGTTGGTATATGTTCGACCCTAGGGTCGACCCCTAGTTCTCTGTCAGATCACCGAGAGGCTAGGGTCGATGAGGGGGTCGGAGGTAGGGTCGCATGTTTTGGTCGAATTATGCGACCCTAGGACCTAGAAACAGGTTTTAAATCCCAATTTTGGATTCATTTCTCATTCTTTCTCCTCCTTTCCGACTCAGCTCATTCCTCTGAGTTGCTACGGTGACAACCCTGACCCGTTTGGTGATTCTATCATACATCCGAGACTCTCACTCCTCTTCAGGTGTGTGTTCTACTGTTGCATGTTTTTAAGGTTTCTTAACTAGGGTTTCGCCCATTTTTATCATTTTCTTCAAATTAAAATTTCTCCAATCGTAAAAATTCGATTTTTATTGGGGGCTTTTGCTGTTGGTCACCCACTGGACGATAACCCTCAAAAATATTCAAGTTTCATTGGTTGGTTATCGAGAAACTTGAAAATTTCAAAATTTGACCTAATTTTTTGAGATTTTTGAATTTCTTGAAATTTCTTCAAATTCAATCTTCTTAGATGAAATTTCCAACTGTATGAGTCTTGGAGGATAGTTTAGAATCTATATAAGTCCTCCTGCCCATGTGTATGGGTGAAAAGTGAGGCTTTTGACCAATTTATGCCGTTATAATATCGAAATTTTTTGGGTTTTTCACCATTACTGAGCTATTATCTGTTTTTCTTTGTTTTGGCAGATAATATGGCTCGTACCAAAGTACCTAGGGTTCACAACCCAGTTTGTTTATGTTCTAACGAGGCTGAGGCTCAGTATGCTCGCTACGCTCGTAAGAAGGTAGAGGGAGGTTGTCGTGTGGACTTGGCTAGCCTAGCCTTGTTTGATGTAGAGAGAGCATTTGGTGAAATGGGTTGACTTCCCGTGATTACCTACGACGCCTGTACCCGTCCGGATCTGGTGAGATAGTTCTATTGTAATCTCCAGGTGGTGGGAGATCACAATGACACTGAGAGGGGTAGAGAGCTCAGGATCATGAGCTATGTCAATGGAGTAGAGATTTCCTTCGACTGCTAGCAGTTAGACCTCTTGGGCATATCATATGACGGCTCCTTGGTATACTGTGCTCCCAGAGAGCCCCAGTTCTTTTCCTTGGAGATGCGGGCTGAGATAGACTGTCAGCTTATCAGAGAGGATCGCTGGGAGATGAAGGCGATCAACCTACGTCCAGAGCCTCAGGTATACTGTAAGATCATCCAATATAACTTGATACCCCAGAGTGGACACTACGAGAGGATCTCCCAGTTGACCCAGTATTTACTTTACTATATCTGCACTAGGCAGCCTATCTGCCTCCCTTATATTATTATGCAGACGATGATCTGTGCTACGCTGCCTGGTCAGATAGGCAATCTACCCTATGGACGTCTGATCACCACCCTACTTATCCGCTTGGGTGTTGATTTAGTGGATGAGAGGATTCAAGAGAAGACTTTCTCATCAGTGCTGGACTGGGAGGCTATCTGTAGGATGGGCATGCGGGAGGTTTAGGTCAGTGAGGAGGAGACGAACGCTCTGGTGTGTCCTCATACTCGGGTGGAGGTGGCAGACGCTGAGACAGCAACAGCAGCCGCTGAAGTAGGGGTTCATGGGGGTGATGCTGAGGATGAGGATCGTATGTACATGGATGTGGACTCCATACCTCCTCCATCACCTCTGCATTCTATTGGAGCTGGTCCATCACAGACTCCTTCACGTATGGCTAGTTCTTCATGCCCACCATCTGATAATATGATGGGATTACTTCGTGAGATTAGGGAGGCTCAGCGTGCGATGGATTCGAGGGTGGGAGAGCTTCTAGATGCTCAGCGTGCGTCTGATCAGCGGATGATTACGTTAACGGCTAGTCTCCAGACGACCCAGACTCAGGTAGCCTGGTTGACTAGAGTCTATGCTAAGGATTATGATAGAGATCGCGAGGCACCGCCTCCCCCATCACCTCCAGCTTCATGATGTATTTTTCTTTCCTTTGTATTACATAGTAACTGTCTGGGTTGTGGACTGTACTCTGTTTTAGATATGTATATAAACTTGCTTTGGTTTGATGTGTATATACGTTTGTCTTTCACCCGAGTGTATATGAACTTGTTTCTCATTTAATAGATGCATTATTCTCTTTCTAAATTTTGTCTCAAACAACAAAGGTGCTTATAGTGTGTTATTATTACAGCTTTTAAATTTTTATCCTATCTCAGTTTACGAACTTTTGTGGTAGTATACTGGTTTAACAGACAGGGCCTGAAAGCTCTGTTACCAAGTTATCACACCCCAATTCCGTACTATTTAAAATGGTGTGATGAACCATAAACCAACGGTTCAACCAGGATCTCAAATGGGCTATGTCCGTTCGCTTAAACCATACACATCCACAACCATAATCAGAATAAATACACAATAGCGGAAGCCTTAATATTAAATGAACTGAGAATCTAATGTGATAATCATAAATAAAATATCCAATTATGTTGTATCGATCGAGACATAAATAAATAAAATATCAAATTATATTTCCTTAATGGTCCAAATAAAAATCTAATCTAAAACGCATGAGTTGCACTCGCATGATGAGTCATGCGTCTCTACTATATCTTTAGCATCCATCGCAGCAACGTGTCAGTATGCAGGAGCATTCATATAATCTTCCACAATCGTACCTACATCATCAACTAAAAAATTCGAATTCAAAAAGGGTGAGCACACATCACGGCTCAGTGAGCAAACAAAACAATGCAACAAACATATGCATGCATGGTTTGGAGGTCGCCGCACCTCTATACACGAGTATGTGGAACCGCTCAACTGATCAAACACCATTGCCGCCCCCACATGCACCCACCATGGAATAGAGATAGAGCTAAAGTGATTAGGACCGCACCACATCACAGTTCCCCTGATGCCCCACTCGCATCAAGTACACTAACCACACACAAACATTCACATGCCTATTCCTAGCATCATCATCATCATCATCATGTTGTAAATAAACGAAATTAAATATGCATGAACATTAATAACAGGAATAGTAGATGACATGTGATATGCACATTACAATCATACAATCATAGAATCATACATGGAATTGGACTCAATAAACAAAAATGGTTTATTATTAGCCAATTAGTTTAGGTCTTGTTCCCTCACCTTTGCTTGAGTGTAGATCCTCTTTCAAGCTTTAAGAATCACCTTTATATCAATAGAAAAACCTAAGAAGTCGATAGATTTTAATTAAAATTCATTCCAACAGTTTTAAGCTTGTTGTAAAGCTAGGGTCGCAGGATGGGTCGCAGGTATCTGAGACCCCAAGGTATAGGGTCGATCATAGGGTCGGTTATCCATCGACCCTAGGTGCGACCATAGCTTCCTTGGACTTCCCGAGAGCTTGGGGTCGATCCTATGGTCTGATAGGGTTGGTTACCAGTCGACCCTAAGTGCGACCATATGTAGTTTGC
This sequence comes from Protea cynaroides, assembly GCA_028583415.1. Classification (NCBI taxonomy): domain Eukaryota; kingdom Viridiplantae; phylum Streptophyta; class Magnoliopsida; order Proteales; family Proteaceae; genus Protea; species Protea cynaroides. Next base: position 56,668,994 of record CM053265.1, read on the forward strand.
GTCGATTTTTGATCCTACAATCCACTCTTGCATGTTTGGATCCTTTGGCTTACTTTCATGGTCCATTCTATGATTGTTCTATGGCTCAAAACTCCAAGTTGCTTCCTTTACTTTGTTTACAATGATTTCCTCCATGGATTCCATTGTAATTTTCCCATGGATGGATGATTTAGGTTTATCCTAGATCCTACCCTCTTTACATACTATTCTAGGGTCTTACACAATTCATGGAGAATGTTTTCATACCTTAGACTTGTTGAATTCAAAGATTCCTCTGAAACTCTTCTCCTTAGCCTTCTTCTCCAACTTTCCTTCTTTTCCTTCTCTTATCTTTCTCTCACTTTTAATTAGGGTTTCAAAAGGAGTTAATGAGCCTAAGGGACGTCCTATTTATAGAGAAAAAACTCCCAAAATCCGTCCCAACAAGTTTAGGAATGGTTCCCTTTGAATTAGGAAAGTTTCCTAAATTCCGGTTTTTGTCAGTTTGCCTAGGGTCGATGCTAGGGTCGCAGAATCTGTCGACCCTAGGGTCTCAAGTTATCCGACCCTAGGACTCAAAAGTCATGAGTTGGACCCTACTGAGGTGGGGTCGACCCTACCTGTTTAGGCATGCGACCCTACCCTCCATTTTATTATTTTTGGGTCAATTTCGTACCTGGTTTTGTGATTTCCTTCACGCACTTGGTCCATGTGGCTCGACCATGATCGATAGACCTGGTACAAGGTGGTAAGACCGATTAGTTTGGTACGGGTCTTACACATCTGATCAACTAAGTTCTTTGACTGTGCACTATGGTAGACCAAATTGGTAGAACAGCCAAGCAACGATGAAATGTGACGTGGCTTTGGCCCTTGATCTAAGCTCATGAAAAGCTTAGGGCTTTGCAACATTGTTGTGCCAATTTTGAAAGATGAATGAACCATGGCCCCAAAGTAGGCACGACGAGCAAAGGATTCAAAGTGTTCCTTCAGAGAATTTAACGCGCAAATCCTAACAGGTGAGCGACCAAATTGGATTTTCTTCATCAACAGGATTGGGAGAACTGAGAACTTGGCAAAAGCCAACTTGGGGGCCTACTTCTATTGACTCAGAAAGTCAGTGACTTCAGACTAGACAATGGATCCTAGATGTAATGCTCATGATCATGTTTAATTCCTCTACATAGGGTATATCTATGCCTCAGTGTCTGTATGTGGTGACAGACGACTACTATAGTGTGCTAAGGGCAAGATAGAAAGAAACAGACAATCTAACATAGTTAGAACTAGGTTGAATCTAGATTGAATCAAGAATTTGACCATGCTTCCAAGGTCAAAGAAAGATTGACAGATTGATTGCAGAAAGTGACTTCTTAGATAAACCCTTCTTGAATCTTGAAAAATGAGGGAGCTGATGATTTGATGAATTTGGCTACATCCGTAACTAGGCCGTGACAAAAGGATTTGAAGATAGAATTCTGTTGACAGGCAATGCTATGGAGCCCAACAGATGATGGTTTGTTCTACTCCTCTGAGTATGATTCACTGGAGAGCAAGAGGGGTTCCTTTCCTTATGGAGGATAGACTGGGTATGACACTTGTCTACATGAACCACTGAATTTTTCTATGAAAGGCCAATGAGGGCAATGCTTTAGGGTTGCATCAGGTCGCCTATCCCCACTGAGGTATTATGGGTTACTCATTGAGGTTTCTTGGGTTGCTTTTCCTTGCTGAGGTTTCTTTTATTCCTCCTTTTTTTTTGCAAACCCCATCTTGGGTTGAATAAAGAGTCCTAATATGGTCAGGATATTGCCAAAATTATGGTCCTATCCAATGGTCTGAAACCCTTAGGGGAAATTCGAATAGCATGACTTTCATGACAAATGGGTAGCCTTGCCCCATTGATTAAGTTGACACATACACGCATTGATAGGCGGGCAACTATTTGAATCATCACTAAAAGCGACCTTAGGGAAATGCAGTCTTACACCAAAATTAAAAATGGTGCCGAATTATGTTTTCCTTTCTTGGAGATGTTCAGATGGAACATGTGTCTCAACAAACTACATAGAGATGTCGAATCAATCGCGATCATATCTGGTCCTGAAACCTTTAAGTTTGTTGACAAGTATTGATGTTGAAGGTCCTAGAAGACGGATGTGAAACTGTCTACATGGGTCTACCATTGGGAGAGTGTTTGGTTGTTTATGTAGAATAGGTTTATCTTACCGAGAAGATCCCATTTTATTGGCTCGAGAAATGAAGGGCTTATAGGAACCTTGGGAAGCCGTCGAATGTAATGAACGACAGATGAGAGTTCCAGCTAGATTCATGAATTTGTACATAAAATGATGACATAATCACGAGATACAATACTATAAAAACTGATAATCAAAAGAAGGGCTTGTGATAGAGACTCCTTGGAAGGCCGTTGGATTGATGGACGGGAGAGAGAGTCTAATGCCGATGAGAAATCTTTCTCTGATGATGAAGAAGTGATGAGATCATCTCCTGTAAAGGCAGGATGTAATTGGCCAAAATCAAAAGTCTGATCCAACATGCTGTGAATCTCGAAGAACGATCGCACTTGCTATCAGGCTTTAATTGGAACTACCATCCTCTTGAAGTGAGAGGGACAATTGGCTTACTATCGAGCTCCAATTCCATTCAACATCTTACTATTTTCTTTTCTTTTCTTTTCTTTTTCTCTTTTTTTTTTTGGATGTTGAGGCCACATAATGCAGTGCTTTGCTTGATCGTAAAGTTGAATCATGACTTTCAATATTGGATTTGAATATTCTTCTTCCAAACATTTCCAATCAGATAGAGCATCTTTACCCCAGTTAGTACTCTGATCTTCTGTAAACTTTATGAACATTTGTAACTGCTCATCTAAATCTGATTTTATTTGAATGGTGAATCCGTATGCTGTCCTCTAGAAGTCAATCATCTCCTTCTGTCTGATGTGACTACCTCCCATTATTGATGTAGATAAAACATAGGCTCGAATTTTTTTTTTCTTTAATTTTTTTCTTTTTTTTTCGGTGTTCTATGACCTCATTCTTTGATTTTGAGATTGATCATTCATCATTTATCTCTTGCTTGCAGATGATGTACTTTGTAAGAACTTTGAAATTTCAATCCTTTTGGTGGCACATCTGTCCTCCACTCATTCGTACTGATTGGCTGACCTTTTGATATGATCTGTTACTATCTAATGCTTTCCTTGGAATCTTTTCATAGGTAGAACAAATGGCAGCTTCTCCAATACATGTTTCTTGAGAGTACTCGTATGTTTCCCAATTGATCATTTATGGCTTTCCCGGATGGGTTGGACCTTTCTTTCTCAAGAGGCTGGGGTGGCGTAGAAGTTTAAGAGACGGCTCATCGTTTCAATCATCTTCAGAGTCAGAATTGACTGCGCACGTAGAATAAGAGGATGTATGAAACTGGGAGGAAATGTATGGAAGAGACAAAACACAAAGATTGAAATCCTAAATGGGGTGATTTTCTTTTACTTACAGGATAGATTGGACTGGACTTGTCAACAAGCATATCAATCTTGGACCTAGACATGGATGACCTATCGAATACCGATAATAGAAAGTTGAAACAACTAATTTGCCCAAGCGGCTCCAGTTGGGCATAACGCCTTCGACGACCACCTTCAATCATTGTGGGAATAAATCTTCCTTCAGACTTCCAACAGTAGGACTCATCATGCCCTTCTATCAATAGGTGCAAGATGCCTACCTTTCAGGGTTCCATACAATTTTTACCTTCTTTTTTTTTCTCAGTTTGGGATCCATTCATAATCGGACTATTACTTTTAAGCTCAAGGTTACTCTAGTTCATGCCCCAGTTTGGGGTTCAATGGATTCATCAATGGACTGCTTCTGATTGAATTCAAAATCATTATAGCTTATGCCCCAACTTGGGGAGCAAGGGGTATCACCATTGCACTACACCATTTTAAGTTCAAGATTAGACTAGTTTATGCCTCGGCTTGGGGGGTCAATGGATTTCTTCATTAGACCACTCTCAGTTTGGGTCCAAGGTCAATTTGATTCATGCCCAACTTAGGGCTCAAGGGCTTTCCTCATTGGACGGCACTCAATTTGGGTCCAAGGTCAATTTGGTTCATGCCCAACTTAGGGCTCAAGGGCTATCCTTATTGGACCACACTCAATTTGGGTCCAAGGTCAATTTGGTTCATGCCCAACTTAGGGCTCAAGGGATTTCCTCATTGAACCATACCCAATTCAGGCCCAAAGTCAATCCGGTTCATGCCTCAGTTCAAGGGCTCAAGGGCTTTCCTCATTGAACCATACCCAATTCAGGCCCACGGTCAATCCGGTTCATGCCCCACTTAAGGCTCAAGGGCTTTATCATTGGACCATTCCCTAGCCGTGATTCTAGTTTCTATCCTAGCCTAGGGTACATTGGATCTCTTCTTTGGCCTAACCGACTGCTAGGAAAAATTTCATTCCTCCTCTTTGAATAATGAGAAATATGAGGGCAACTCTTTGGATTTTAGCATTTCCTTGGCCAATGGTGCAGAAATGCCCGAGATGGGATAGCACTATCATAGCTGAAGTTTCATGGTTTTTGATGACTCCAGAATCTAGAATTGATCTTACCGACAAGCAATGGAGAATGCTTCTCATTCACAATTCCTAACAAGCGATCCTAACTTGTAGCACTGGGCTATGATGGACATGGATCAGTCTTTAATTGATAGAGCCAGAGGTGGATTTTGAATTGATCTCTGATTAATAGAGACAAGGTTGACTTTAAATTGATCTCTAATTGATAGAGATCAAGATTGACTTTGAATTGGTCTCTAATTGATAGAGATCAAGATTGATAGTCATGGATTGGGCTCTAATTGCTAGAGGCAAAGATTACTTGAGTTGGGCTCCGATTGATAGAGGCCAAGGATGACAATCATGGGTTGGACTCTAATTGCTAAAGATGATGGATTGATTGAGTTGAAATGACTAAAATTCTCTTCGATTCCTTCATGAAATGGAACATGGACCAGAGGTAATGGTTGAACAGGCCTAGAGGCTAACTCATACTCACATTGAGTTCATATGAATGGAACCTTTCTTAGTTCCAACATGAATCGGAACCTGAACCGGAGTTGACGGTTGGACAAGCCTAGGGGCTAATTAAATTCAGATGAATGGAACTCTTCTTAGTTCTAACATGAATCAGAACTTGAACCACAGTTGATGGTTGGATAAGCCTAGTGGCTAATTGAATTTAGATGAATGAAACTCTTCTTAATTCCAACATGAATCAGAACCTGAACCAAAGTTGATGGTTGGATAAGCCTATTGGCTAATTGAATTCAGATGAATGGAACTCTTTTTAGTTCCAACATGAATCAGAATCCTAACCAAAGTTGATGGTTGGATAGGCTTAGTGGCTAATTAAATTCAGATGAATGGGACAGAACCTGAACCAAAGTTGGTGGTTGGACCGGCCTAGTGGCTAATTGAATTCAGATGAATGGAACTCTTCTTAGTTCCAACATGAATCAGAACCCTAACCAAAGTTGATGGTTGGATAGGCCTAGTGGCTAATTGAATTCAGATGAATAGAACTCTTCTTAGTTCCAACATGAATCAGAACCCTAACCAAAGTTGATGGTTGGATAGGCCTAATGGCTAATTGAATTCAGATGAGTGGAACTTTTCCTAGTTCTGGCATGAATCAGAACCCTAACCAAAGTTGATAGTTGGATTGGCTTAGTGGCTAATTGAATTTAGATAAATGGAACTTTTTCTAGTTCTGATATGAATCAGAACCTTAACCAAAGTTGATGGTTGGATAAGCCTAGTGGCTAATTAAATTCAGATGAATGGAACTTTTCCTAGTTTCATCATGAATCGGAACCTAAACAGGAGGTGAAGGGTGAAAAAGCCTAGGGGCCGAATGTCTCCTCCACTCTAACATGATCTAGGAGGTGATGATTGAACCTGCCTAGGGATTAAACCTTTCTTCAGTTCTGAGATGAACCAGAAATGGTGGTTGAATCTGTGGCTAAATATTTCTTTGATTCCGAGATGAACTGGATGTGATTGAATCTGCCTAGGGGCTAAATCTTTCCTTAATTCTGGATGAACCAAAATGATGATTAGACCTATCTAGGGGTTGAATCTTTCCTTAATTCAAAGGTGAATCAGGAAAGGTGATTGGACTTACCTAGGGGTTAAATCTCTCCTTAGAGGTGAATCGAGAATGGTGATTGGATTTTTTGCCAAGGGATTGAAACTCTCCTTAATTCAGAGGTGAATGGAGAATGGTGATTTGATTTTCCTAGGGACTAAATCTCTCCTTAATTCTGAGATGAATTGAGAACAATGACTGGATTTGCCTAGGGGCTGAATCTTTCCTTAATTCTGAAGTAAATCGAAAACGATGATTGGATTTTCCTAGGGGCTGAATCTCTCCTTATTACAGAGGTGAATCGAGAACGGTGATTGGATTTTCCAAAGGATTGAAACTCTCCTTAATTCAGAGGTGAATGGAGAATGGTGATTTGATTTGCCTTGGGACTAAATCTCTCCTTAATTCTGAGATGAATTGAGAACAGTGATTGGATTTGCCTAGGGGCTGAATTTTTCCTTAATTCAGAGATGAATTGAGAACTATGATTGGATTTGCCTAGGGGCTGAATCTTTCCTTAATTCAAAGGTGAATCAAGAAGGGTGATTGGACTTACCTAGGGGTTAAATTTCTCCTTAATTATGAGATGAACTGAATATGATATTTGAGTAAGCCTAAGGACTGACTGTACGAGAATATTGTAATTTTTTTTCTGGTATAGGTGCTTATCGCTGCCTAAACTGAATGCTCTATTGGACCAGATTGGCTGAGTTACTGATTGTGTTTCCAAATCTGGTTGCCTTCTTTCTTACAAAATTTGATGTTCAATCAAGATCTAGATTCATGGTTTTCATTGATTCATTTAGAAAGATAACATGGATGGATCTCAAGGTGGGAGATCAAGACAATTCCTTAGTTGTAGGGGCCTCCCACCCTAAAAGGGTGGATATGGTTGTAGATTGATTTTCTTTTCCAAAGACATTGAAACCCAATGGAGAAATATCAAGATTCTAGACATCTAGAGGAGTTGAAGAATTCACATACACAATCAAAGATGACTTAACCAAACAAAGTTAGCTCCCTCATAAGGACGATTGGGTAAACATTATCTGAGTCAATTTAGTTGAATTTGGTTGAGCCATGTGTTCATTCTTGGGACCTCGTGATTCTAAAAATAGATAATTAGTGGTACCAAGGTCTGGCCACTTGGGTTAGTGAATTTAATGAAATTGAAATGGATATATTAATCCGTTGTCCTTATTAGGGATGGTTAGCAAAAGTGGTTCATGGAGGAACAAACTAGTAAATTTCTTCTTGACCATAGTATCTATGCCTTAACAAGGATTTTCTGTTCGTTTTTTGAAAATCAACGTGTTAACAATGAGAGGTTCGACATATCAAGCTTATTTAATGGAGGGTGTATAGTGACCGTCTACTATGATGTAGAACAGGTGTATACATACCTCATACCCCAATGGGTGAGAGTTCAAGATGCTCATCGTGTAGAGTGTAGATTCTAACATGTTGACCAATCGAGGACAAAAAAGGTCAGAAATTTGACGTCTCGAACATGGATGTCATGGTTAAGCAGATTTTACTAGGTCAGTTCAGGGATGAACCAAAAATAACAATCATTGAGCTACAATCTGGGTTAGGACAGAAAAGGCCACCTTGACAAAGACGGGGTAACCTATCACCGAATGCATGATGAATAATGGGCCCCCAATCCCTTTATATACTATGTTGCAAGAATCAAGCGACGTGGAGTAGCATAATGCATTCCCAGGCGGACCCAAGAAATGCTCATTAGAGGCTGCTCACCGATCGTGGTCTCCCAAAGTACATGCCAAGGTTGTGTGTTTCGCCTAGCGGGCTGCCCCATATGCATGGGACCCGGTTCGACTACTCGCACGAATGTGTGACTGAACCCATTCCCCCCAAAACAATATTATACAAGCATAAATATAGTATTCTAAGAGCTAGCATCCAATTCACACAAGGAAAGTTTTCATTTAAGAGTCTAACGTTTATATCCCCAGTGGAGTCGCCACTGTGAGGACAAAGATCGTAAAACTTCGATTGACTCATGACCCTTAGATTGGATTTCTGGTCCATCAGAGATTGGGTAAGCGTCAGGTTACGGTTATGGGAAGGGGTTAGGCACCCAAATCGCCCGAACGAAATCGATCTCCTATGCCTTTCCTATGCTAGACTCTATCTATTAAACTGAACCAAACCAAGTGGTTTGATATCATTGAATCGAATCTGTATCCATCAGGTTGCCAAGGTATCATGGAATTATTCCAAAAATCAGGTTCACCATCGTAGTTCAGGTGTGATTAAAGATTATGACTGTGATTTATGCTTGTGCATGATTAAGTTCATTGTTCAAGTTGAAGTTTATGCTTGAAAAATTGAGAAATCCTATGGGTTAGTATCTGGATAGTCCATACGAACTGATAGATAGTCCTAGTGGATCTAAGAATGGATAACCCTTTCTGGGTCTGAATGTGGATAACCCTATTCTAGGTTGGAATATAGATAACCCTATTCTAGGTCAAAATATGGATAACCCATTCTGGGTCAAAATAAGGATAACCCTATTTGGGTCAAAATGTGGATAAATATCCTAGTGGATCAATGGATAGTCCGAGTGGACTAAGGTTTGGATCTGAATTTGTGTTTTCCCAAATAGCCTACGTATCCTAGGGTTTGCCCTAGGAATCAGAATCCACGTAGTTCGACAATGGCTGAAATAACCTGTTCTAGGTTTAAGGTTGAGAACCTATTCTAGGTTTAGGATTTAGAACCTGTTCTAGGTTTAGGGTTTAGAACCTGTTCTAGGTTTAGGGTTTAGAACCTGTTCTAGGTTTACGGTTTAGAACCTATTCTAGGTTTAGGATTTACTGAGGGGTGGAAATCGTCCAGAGCTACCCTTTTCACCCTAAGCTCTAATTTTGGAAGGTTTGGCAAAACATTATCTTTCTTTGATAAGATTTTTATTATTTTCCATTATGCCCTTCCCAATAATGTGGGTGCCTAAATGCACGTCCCCATGCCTAGATTGTCTTCTAGAAGTGTGCATATATGACAATTCAACTAAGGTGTTGCATAAATTAAATTATTTTCAAAAATAAATTATTAAAATATGACATATAGCAACATAGCAATGGCATCCTAACCATGGTAGTGCATGCAAATACAACAGTGTAAAGAAGACAGATGCTCAACTTATAGCCCTGACTAAAAAAAAACTCTCACATTAATAATATCATATCAGATCCTCAATCTAATGGTTTGATTCCTTCAAGATGTTATCATTACGATCATCTACTCAGATTTCATCTAATCAGCCAAGATCGACGGCTTAGATTCCTCCCACATCAAGTCATCATGATCAGACTAAGATCTAACAATTCATATCACTCAAAACAATAATCTAACCATTCAAAATCATTTAAATCACTTTTGATGGCAATCCAACGGTTCAGATCACTCAAAATGATTATCTAACCTTTTAGATCAGGCGTCAATGTATCTAAAATCAACGATCTAAATTTAGTCATAAGAAATCCTAAGATCAATGGTCCATATTTATTTTACATCAAAATCCAAAGATCAATGGTTCATAAAATTCCAAATTGATGGTCCATATTAACTTCACATCAAAATTTCAGATCAATGGCTCAATTAACATTCGATAGACATGATCAATGGTTTAAAATAAACATTAAATAGCCATAATCAGTGGTTTGATTTCACACATCAATACCATGAAAATGAAATCCAATAATGGCTCAGTTGCATCAAAATCTCACAATCATAATTCAGATCAATAAGGAAAGAGAATTGGTAATAGTGGATTTCGGCCAGGTATATGTAGGGCTGCAGAACTGGTTCAGTTATGGTGGATGTTGTGCCATAGGGTTTTTGCTGAGTTGTTGATGGAGAGGTGATGGTTGAGTGCATGTAGGGACAGATCAAGGGGCTTAGAGTTGCAAAGATGGTGTCGGTGATGGTGCTTGCGGTGATGGTTGAGTGATGGTTTGAGCATGGAGGACAGGTGTGGCATTATGAGCAGTAGGATGGATTTTGGTACGTTGGTACGGCAGATCAGGTTTATTGGATTTCAACAGGGAAGTGGGTTGTGAGGTGTTGAATCAGGTTCGGTTTTGAGGAATGGATAGGCGGGAGATTGTTGATGATATGGTTGGAGTGGGGAGTGATTTTGATGGGATGACAAGTGGGCAGTGGGGGATTGCTGCTGCTGTAACAAGCATCAATGGTCCGGTTTTTTGCAGCTGGACTTGGTGAGATAAGATGAAGTGTTAATGGGATTAAAGGAGGATGGTAATAGGTGGACTGTAGGTGGAGATCTAGGGGGGAAGGTTGTAGGTCGGTGGCTGTGCAAGTAGAAGTGCATCGGAGCAAGGTGTATCAGATGTTATATTGTGGTGTGGCTCACGGTTTTGATCAGTGTGTGCAGTTTCTCAAGCATGGGACAGATGGCTGGACTAATGGAGGGAAGATAATGGGTAGGCTGCATGTCGTGGAAGGGGGGTTGTGCCACAGGTGGTATAGTTAGAGATTAGCAGCACCAGGTGTCACGGTTGCAAGCAATAGGATAGGAAAAAGAAGAACGAAATCAATTAAAGAAAGGGGTGACGGCGGTGGTTTACCTGTTACAGATCCACTTCTACCTTCTCCTTCTTTTCCAGCTTCTTCGTCTGTCTTCTCTCTCGGATCTACTCTCTGGTTCGGCTGTTCGGTCTCCCTTTCTCCTCTCCGAACTGCTACTTTCTCCCTCTTCTTCCACTTCTTCTCCAGCTTCTTCTATCACCTCTCCCTTAATTCTCTCAATCCCCCCTCTTTTAGTCTTCCTCCTTTGCTGCTTCTATTTCTGCGCTTTTTTTTTCTTCTTTAGAATCCTCTCTCCCTTCTCTCAGTTTTCTAGATTTCTTTCTATCTCTCCCTCTCTCTCTCTCTATTTTCCCTCTTTCAGATCTCGCCTCTCTCTGATTTTTTTCTTTCTCTCAGATCTCACCTCTCTCTGATTTTTCTCAATCCCAATCCTTCTTCTCCATTTCTTCTTCCCCGATCTCCCTTCTCTCTCGTTTTAGCTCTCAATTTCTTTTTTTCTTCTCCTTTCCTTCTTTTCCCTCTCTCTCTCTCTCGATTCTCTCTCTGATATCTCTCCCTCTCTCTTTTTCAGCTAGTCCGGAAGAAGATCCCCCCCTTTCTTCCTTTTTTCCCCTCTCCATCTCCTCTTCTTCTATCCCTTCGGATCTGGTCCCTCCATCCTCTCTCGATTTTCTTCCTTTTTCTCCCCGCCCCCTCTCTCTCTCTCCTCTTCTTCTATTCCTTCGGATCTGGTCCCTCCATCCTCTCTCGATTTTCTTCCTTTTTCTCCACACCCTCTCTCTCTCTCCTCTTCTTCTATTCCTTCGGATCTGGTCCCTCCATCCTCTCTCTCTGATTTCTCTCCAGATTTTTTTTCCTTTTCTCAATTTCCCTCCTAATATGATATTCTCCTTTTCCCTTCGAATCCAACCCTGCTGGCCAATTTCCTTTCTCATTCTCTTTCCATCTAAGACTCCCCATGACAATCCTCTTCTTTTTTTCCTTAAATTGACACATCACCATCTTTTGGAAACCCAAAACCCATTTCTTCTCTTTCTTATCTTTCTATTTAAAACCCATTGAATATAATCTCTCCATTCTTTCCTTTCTTTTTGTTGATTTCCACCCTCTTTCTATTTTTTAGTTGATTCTCTGAGATCTCTCTCTATCTCTTTCCTAATCGAACCATTAGCCAAACGTTTCCTCCAATATATATATATATATATATATATATATATATATATATATATATATATATATATATATATGCAACACATAAAATATAATTTAATGCCTAATGCAATAAAAAATCATAATAATATGTATAATATACATAATATGCATGTACATGGGTTGAATAGATTTGGTCTGGATTGGTCTGGGCTGGACTAACTTGAACGTCTGGTCTGGGTTGAGTTGAGCTGAGTTGGGTTGAACTGGTTTGGACCAAGTTGACTTCTTTTATCATTTCATAGTCCATTTCTGCTACCATTCCACATGGAATTTTTCGATAGCCCCTATTTCAAATTTTCTATGTTCACTTTGTTGAACACTAAAAATGATGAATATTGAAACTTGAATCTCCTCATTTGAAAATAAAATGACCAACTTATGAATTTCTAAAGTTTAAGTGGGTCAATTATCGATAATTTAGATAACCATTCTGCATGGGATCCTTCGGAGACTTCTACCGCAAATCCTTTACGTTTAATTTGTAGAGTACTAAAAATGGAACATATTGAAACTGAAATCATTTGATTTGGATGTGGGGTGACCAAACTATGAATTTCCAAAGATTAAACGACCATTTCCATGTGTAATTTTGCATGGGACCCTTCGGAGACTTCTACCCGAGATTTTTCACGTTCACTTTGTAAAACATCACAAATGAAGAATAATGGCCTTGGAATCATCTGAATCCGACGTAGAACGACAAAGATATGAAGCTTTGAAGTTCTATTGATAATTTTGCATGAAAACTTGCATGGGGCCCATCGGTGACCTTTGTCTAGGATTTTTCATGTCATCTTTGAAGATGACTGAAAATAAAGGATATTGGCCTTTAAATCATCGGATTCCGATATCAGACGATCAAGATATGATGACTTGAAGTTTAAATTATAATGCATGCATCATACAATAATTACGTAAATGCCCTTGGATTTTCAAACTGTGATATATTCCTTGTTTGATGTCAGAATTTGATGATTCCGGTCTCATTTTGAAGATAATTTCACGACTTATACATCCAAGTAGGTAATATCCTATGGGTTCATTAGAGAATTACAAACCTTTGGGTTAAAAGTTAGAAACCTGCCATATAGGTTCACTTATGCTGAGGGTAGCAAAAATGGGGTGCTTACACATACATATTTAGCCTGCTAAATTCCTGATATGCAAGTTGCTCATCTTTAATATAATTGTAAAGAGCATAGTATGCTTTGACAGTGAAACCCTGGATATTGAGTGGATAGGACAACTTTGATTTCAAAATGCCGAACCAAGCCTTCAACACCCTAAATGATCATTTAATTACATTCCATAAAGAAGAATGTCTGTGATTAAACAATTCTTTGGTAATTCTAGATTCTCGTCCAACTCTCTTATAATTACATAGATGATATCGATCTCCTTTGAATGGTATGAGGTACCCATGTTGATTCGAATATTCTGAATCTACGACATAATGTTTTCCTATATCATTGTAAACAACAATAAATTAATATATACACAACCTGAATAAATAAATAAAACAACATAACCTATATTAAAACAGATAACCTAGGGGTGGATGTGGAAAGACACTTGGCAACGAGCATCTGCTAATATGCGGCAGTCATTAGCACTACCTCCCATCCAGCATATACGTAAGTAAACTTCATCTTTAATTAATATATACACATCACATTCTGTGATAGTGTTTGCTTCCTATTTCTATAGAGAACTTGCATATTTTCCGGTACTGAAGCGTCCACATGTGTGCCGTCAATGGCCCCAACTAAGGGTGCAAGTTTTACCCTGACGTGCTGAACCCGCCCAGACCTGCCCTGAACCCTGACAGGGTTGAACCAGGCCCAAACCCTGACAGGGCTGGGTTAGGGTTTAATTTTGTATAAACCCTGGTAGGGTTGGGCTGGGTTAGGGTTGACCCCCTGGGTTGAGCTCGGCCCGGCCTGACCCTATATATATATATATATATATATATATATATATATATATATATATATATATATATATATATACCAAACCCTAAAGCTGCACCTAATCGACCCTTAGAGTCTCAAGAAACCCTAATGGCGCCTCTCAATATCTCTGAAACTAACCAACATTCTTCTCTTAATCTCTCTCTCTCTCTCAAACCAAACCCTAATGGCGCCTCCCAGACTGAGAGTTGGCAACGCCTCCCAAATTTTCAATCCCTCAATCTCTTCGATTCTCTCGACTCTCGACTCTCTCCCATGACTCTCATCGCACCAAAGTCCTTGTTCCCCCTGCAACTCTCGACCTTAGGTGTTTCTCTGTGGCTACTCAAGTAAGTCTTGCTTCTCTCTCTCTCTCTCTCTCTCTCCCTCTCTCTCTCTCTCTCTCTCAATGTGATCCCATTAAGGCCAGTTCTGTTTGATCTAAGATTTGGGATAGTTGGATTCTTCTTAGGGAGACCAAAGTCTTCGAATACACCCTGATTCCTGTCTGGGTATCAAATATACAACGAAAACATCTCCTTACATGTTCTACCGCTAGAGTCAACTTGCGGAATTTATTGGCATCTTATTTCTTAATTTTGGGGTCTGATAATGATTGCCAGAATCTTGTTTTTCTGATTTCTCACGATTGTCGCTCATCTTCTGATTCTTCTTCTCAATTTCATATTCACTTTATATGGTTGCATGTATGTATTGTTTCTTCTAGATGAAGGATTTCCGATTGTACGTTTTATAAATTTATTTCAATGTTCCCATCAATCATTAGATCCTCTATGAGCTTCTCTCCCCTTCATTTGCCATCACCCTAATCAATTTCTTACATCTCATACCTTATTGATTAATGAACCTTTTCAAGAATATGATGTGTCCTGGTATCTTTTGATTGGCTATGTTGACTCCTGATTCTAAATTGCTCATATCAATGTCTCTTCCCTATATTTAACTTGTTCTTCCTATTTTATCCTGGCTTACGATTAAACCTTCTGATTATAAAGTATCCAATCTAGTCTAAATGATTTTATACCTTGTACTGTTGTCAGCCAATGCTATGTGATTGACGGTGTAGATGTTTCCAGTTAACTAGTTCTCCCAATTATTTGTATCTTGTTTAAACACATTATGTTGTTTTCAGTTACATGTTCTGGCAAACTAACAATCCTTTTATTTTGCTACCGATGAGTGGAATAGAGTTATTATATTTAGTAGTTCTTCCTGTTTCCTTTATTGGGAGAAAATTTTATGAATAAAATCTAGATATTGGTTTGATATTGCTGAGAATTATAGTCTTTTTTTTTTATCAGATGAGGGTTGTTCAACTGTAATAATTCACGAAGAAGAGCCTTTACATTCACTTTTTCTTCATTATAATGTCCTTAATTATGACATGAAAACATGATGTATGGGCATTATCATAGATTTCCTAAGAACACTTGTCTAGTGATGATTTATGTAAGTACTCCATAATAGAACGGCATACAAACTGTCTGAAATCTTGATTCTCTGCTCAAATAAAAAGAATTAGCAGTGACTGAAACTTTAGGTGGTCTGATTGGATTAAAACATGTAGAGCCATGGCCTACCATCCTTTTTTTTTATATATATATATAATTAAGAGTTGCTAGTTTCACCAGTCATTGTTCTCTGCTTCGAATATGTTTGAATCATGTTGAATGTGTAAGATGTTGAAGTGCATGCCATGATCATAAGCTTGTGATGTAATTCTAGAGTGACAGTTTCTACAAGCTCAATGTGCTGGTATACAATATAGTCTGCAAGCTGATATAAGTTAAAGTAGAGGTTTCATTTTTTGAGTCCTTTCTGTTGCTTTGTTTTTTGCAGATGTTGTATTGCACCAACTTGAGTTGAAGCGTAGATGGAAGCACTTTGTTCACTGGTTACACAGATGGTACAATTAGGGTTTGGGGAATCGGTCGCTATTAGGAGGAGCTTTCATCTGCGGTTAGGCTTTTAGAGGTTCCTTTTTTGTTCTAGCTTTTCAGTCATAATTATGGTTGAACACTGAACCTGTAGGAAGGATGATGAATCTCTTTTGGTTAAAATTTTTTGTTGTTTTTTTGTTTGAATCTTGGCTTTATTATGATGGATTAAAGACCCCATACCCATTTATTGATATAATCATTTAAAGAAATTTATTATTTACAAAATTTAAGCAATACAATCGTTTATGCATTGTATTCCTATATTATTGACAATGTCCTCGGGTCACTCAAAAAATCCCTGTCATAGTGAGAGAGTTGCTAAAATCTTAAGATAATGTCATAGGTTGATTGTGTTTGTCATATGTTTTAAGTTATAATTGTTATTTGATAATTTGTTGTATGTTTAGGGTCAATTAGAGTCAACATCAGGGTCAATCCGACCCTGAATCAGGGTTAATCAGGGTTAACCCGGCTCAACCCGGCCCTGTCAGGGTCAATCAAGGCAGGTTAAGGTTAGGCCCAACCCTACTAGGGTCAGGGTTAGGGTTGTACATTTTCTGACCCTGGCAGGGTTAGACAGGGTTAGGGTTAAGTTTAAATAGTTAGGGTTGGGGTTAGGGTTTTGAAAAACCCGGCCCAACTCGGCCATGTTCCAGCCCAAGCCCCAACCCCAATGCAATCCTAATAAGATGGATAGAGATATAACTTAAAATGCACAAAATATATCATGGTCAACGATAAAATAATTGGCAGTAGAAAAATTACCTTGAAGAAAGGATGATGTCTTGGATTATTTCTTACTTATGATTGTTCCATGTTCATATTAGGTGGCTAAATATTTTCTTTGATAAGTTCATAAATGCCTCCAACACAATCTTGAAAAATCTACTCACTATTTCACCTGAGTGTTGGAACCTTTCAGCACACATCCTAATGCCACATCTCCCTTGCAGCGCTTGGATGAACATCGTTATTTGTTCATCAACTTTTAGGTATTGGTTATTTTGTAGCCAACCTCTTTCTTTCATGAGGTTACAAAAATTGATGAACACATGCCGTTACATATGAAACTCATCATAGATTTTATCACTATTACCAACTAAGAATTCTGCTACCCATCTTGAACCTGTCATGAAAGAATCTTTACAGGGTTCTCTGACATGTAAAGACATCTCTAATTCATGCATTGCTATGAACTCCAACATGCTCCAATCCATTTCTTCATAACATCTCATAACTTCATTACTAATCATTTCATTCACGTTTAATACAGCATAATAAATAAAAAATAAGGACACATAATAGATACATAACTACCATTACATATCAAATCACATCAAACCATTGTACTATATGAAAAAGTATTCCATAAAATTTAAATGAAACATAATAAGTTTACATAACCCATTGTATCAAACTTGAAGTCAACTAAAAATTTAAACAAACCAATCTATCCAACCATTGTACTCAAATTAAACAAACCATCGTCTCAAATGTAAACAACTATTAAATAAAACTATTGTTGATATCATAGAAGTGACCCTATCGCCCACAATTTCTTTTCATCATCTAAGCTCATGAACAACTCTCTCCACTCCACATTGTTTGTCATATGATTCATAACTTTGACATATAACACCTTATTAAGATCTAAAATTTGATTCAAAATTGTCACACAGTGGCTAACTATGTCACACCCCAATTCTGGCTGAACCAGAAGTGTGAGTGAACCGTCATTGAACCAGCGGTTCATACCAGGATCTCAATAAGATCGTGTCCACTCATACAAACCATTGCACATAACCATAATCAGATTATAATAAAATATAGCGAAAGTCTTAAGTAAAATGAATTGAGTGATCTATTGCTAAATTTAATAAAATATATAGTTATTCAAATACCGAAACATAATTAAATAACCTTACATCAATTGTATCTCCAACTAAAAATAATTAAAATAAATCAAATCCTAGAGGTACACGCGGAATGGGCACTCGCATGAAGCGTCATGCTCGTCCTCTCCTGCTTGCATGCCCAAAGCAGCCACGCCTCCGTACATTGGAGCATTCAGGTAATCCTCCACCGTATAACCTGCATCAACATCTAAAAACATGTATATATATACAGGGTGAACTCACAACTTAGCTCAGTAAGACAATCAGACAATGCAACAAACATATGTATGAGTAACATTGAGATTATGGTCTGGTTTTAAGTTTGCAATGTGCTATTGAAAGGATTGGCAGCCACCGCACCTCTATACACGAGTGTGTGAAGCCGCCCAATGGCTCAAACACCACTGTCGTCCCACATGCACCCACCATGGAATAGGAATAGAGTTAAAGCGTCCGAATCAAACACCACCAATACTTCCCCTGATACCCTACCCATACCAACACGTAAGCCCCTATTAGCGAAGGCTTACAAACTGGGCTCACAACTAACCAATCCTATATGTCATCACAGTAGGCTCAATCCCAGCACAGCTCCCTATGGCATAGAGATAGAGCTAAAGTCTAGTGGCTAGGCCGGAGACCACAGTGCCACTTCCTCCCCCTGATACCCTACCTGCACTAAGCATGCTAAGACAGAACGATACGAAAAGGTGCTAGTGTGAGGAATGATCCTAGACCCTCGGTCCTTCCCATTCCACACACCAACAAAAACAATCACATGCCTAATAGTCACATCCTAGCATAACGAGTATGCATGAACAATAATAATAACTGAAAGTAAAGGATGACATGCGAGTATGCACAAACATCAGTCCACAGAATCATAATTACTAACAACGTTTTACTATTATTAATTATTAGGGTTTAGGTCTGATTCCCTTACCTGACGCTTGTTTTATAGCTTGCTCCGTATCACAGAATCCAAACTTGCTATCATAAGGTCCTACGATGTTAGGGTTGAGTTAGAATAGTTTTCTTAGGGTTTACGTTGGTCGAAAAACAAACTGGGTTAAAAACACTCCCACAGAGCATATCGATCACAATACCGGTCGCGGCACTATGGGGAAAGGTGCGACCGGTATGGTTGATCGGTCCCTACAGACCAGCCTCTGGGAGGTACCGGTTGCAGTACCGGTCGCAAATGGTGTGACTGGTATGGTTGACTGGTATGTCTCCAGAAGACCATACATCCCATTCTCGCCTTTCGTCGGTCACCCCCTATTGATCCTAGGGTTTCTCCTACACATTCTAGGTCTGAGCACTGACTTAGAGATGTTTTCAACTCCATCCAAGTCCTAGTTTCGATGATCTTCAACCTAGAACTTGAATCTAGGGTTTACCTACTAGATTAGGGTTTGACGGCAAAATAGGGTTTAAATCAATACCTCGCTTTGCATGGTATTGATCCAAACATGACTAACCATCCTAGAACGATTAAAGTAGAGGAAGGTTTAAGCATTTACCGTTGGTTCGTGGTAATGTGTTCTTTGTCCAACGGCAATGGCGGCTCTTCCCCCTCCTTCTAGCTTTTCCTCCTTTTTTAGCCTCTTTCTCCTCTCTATGATTTATGAGGATCAATGAGAGAGGTTTTAGGAGGTTTAAGGGTCCTTATATAGGCTAGGGTTAGGTTTAGGAAACCTCCTAACATTAGGAAAGTCCTTCAGTTCAAAATTTAGAAAGTGGGACCCGCAGAGATCCTTTTCCAGATCTAAGCTGCGTAGGGCATACCCATCGACCGTCGACCGGTACCAAGACTGGTACCATCGATCGGTATGAAGTATATCATACTTAATTTGGTCTGATTTCATAGCTGTTTGTCATCCGCTCATCCCGTCTGATCCGATGATGATTGGAAGTCCTATTACGACATGAATTAAAGGTTTAGATCGGGTTCATGGAGTGCGGATCTTACAACTCCCCCACCCTTAAAAGAAATTTTGTCACCAAAATTTGCATGTAGGTTTCATAACTCCCCCACCCTTAAAATGAATTTTGGCCTCGAAATTTGAACGTACCTTGGTCGTCAAAAAGTTTAGGGTATTCCTTTCGCATCGCGTTCTCTTCCTCCCAAGTGATTTCTTCTACATCAACCCTTAAAATGAATTTTGGCCTCGATTGCCAAAAGTAGGGTATCCTTTCGCACTCTTCCTCCCAAGTGATTTCTTCTACATCTTGGCTTTTCCAATGCACCTTTACATAGTGGATATCATTGCTTCGGAGATGGTGTACCTTTCGGCTTGTGAGCATCACAGGTATCATTTTAAATGTCAAGTCCTATGTCAAGTCTGGTGGGTCTGCTGTCAAGATGTGCGATGGATCCCTGACGTACTTCTTCAATAAAGAAACATGGAACACATCATGAACGCTTGACATGGATGGTGGTAGAGCCAGTTGATATGCCACATTGCCATGTCTGGTCAAAATCTCATATGGTCCCATATACCTGGGGCATAGCTTCCCCTTCTTACCAAACTGTTTCAGACCTCGCACATGTGATATCTTCAAGAACACTTTATCACCCACTGCAAACTTCAGATCTCGATGTCGGTTATCTGCATAGTGCTTTTGTCGAACTTGAGCTGTCTTCACTCTTTCCTTATTTGATCAATCACTCGATAAGTTTCTTCGATGAACTCTGGTCCTACAATCCTTCTCTCTCCCACCTCATTCCATAATAGAGGTGTATGGTATTTCTTCCCATAAAGTGCCTCATATGGAGCCATTTGGATCGTAGCCTGGTAACTATTGTTATAAGCAAACTCGATGAGCGATAGCTTCTCGTCCCAAGCTCCATTGAAATCTAGGGCACATGCTCTGAGCATATCTTCCAAAATTTAAATAGTTCTTTCTGACTGCCCATCAGTCTAAGGATGAAAAGTTATGCTAAACTTCAACTTGGTTCCCATAGCTTTCTGTAATCCTTCCCAGTACTTTGATGTAAAACGGGAATCTCTGTCGGATACTATACTTTCTGGGACGCCATGAAGTCTGACTATATTATCTACATATAGCTTGGCCAGCTTCTCCATGGTATACTGAGGTCTGATTGCGATGAATCAAGCTGTCTTGGTAAGTCAACCGACTATAACCCATACTGCATCCACTGACCTTGGTGTCAAGAATAGGCCAGTGACGAAATCCATTGTGATACAATCCCACTTCCATGCTGGCTCCGGTAGTGGTTGTAGCAAACCTACGGATCTCTGTCTTTCTATTTTAACTTGCTGGAAATTCAGACATTGGAATATGAATCGAGCTACATCTACTTTCATACCCCTCCACCAATATAGTATTCTTAAATCGTGGTACATCTTGGTGCTTCCTAGATGTACCGAATATGGGGTGTAACGAGCTTCTGTTATAACTCTATCTCTGATATTTGAGTTCTCACTCTCAGGTATACATAATCGTCCATGATACCTGAGTACCTTGTCTGAATCCAAGGTAAAGTCAGGGTTGCTTTTACCTTTTCTAGATCTTCTTGCACAGTCTTGAGGTGTGGATCCTGTAAGATTGCTACTTTGACTTCATTTATTAGATCCGATGAGATTTTTAAAGCTGTGAACATCAATGTGAACTTATGAATTAAGCCTTGTTCCACTGAATCTCTTGAAGTCTCTAATATATAGTCTTTATCCTTCTCTATTGAGCTTGAGGCTGCAACATACAGTGCAGCATTCGTACTAGTTCCTGCCTCAGGTTTCAATGCCCACTTTCTGCTTAAGGCATCAGCCACAACATTTGCCTTACCCGGATGGTACTGGATGTCACAATCATAATCTTTCAATAGCTCCAGCCATATCCTCTGTCTCATATTCAGGTCCTTCTGAGTAAAAAGGTAAGTTAAACTCTTGTGATCCGACTTAATCTGAAACTTTTCACCATAAAGGGAGTGCCTCCAAGTCTTGATTACGTGAATGACCGCTGCTAACTCCAGATCATGCGTATGATAGTTCTTCTCGTGCTCTTTCAATTGTCTTGATGCGTAGGCAATCACCTGTTCTCCTTGCATCAACACACATCCTAGACCTAACCCTGAGGCATCCGTATATAAGGTAAATGGCAAGCCTGGTGCTAGGATGGTCAAGATAGGTGCAGAGACTAGTCTTGACTTCAAAGTCTGAAAGCACTTCTCATACTTATCTGTCCATATGAACGTTTCTCCTTTCTTGGTTAGTCTGGTAAGTGGAACAACGATTCTTGAGTAGTCTTCCACGAATCTTCTATAGTAACCAGCCAATCCAAGGAAACTACGAATCTCTGCAACTGATTTCGGTGCATCTCATCCTACTATAGCTGCGATCTTGCTTGGATCTACCTTGATACCATCTGCAGATACTACATGACCCAAGAATGCCACTTCCTTCAGCCAAAATTCATATTTCTTGAACTTGGCATAAAGCTTCTCCCTTTTCAATCATTGTAGGGCTGCTCTCAAATGTGTTGCATGAGTCTTCTTGTCCTTTGAGTAGACTAATATGTCAGCTTTGAGTAGACTAATATGTCATCAATGAATACGATGATCGAAGTGTCCAACATATCGTGAAACACTCGGTTCATTAGTTCCATGAATGACGCTGGAGCGTTAGTCAACCCGAATGACATTACAAGGAACTCATAATGCCCATACCTTGTTTTGAAAGTAGTCTTCGGAATATCTGTTGCCTTGATCTTCAATTGGTGATACCTTGATCTAAGATCAATCTTTGAGAAAACTTTCACACCCTGCAATTGATCAAACAAATCATCGATCCTAGGAAAAGGGTATTGATTCTTGATAGTTAACTTGTTCAACTCTCAGTAGTCGATACATAATTGTACGCTACCATCCTTCTTCTTGATGAACAAAACAGGTGCTCCCCAAGGTGATATGCTTGGTCGTATGAAACCCTTATCTAGTAGTTCTTGTAATTGGGTCTTCAACTCCTTTAATTCTGTAGGGGCCATCCTGTACGGTGCCTTAGACATTGGCACCGGCATAAGGTCTATAACGAACTCTGTAGCCCTGTCTGGAGGTAGACCTGGTAGATCTTCTGAAAATACATCTGAAAACTCTTGTACCACATCTAGATCTTCTATCTTTGGCACCTCTGCAGTAATGTCGACTACAGACACTAAGTACCCCACTCCTCCCTTCTCTAAGCATCTCTTAGCTTTTAGGGCAGAGAGGATCAGCTTCCGCTTCCTAGGTAACTTGGTTCCAGTGTAGCTAAACTCTTTTCCCTTCTCATCTTTAAACACAAGTTTTCTTTCGCCACATAATAAGCTAACTGAATGATGGCCTAGCCAATCCATTCCCAAGATGACATCAAAGTCTGCCATCTCAAGTTGAACCAGATTTGCTTCTAGGTTTCGACCATCAATACTAACTATACACGGCCCATAGTATTCATTCAACGCCACTTCGACTCCCAACGGAGAGCGAACTATAAAGCTTGGGGTTAAATACTTGACAGATAATTCCATTCGCTTTCCGAAAGAAATAGAAACAAATGAGTGAGTGGCCCTAGAGTCAAAGAGTACTCTGGCGGGTACACCAGCTATATTTACAGTTCCTGTAATTTAATTATTCCTTAGTTCTATATGCTCACACACAACAAAATAGTAAACCAAATAGTAAGGGATGTAATCATACCAGTAACCACATCAGGTGATGTGGCTGCCTCCTCAGTGGTGACTGCAAATATCTTTCCTTGTTGTGGAAGTTGCTTCTTAGGTAGAGTACAAGTATTTGCATAATGACCCAATTGTTGACAGTTGAAGCATTTGACATTTACGTTTTGTCCAGCTAACTGTGACGGTGGTGGTGCAGTAATATTCCTTGCTGGCACCACAGCAGACTGAGCCCTGTATGGACGGAATGGTCTAGTGTGTCACACCCCAATTCCGTACTATTCAAAATGGTGTGATGAACCGCTAATAAACAAACAGTTCAACCAAGATCTCTAATAGGCTGTGTCCGTTGAAAATAAAATCATACACATCCACAACCATAATCAGAATAAATACACAATAATGGAAGTCTTGATAATAAATGAATTGAGGAATCTAATTGTGATAATCATAGATAAAGTATCAATTTATCGTTGTATCAACTGAGACATAAATAAATAAAATATCAATTACATTCCCTTAATAATTCAAACAAAATCTAATCGAAAACGCATGCATTGCACTCGCATGAGGGATCATGCGTTTCCACTAAGTCTTCAGCTTCCATTGCAGCGACGTGCCCGTACACAGAAGTAATCGTATAGTCCTCCACCGTAGTACCTGCATCATCAATTAAAATATTCGACATCGAAAGGGTGAGCACACATCATGGCTCAGTGAGCAAACAAAACAATACAACAATCATATGCATGCATTCAATTCATATCTGTGGTCTGGTAAATAAGTTTGCAATGTGCTATAGAAAGGTTCGGTGGCCGCCTCGCCTCTATGCACAGGGTGTGAAGGCCCGCCCAAAGGTTAACGTTTATTGTCATCCCCATCCACCCTACCATGGAATAGGGATAGAGCTAAAGTGCTGAGGCCCGGCCTATGACACTTCCTCTGATACTCTACCCATACCAACACGTAAGACCCTACTGGCGAGGGCTTGGAACTAACCAATCCTAATGTCAAACAGTGTATCCAAGGCCTCACCCCAGCATCCCTCAATACGTCCATAGAGATAGAGCTAAGGCCCCTGGCAGAGTCAGAGACTACACGGTCCGAGACCACCTCCCCTCATACACTACGACGTAATAATTCTGCTAAGGTAATGGCGATACGACGATGTCAGTGGAAAAGACTTGAGTCAGAGATAGAGCTAGAGTACTGAGGCCCGGCTTATGACACCCCCCTGATACTAGCTCGCATCAAGCACACTAACCACACACATACATTCACATGCCTATTCCTATCATCATCATCATCATCATGTTATAAACAATAAATTTAAATATGCATGAACAGTAATAATAAAAATATTGGATGATTAAATGCACATGACAAGCATACACGCATAGAATCAATCATGGCATTGGACTCAAGAAATAAAAACAGTTTATTATTAACCAATTAGTTTAGGTCTTGTTCCCTCAACTTTGCTTGATTGTAGATCCTCTTTCAAGCTTTAAGAATCAACTTAATATCATTATTATATCACTAGAAAACCTAATCAAGTCGATAGAGTTTAATTAGAATTAATTCTAATTTTTAAAGCTTGCTGTTAACTGGGGGTTGCAGGATGGGTCGCAGGTAGGGTAGCAGTTTTCTGCGACCCCCTGTAGTAGGGTCGATGCCAGGGTCGGATGTTCCATTGACCCTGGGTGCGACCACACCTTTTCTGGACTTCCCGAATACTGGGGGTCGATGCTAGGGTCTGGTAGGGTCGATTCTCCATCGACCCCACATGCGACCCCCCGTGGGTTTAGTCGAGATTTTCATCCTATAGTCCATTCTTTCATGTTTGGGTCCTATGGCTTGCTTCTATAATCCATTCCATACATGTTCTATGGGTTAGAACCATAGTTTATTTACCTACATGGTTTTAATGATCTCCTCCATGGTTTCCATTGAAACCTAACCATGGATGGATGATTTGGGTTTCTCCTAAATCATACCCTCTTCACTATCTACTCTAAGGTCTTAAGAAATTCATGGAGATAGTATCCACACCTGAGAAGTAGACTTGTTTCTCTGAAGCCTTCTCTTTGGTCTTCTTCTCCACTATCCTTCTCTTCTCCTTCTCCTCTCCTTCTCTTCTCTTTCTCTCAATCCAATTAGGGTTCTAAAATGAGTAAAAGAGGCTTAGGGACATCCTATTTATAGAGTAGAAACTCCTAAAATAAGTCCCACTGAGATTAGGAAAGAATCCCATTGAAATTAGGAAAGTTTTCAAATCACGATTTCTGTCGGCAGACTGGGGATCGATGAGGGGGTCGGGGATCCCGTCGACCCCTGGTTCTAAGTTGTCCGATCCCCGGTTAGAAACTCAGGGTCTGACTTTTATATTGGGGGTCCGACCCTGCCTAGCTGGGTGTACGACCCTCCCCCCTATTTTAGTATTTTTGGGTCAGTTTAATACCTGGGATCGTTATCTCCTTCATGCACTTGGTCCATTTGGCTCGACCATGATAGGTAGACCTGGTTCATGGTGGTAAGACCGGGTTAGTTTGATATGGGTCTTACATAGTGTTTCTTCCACCTGAATTTTTTGTAGCAGGCCTCTTCAGTCCCCTGTTTTGAGCAAAGAAGCTATCTCTTTAGCTTGATTCAATTACCCTAGCAATCTGCACAGCCTCGTTATATACTTTCTTCTCCAAACCCAAGACGTGCTCCCAGACACTTCCTCGCAATCCCATGGTAAACCTATGGGTCTTGGTCTCTTCTTTTTGCATGCTTGTCGGAGCGAAGAAAAACAGCTCTTCATACCTCTACTGGTAAGCATCAACAGTCGACTGGGATTGTTGCAAGTTCAAGAATTCCTTCTCCATTTGATGACGAAAACTCTTTGGAAAGTACTTATCAAAGAAAGCTCCCTTGAATATCTCCCAAGTGATCTGAGTATGCCTTGTCTCCAAGTATGTCCGGGTAAAATTCCACCAGGAATTACATCTTCCTTGAGCATGTGCGTAGCAAATAACACCTTATCCTCTGTACAAGTCATTAAACGGAAGTTCTTCTCCAATACAGCAACCCACTGTACAGGCCACAGTGGTTTTCCTGGTTTCCTTGTGAAAGTAGGGGGTTTCAATTTCAATAACCTATTCGGCTTAGGACATTCTGCTCCTGTGCATTCATTCCATACCATGGTGGTGGGTACGAATAGATTCCTTGATAGGTAGATGACAATGGAAATTAGTGTGGTGGTTGTAAATTTTGTCCTTGGCCCATCGGCCCAGTACTACCATCCATTGGCAGTGTGTTGTTATTTCCCCCAGACTTAGGTGTACCTTCAGTAGGAATAAATCCTGGTGGCCTGAACATCTTCAGCATCTCATTAAGGAACGTTTTCTACTGAGCTTCCATCTGATAAACCAAATTTGTTACAAATGTCTCGGAGTTAGTGTGAGGAGGGCCTGGTAAATTTGTTGGTACTCTGGGAATCTGCCCTTCTCCACCCTCCGGGTTCAGGTTTTGCTCTTCAATAGATCATGTTTCCATGTTGTCCTTGTCTTGGAGCACCCTAGAGTGGTGACGCCTTCGTGAGCCTCTACGATCGTTTTCGCCTACCATCTCAGATTAGTTTTTCTTGCTTGGATTTGAGAAGAAGACATAACACATGAGGTACAATCGAATAGTCATAATAGTGTTAGTCTTTAACAAGTGCAAGGCGAAAAATCATAATGGAAACTTAAATTGAAATTTTTTTAAAATTTTTCCCAAAATTTTTTGGGCTTTAAATAGTTGTCCGGTCGCAACATACCGGTCGCGACACTGTATATGGTAGTGCGACCGGTATGTCTAGGCGGACAAACCTCTCAGAGTTCCCGAGGGGTACCGGTCGATGTACTGGTCACAACCATATAGGAAATGGAGCGACCGATATAGTCGATCAGTCAGAAATTTTCTCTGACCGAGAGGTACCGGTCGATATACCCAGGGGGTACCGATCGACCGGTATGGGCAAAACCGTCGACTGGTATGCCTAGAATGCCCTTTAAAATCGGGAAAAGTGAGATTTTTCTCACTTTTCTTTTCTTCTTCCTCTCTGGCTTGGTGAGTTGCTACAGTCCGACCAGTGATCCTAGAAGCGATTTTCTTCCGATCAGGAACTTGAACATCGTCTCAAAGTAAGTTTCTTCCTTCCCTTCTTCCTTTTTACATCATCTCTTCATAGTTTCATGCCCAAAAACTAGGTTTTTCTTGGTTTAGAAGATTCTAACCATAAGAACTCTTTTTTTCGGCTTAGAAAGAGTTTCGGGACCTCTATGAGCAAAAGCCCTCAACCAATTTGATGTTCCACCGAATAGTATTTCAAAAAAAATCAAATTTTTAGGTTTTTGACCTAGGTTTTGATAAAAACTAAATTTTTCTCGAAATTTCTAAATTTCTTATTTGTTTGATGGATGCTTGGTTTCCATGTGGTGTTAGAGGGTTACGTAAGTCCTCCTCCCCAGATTTTGGGTGAGTTCGAGGCCTTTGCTTCCAATACTGTCGTTATGCTACCGAAATTTTAGAAATTCTAACCAATTTCTCATTATTTGTGTTTTGTAGTTTTAAATGTCTCAACACAGAGGTGCTGGAAAACATGCATTTGGTCTTGGCATGAACCGTTTGCATCTGCCGGTTCCGCAGCTCGATGAGCGGTGGATTCGTTCTGAGGCACCGCAAGCCCATTTTCCCTGATTTGAAGAGAAGAATATTGAATCGGGGCGACAGGTGAACCTGGAGCAGCTAGCGGTTTGATGCTGAAGCAGCTTTTGGTAGACTTGGGTGGTTGCCCGTTATTACATACACGGTGACTACCCGTCCCAACCTCGTTAAACACTTCTATGCGAACTTGGAGATAGAGGGAAATGTCAATGACTTCAGCCGAGGCAGGGAACTTCGCCTCACTAGTTTCATCAAGGGTGTCCCCATATCTTTCGACACTCATCAGCTTGCCGATCTTCTGGGGATTCCAAATGATGGTGACTTGTTTTACTATGCCCCTAAGATGAAGGTCTTTCTCACTGATGATCTGCGCCAGGAGATTTCAGAGCAGATCCTTAACCCAGGAGTGCCCATGAAAGCTGCTAGCTTGAGACCTGTTCCTCGGATATATTACCGCATCATCCAGCACAACATTATTCCTCAGAGGGGCCACCCTATCCAACTTTCAGGCATCAAGATTCTTTCAGGCATGGATGATTATCATAAGAGATTCCCAACATATCATAAAATTCCCATTCTTGAAAATCCAGCCACTATAGTGAGTTGTCTCAGCTCACTCAGTACTTGATCTATTGTGTCTGCACTGGGAAGCGGGTCCGTCTCCCTTACATCATTAACAGGACCATGTGTCAGGCTACACTGCCTGATCAGACTAGTAACCTTCCATATGGCCGACTTATCACTACTCTTCTGCATTGCTTACGGGTGGACATGAGGGGTGAGATTACAGTTGAGGACACCATGACCTCTGACATTGACTGAGATGCCATTCTCTGGATGAGGATGGACAACCTGCCGATCAGTGATGAAGAGCTAGAGGCTCGTCCTCATCCGCTCAGGAGGGTAGTAGCAGCGGCAGCAGCAGCAGTAGCAGCCAATGCGGCTCATATAGAAGAGGCAGGGGATGATGGTGATGATGATGATGATCAGATGGAGGATATTCCAGCACCGGCACCACATCCCACACCTGTAGTGGGACCATCCCAGCCTCCTTTCGATACTGTGATGGGTATGTTTACGGAGATCCAGGATGCTTAGCGTGAGATGAGCCATGACCTAGGGCGCCTTGCTCGTAGCCTCGGAGTCATGCAGGAGCAGGTACACTAGCTTAGGGTGGCTAATGAGTGTGACTATGACATCATTGACCCCATTCCTCCTATGCCCCCATCCCCATGATAGACCTCTTATTTTCTCTCTCTCAGCATGGTTTTTATATAACAGGGTAACTGTTCGGCTTGTGGACTGTACCCTGTAGCACCATTACTCTTGATACAGTTTCCTTTTTAATTTAATAGAAGTTTATGATTTTTCTCACCTGTCAATAAGGTTCCTATCTAGAGCATGTTTATTTATTAATTCCACCTTTAGTATAGTAATTATGCTCTTTCGTATTTAGTCTCAGGCACCAAACAGGTGCTTAAGGTGTGTTTTTATCCTATCTCAGTTCATCGACTCAGTTAAGTGCAAATATGGTCTGTTGGACAGAGCCTAAGATCTCTGATACGTTGTCACACCCCAATTCTGGCTAAACCAGAAGTGTGAGTGAATCGTCACTGAACCAACGGTTCACACTAGGATCTCAATAAGACCGTGTCCACTCATATAAACCATTGCACATAACCATAATCAGATTATAATAAAATACAGAGGAAGTCTTAAATAAAATGAACTGAGTGATCTATTGCTAAATTTAATAAAATATCCAGTTATTTAAATACCAAAAAATAATTAAATATCCTTACATCAATTGTATCTCTAACTAAAAATAATTAAAATAAATCAAATCCTAGAAGTACACGCAGAAAGGGCACTCGCATGAAGCGTCATGCTCGTCCTCTCCTGCTTGCACGTCCAAAGTAGCCATGCCTCCATACACTGGAGCATTCAGGTAATCCTCTACTGTATAACCTACATCAACATCTAAAAACATGTATATATATATATATATATATATATATACAGGGTGAGCTCACAACTTAGCTCATAAGACAATCAGACAATGCAACAAACATATGCATGAGTAACATTCACATTATGGTCTAGTTTTAAGTTTGCAATGTGCTATAGAAAGGATTGGCGACCACCACACCTCTATACACGAGTGTGTGAAGCCGCCCAATGGATCAAACACCACTGTCATCCCATATGCACCCACCATGGAATAGGGATAGAGCTAAAGCGTCTAGATCAAACACTGCCAATACTTCCCCTGATACCCTACCCATACCAACACGTAAGCCCCTATTGGCGAGGGCTTGCAAATTGGGCTCGCAACTAACCAATCCTATATGTCATCACAGTAAGCTCTATCCCAACATAGCTCCCTATGGTATAGAGATAGAGCTAGAGTCTAGTGGTCAGGCCAGAGACTACAGTGCCACTTCCTCCCCATGATACCCTACCCGCACCAAGCATGCTAAGAAAGAACAATACGAAAAGGTGCTAGTGTGAGGAATGATCCCAGACCCTCGGCCCTTCCCATTCCACACACCAACGAAAACAATCACATGCCTAACAGTCACATCCTAGCATAATGAGTATGCATGAACAATAATAATAATTGAAAGTAAAGGATGACATATGAGTATGCAGAAACATCGGTCCACATAATCATAATTATTAAAACGTTTTACTCTTATTAATTATTAGGGTTTAGGTTCGATTCCCTTACCTGACGCTTGTTTGATAGCTTGCTCTGCGTCACAGAATCCAAACTTTCTCACAAGGTCCTACACGATGTTAGGGTTGAGTTAGAATAATTTTCTTAGGGTTTACATTGGTCGAAAAACCAACTGGGTTAAAAAAATCTCCCACAGAGCATACTGTTGTAGTACCTGTCGTGGCACTATGGGAAAAGGTGTGACTGGTATGGTCGACTGGTCCCCACAGGCCAGCCTCCAGGAGGTACCGGTCGTATATGGTGCGACCGGTATGGTTGACTAATATGTCTCCAGAAGACCATACATCCGGTTCTTGCCTTCTGTTGGTCACCCTCTATTGATCCTAGGGTTTCTCCTACACATTCTAGGTCTGAGCACTGAGTTAGAGTTGTTTCAAACTCCATCCAAGTCCTAGTTTCGATGATCTTCAACCTAGAACTTGAATCTAGGGTTTACCGACTAGATTAAGGTTTGACGGCAAAATAGGGTTTAGATCAATACCTCACTTTGCGTGGTATTGATCCAAACATGACTAACCATCCTAGAACGATTAAAGTATAAGAAGGTTTAAGCACTTACCGTTGGTTCGTGGTAATGTGTTCTTCATCCAACAACAATGGTAGCTCTTCCCCCTCCTTCCTAGCTTCTTCTCCTTCTTCAGCCTCTTTCTCCTCTCTAGGGTTTGTGAGGATCAATTAGAGAGATTTTAAGAGGTTTAAGGGTCCTTATATAGGCTAGGGTTAGGTTTAGGAAACCTCCTAACATTAGGAAAGTCCTTTGGTTCGAAATTTGGAAAGTGAGACCCGCAGAGATCCTTTTTTGGATCTAAGATGCGCAGGCCATACCGGTCGACCTTCGACCGGTACCAAGACCGGTAGCATCGACCGGTATGAAGTATATCATACTTAATTTGGTCTGATTTCATACCTATTTGTCATCCGCTCGTCCCGTCTAGTCCGGTGATGATTGGAAGACCTGTTACAACATGAATTAAAGGTTTAGATCGGGTTCATGGAGTGTGGATCTTACAAACTAAATACCCTTCTGAGCTCAAAGAAGATTCACTAGGAGAGATCGATTGCAATCCATGGCTTGTCGAATGTTCTTTAGGTTGCAGTCGCCAAGAACTTTTGCTCAAATGTCGCAAGTAGATGGGAGGAGGAAGGAAGCTCACAGTTTTAGAGGAAAGCTTCTCGCACTCAAGCCGTTAGGAGGATATCAGGTGAAAATAGAAAATAGTTGGGAATCCATTTAAATGTTTGGGAGTCAAGTCAAAGCAATTTTTTCCCAATGACTATTTTCTTACTCTCAAAAAGTTGATCCAATACGTTGGAGCAAGTATTTATTGCCCCAAAATTTTGAATTCTGAAGCCATTTTGAATCCGATTCACTTTGTGGGAGTTCGAATCCAACCGGCCTTATCAAACGTGCTTCTACTCCAAAATGGCTCCCTGGGAGCCAAAATCCACAGAATCTAGAAGCTAAAGTTTTATCAAACAGGCCCCCCAAGACTCAAGAATGTCAAGCTTCCTAGATTGCTCATGGAGATTTTCTAATTTTGTGATCATCTTCTTCAACTCCCACGTATTCCTCGCTGGCTAAAGAAACTACCCCATCGTCATCTTCTTCCAATTGATTCTACAATTCTGGTCTGGCCAATATTCACGTCATTTTTTCTGTGATTTTGTTGGAATATCAAGAGATTTGAAAGAGAGAACTGAGGATTTTGCAAGGATAGGAGAAAAAAGAGGCATCTAGATCCTCTCCAAATAATCCTTTAATTGGAGGAATGCCGGTGGAAGCTCGATGAACGACACCTAATGCTCTTCCAATCTAATGACTAAAATCAAAAGAAGTTGGTTTCTTGGTTGTATTTCATGCTACACACAAATTAAAAAAGAAAATTACTCATACCACTCCTGACATATTGGTCAAATATAGACATTACCCTATAGTTTACAAAACTACACATACTACCTCTAAATCCCAAACATTGTTACACAGAGACCTACTCTGTTAATTTTATTTTGTTAGTCATTGATGTCAGCACGATTTTCCCCAACAGCACAATAGCAGGAGAATAGTAGGAGACTCCACTACAAATCTTAGGTAACCTCCATTGACAACATCTCAGGAAACCTCGATCAGCAATGTATGATTTAAGAAATTTCGGCGGCCCTGAAACAGATTTCTTGAGATGGAGTTGCATGTATAAATGATGAAAAAGAAGAAAGAGTAGAAATGTAATAGGAAAGAAAACTGAAGGAGAAGAAGGAAAGAGCGGAAAATTCAATTTGATATTTGAAACTAAGAAGAAGGGTACGGGGAGGACGATTCGAAAAAAAAAAGAAGAAAAAAGAAACAGGGATGGAGATGGCATCTTTGAGAGGATGATCACAGTGAAAGATATCTTGAAGATTCCGAGTGGCATTCCTCTTGCTGGTCGGCCTTTAAGATGCACTTTCCGCATAAGATTTCTAGATCTAGTGGGCTCCAATTCGACTTCGAAATCTAAACCCTCAGTCTGGAAGTGATGATTTATTTCCGGTTTTGATATACAACTCTATGTCATAGAGAGATATGGATCCTCCAATGTATATCTTAATGCCTATTTCAACATTGACAACTCCAACCCAACACCAAGAAGATCAGTTCTTGAAAGCCCATCTCGAATTCAGGTTCCTCTGTTACACCCAAAATAGAGTGGTGGTAAAATCTCCATGAAAGACCAACCTTCTATTGTAGGAGAGCATCTTATCAGTGTATCTACCCATGAAATTAAGGGTACCGAAAAAAATCTGGACTGTTGTGTCCTTCATCTTAGTTATGATGGCATTTTCTTTTGTTTTCTTTTGTTTGATAGGTTTCAATGGTGTGACATCCTGTTGTTGATGAGGTGAAAATGAAGGACAATGAAGCACAAAATTTTTGAGTAAATATTTGGATCCCCATTTTTTGGTCAATCAACCCTCCAGAAAAAACCCTCCACATTTGCTCGGATCTCTGATTTGATGATTAATAATTAGTTGATTCATTGTGGTTCTACTTGGAGGGCGATTTGGCGATTCTACTTTTCTCTGATTAATGGTACTGAAGCAATGTTTTAGTATTTGTTCTTGAATTCCAATCTATTTGGTGATGATGGTCTTTGTTCCTCAATTGAGTAGGAATCCAAAGGAGATCAACATGATTTGAAATTGGTCAAAAGTTACAATGAACACAAGAACACGTTTCACGATTTTAATAGCTTCCTTACTCTTTTCTTAGCTTCCTTATTCACAATAAGAGGTGAAAACGATTGCAGTTGTCGATTGACGAAAAAAACGAAGAAGGAATGAATCCAAGCGTTAGTTTTTATGTAAGGGTTATAGGGGTATTTTTGTAATTTTATCATTTTCCATTTCTAGAAAGTCAATAAGGGGTATGTCTTTTCCTCTCATTTTGGTTGTAAATGCAATAAGGGTAAAATTGTCTTTAAATTTTTAAACTTAATGGTGGTAGTCAATGTGGTGAAGTTGTAGTTGTTGTCAACTTTAGGGTGTTTTTGTATTAGAATCATCGGTCAGGGGTGGTATAAATTGTAAAACCTGTACCCAAAAAATTTGATTTAACTCGGTTTTCTATCTGTGCCAGGTTTTTCCCCGACAGACGGAGCCGATTCAATGACGTAATAGGATTTAGGTTAAAAAAGGTGAGAATATGACATAATAATAAACTCGATAGAATTAGAACCAGCCAGATTCTGTCCGGTGAGATAAGTCCCAGCCCTGTGGGACCAGACCCTACTTCTGGACAAGACTCAAAAGCCCGTCTACGAATTTACACTTGTCAAACTTGTTGCTACTGAAACTAGGCTAGCTGACGTGTCCCGTTGCCTGCAAGAGAGAGAAAGTTATCGGAGGACAGCCTGGTAGTCTGGCGTCCACTCCGATAGTCAAGTCAATCATAGAGTACACAGTATGGAGCTTACAAGAAGAATGAAAGCTCCCTAGAGAGTGGGGTTGCCTGAGTATTCTCTCAGAATGGGGGATGGTGAAGTGAGTAAAGAGATTGTCCTATTACTTATGATCGTCAAGTGTATTTATAGAGAACATACCTACTGTTAGAGTTGGATGCATCACCTAGAGGTTGAATTGGATGAGGAGACTAACTCCTATGATAATTGTTAACTGATTACATCCTGCCACCGTAGGACGAGGATCCTATGATCAGGACAAGTCGCCACTACCGACTTTCTAGTAGCTAACGATTATCTACTTACTAGAGAGTCCATTCCGAGTCTAACTCTCCATGCCGTGATGTAGCAGGAGTGTTCCTCCTACCTGCATTGCCGACTTGGAGATCTAAGACATGCCAACTTGCATGTACTTCCTTTCATTGTACGGAAACCCTCCGGAGATGACACCTGTCTTGGCATTCATCATCCTCTCACCATGACATGTGAATGGACACGTGTTCACTTCTTATTGGTAGACGAAAGATGGTATCAACAAAGCTCGTGGGAAGAGAAATCAGAAATATTCCTTGGACCCATGAGTGTTTCCAGTGGGCCCAACTCAACCCTAACTCCCTCTCTACATATAGGGGAAGTGGATTTCATCCCTCAACCTCTAGGATTGATATTTGTCAAATAATCCCTAATCCCTTACCTAACTGAGAGTCCTACTCAAGAGGGAGACTCCCAATCAGATTAAGTCTCCAATCCTTCTTCCTTGAAGAGTACACACTCACACCAAGTTTTGACGCTCTCTCGAAGAGACAGAGATTTAGAGGAGAGTAGTAAAGAGCGATACCGATTACGAGTCGGCATCGTCAATGCCAGTGATTCAATACGAATATACTACCAGTAAGCCCCTTACCCTTTCAATTGTGACCTAGGTAGGAGATAGATAGAGAGAGAGAGAGAGAGAGAGAGAGAGAGAAAGAAAGAGAGAGAGAGAGAGAGAGAGAGAGAGAGAGAGAGAGAGAGAGAGAGAGAGAGAGTCTTGCAGATGAGACGTCTCCCATACCACCATTAATGGTGGGAAGGGTCTTGTCTCAGCTGTGCAAATGAGTCAAACCCTTCTGAGGTTCTTCCTCGAAACCAATAAAGACTACAATGTGGCCTGCTAGGGTAGAAAACCCACGCCGAGGGTAGACCTTCATGATGAGTTTTCAAGGACCTTAGCTTAAGACTAGTATTATACCCTTGAGACTCTGACCTAAGGATCTACCGAAGGATTACTATAGTAGAGGTCTGGAAGTAGGGCCGGTTGCAAAACTCGTGCAACCGGACAGACCTTATAGACCAACCTACTGGGAAGGTCTGGTCAATGGTCAGATCACATAATTATGCAGCAAAAGGTGCAACCAGACACAACCAAAAGGTCTTGGGCGAGGTCTGGTCACACGATTATACAATCAAAACTCAAACTAGACACCCCTAGAAGGAGCCCCTGATCTACCCTGAGGGAAGGAGCCTCCAACCAAACACCCTCTGCATAAGTCGGGACCCTTACTTACCATTGGATAGTAACTTAATGACCTTCTATCATAATTAGGTGTCACCTGCATAGACAATGTTGAACTACTTGATCCAGGATGGTATAACAGCTACCGTACAAGTAAGGGATAGAACCCTGAATTGTTTGTATGTTTCTAACTAACCCGCATGCCTGTATTGCATATTTGATGAATAACATACCATCCAATAACTGTGATAACTGCTCATGCATTTGCATCTTAATTTGATTATGATGATGGTATGATATGTGTATCGTCTGTGTGGGACGTTGGAAGGGGGTCGAGGACCATCGAATCAACTTACTACACAGGCACTATTTGTGCGACTGGTACCTTAGGAGATTAACAGTGTCTAAGGGGGAGTAGATAGACAAACTTTGTCACACCTTAATGCTGGACTAACCAGTAGTGTGATAAATCATCATAAGAACCAACGGTTCAACCAGGATCTCATAAAGTTTGTGCCAACCATGTTAAACCAAACACATTCCACAATAATAATAAGAGTTAATAAATAGATAGTAGAATATTTTATTAATATTGAACTGAGGTCTAACAATGATAAATAAATAATTAAATATAATTATCTATAAATTACTCAAGACATAACGTAAATAATCAATTACATGTTCCACTGCTCAATTATAGCTAAACTAATCAAAAACACATTGATTGCATTCGCATGATGGATCATGCACTTCCTCCATAGCTTCCACGTCTATAACCGCCCCGTGTCTATGCGACGGCGCATTCATGTAGTCTTCGACGGTAAGACCTACATCATCAACTAAAAATATGCGACCTCGAAAAAGGTGAGCACACATCCTAGCTCAGCGAGCAAACAAAACAATACACAGACATATGCATGCATCCAATTCATATCTTTTGTCTGGTTTTAGTTTGCAATTATGCTATAGAAAGTATTGGCAGCCACCGCATCTCTACACGAGTGTGTGAATCCACCCAATGGATCAAACACCATTGTTGTTCCACATGCACCCACCATGGAATAAAGATAGAGCTAAAGTATCCAGATCACATGCCACCAACACTTCCTCTGATGCCCTACCCATACCAGCCCTTGCGCCCCTACTGGCGAGGGCTTGTAAATTGGGCTCGCAAGTAACCAATCCTAATGCCATCTAAATGTATCCAAGGCCTTACCCCAGCATCCTTCAATACATCCATAGAGATAGAGCTAGGCCCCCCCGGTAGAGTCAAAGACCACACGGTCCAAGACCACCCCCCTGATGCCCTACGATGTATTAGTTCCGCTAAGGTAACGATGATACAACGATGTCAATGGGTAGGATTAAGTAGAAATAGAGTTAGAGTTTAGTGGTCTAGATGAACCACAGTTCCACGTCTTCCCCCTGATGCTCCACTCGCATCCAACACACTAACCACATACACAAACACATGTCTATCCTTAGCATCATCATTATGTTATAAATAAACAAAAATAAATATGCATGAGCAAAAGTAGCAGTAATATTGGATGACATGTGAGATGCACATAAGCATGGAATCATTCATGGCATTGGACCCAATAAAAGAAAAATAGCTTGTTATTATCCAGTTAGTTTTGGTCTTGTTCCCTCACCTGTAATCAACATGTAACCTTCTTCCAAGCCTTGGAAGTCACTTTGAATCTATTGGGAACCTAAGAAATTTATGGATTTAAGTTAGGGTTCAATTGTACCATGTTACAATGGTCGAAAATCCAAAAGGAGCCTTTACTGGGTGAGTGATAGATCCTGTGGTCTCATGTTATGTCGACCATACGCCGTACGATTGATCCTATGGTTGCACTACATGCGACATGCGACCGCAGCTACTACCTCACAATTTTTGGGAATTTCCCAAATGGTTGTGTTCCACCGTGTGGTCGTGTATCATGCGACCACACAATTTTTGGTAAATTTTCACTTTCAATCCGAGTTCTTCCTGAGTCGATTTCTCAGCTCACCTTGAGGGTTTATCCTATGGTCGTTCTATGGCCTTTTATCACAGTTTTCATTAACCATTAACCCTATTCCATTCTCCATGATCTCCCTTGAGATTTACTGAGAGATTCATATTAATATCCCAATCTTCAATGGAAAACTCTATCCTATGTGGTTTACCTCTACAGAGACAAGTTTCCATACCTTTAGCTTGTTGGAGGAAGTTAAAGGCCTTCTTTGCAAAATCTTTCTCTCAGCCTCCTTCTCCAAATCTCCTTCTCTTTCTCTTCCTCTCTCTTTTTCTCTTAGCTTTAGGATTTGAGATTGATCTAAAAGAGTGAGAGAGGGTAGAGGAACGTCTTCTATATAAAGAGAAAATCTCCATATAGAGCCCTCTAACAATTAAGAAAGAATTCTCCTTCAATTTTGAAAGTTTTTGAATCACAGAGTCTGATCTGGCAAAGTGCGGTCGACGGTGTGGTCACATAATCCATCGACCGTACCCCTCACAAGTGTCTACTACACATCCTATTTTGATTGGTCTCACTTCCCTCATAGTATGGTCGACCAGACCAACTCAGATAGTCAACCATATACTCAAATTTAACTATTTTTTGGTCGATTTACTTACCTAGTCTTGTGGTTTCTTCACATGGTTAGTTCACTCGATCCGGCTATGATGGGAAGACCTAGCACGATATGGTTAGGCCGGGTCAGTAGAGTGTGGATTTTACAGACAGGGACATCTGCTGGGGTAGGGTCATAGGCATTTTGATTACCATCTAGGATTGGTTGGAAGCATCCTACCCAATGTTTGTAACCCTGGCCAGTAGTGGATTAGGTACCGGTTTGAGATGGGCTATGAGGGAGAGGTCTCGACGATGTGCGTCGGAGCTTCATCGGACAGGACTTAGCCCTATCACCATCTATAGTGGGAGACGCATGGCTTTACTAGGGTTGTCGAAACAACACTGAGTGAGTGTCCATTCAGTATCATGTATGGAGGTTATGACCATCTTCGATGAGTGTAACCAGACCTCTTCATAGCACTTAGAAAACTATACCTGACTTGGTTGTTAAATCTTACTCATCTATTTTACCTACTTCTTTGTCTATTTCTCATTGAGCTCATGTTGGAGAGTACACTGCACGTATGTGTTTCTATTTTTAGATGATGCTACATGTCCTATCATGTTGGAATACATAAACACGCTGACCATAGCCAGCATGGATGTATAGGTGTTCAAAGAAGATGAGCATGGCGACACTTGTGAGTGTGACACCTGCGTGTTTGATTAGTTCGAACGATCACAAGACTGATGTTATTCCTGCCTCTCTTATTTTAGTCATTTTGTCAAGGATATCTTTATTAAACTATGGTTTATTCAATTAAATATTTATGAACTTTGTGAAATGATTTTTTGATATGGAATAAACATGAAACTTGAGAGAATAGATATTATATTTATTACAATTAGAATCTCAGTTCACTTATTAATGTAATTCTTCTGCTATTCCTACATCTCTAAATTTTTGTCTGTGTATAACATTGGATGGTAATGGTTGGGGAGATAAACACAGCTTATCGTGATTATGGGTTGGACCACGTTTACAAATTAAACCAGTCCAGTCACACTTAAACCCGTGTGAAAAATGTGGTGTGAAATGGGTAAATACCCAAATTAAAATGAAATCCCAGAAAACATTCTCAACATATTTGCTATCTCAAGCAGATTCAAGAACCCCGCGATGTTAGATTTCACGTAGCTCGACGTGGCAACTGCGTAAAAGGCTTATCATTCATCCCAAAGGTTAGAGAGAGGTGAGTGACTCAGTTTATGTTGATTCCCTTGAGTCAATTTACGGATTCCTAGTATAGTTTAAAAATAGATCCATTAGAGTTTATTTAGTTTATTTTGTCCAATCACTTGGGCTATCCCTTGAGTCTATTTAATGACTTACATGTAAATAAAAGATAACACTATTCACTTACATTAAGAATATTTTCTTAAGCTCAACTTGCAAGAAACAATCTTATAAAAAAAATATGTAGTGATCTTTCAAGCTTAAGGTCTCAAGCCTTCAAATACTTCTCTCAAAACTTAAATCATCAAGAGAAGGCTTCATTGAGTAAAAACATCATCTCCATATCATCTTTATCATTACACATCCCAAGGAGTAGAATCACACTCTTTGCCTACTTAAAGTTTACCTTTCTCAATTTGTTTGTAACGATCTTCTCATTCTAAAGATTATATAGGTTCCTTTTGATCTTAAATGAAGATTGTAAAGTTTCTCTGTAAGACCCGCACACTATAAACCCTATCTAACGTCACGTTTTCATGTCATGACCGATCTTTCCATCATAACCGGCCTAAGTGAACCAATTTGTATGAAGGAACCATGAGATAAGGTAAGTAACAAGTCAAATTTAGTTGATGTGGTTGACTATTTAAGGTTGTGTGGAAGCAACCAGTCAAAAACTAAAAATTAGTAAATTTTGGTTGTGTGGTTGCATTTTTGAGGGGTGTGGTCAACCACACATGAGACTACACAATGTGTGATCGCATATTTGGGACATGTGGCCAACTGATTCTGCGATCACACATGCGACCACATAATGTTGAACTGACTCCGTGTTTAGAAAACTTTTCTAATTTGAGGGGATTTCTTCCTTAATTGAAAGAAGACTCTATATGGTGGTTTTCCCTCTATATAAGGGACGTTACTTAGGCTTTCTTACTCTTTTAGAACCCAAATTGAAACTCTAAACCTAAGAGAAAAAGAGAGAGAGAGGAAGAGAAGGAGAAGAAGAGATTTGAAGAAAGGTCTTACAGAGAAGAATTTTATCTCTTTATAGCAAGCTTAAGGTATGAACCCGTCTTAGTAAAGCTACAGATAGGATACGTTCCTTTTCATCAAGTTGATGTGCTAAATCTAATGTAACGATTTCGGTTATGAAATTTCTAAGGAAAACCATAAGAGAATAGGTTAGGGATAATTTATAAGGATAAACTGTGATTTAAGGTCATAGAATGATCTTAAAATGAATCCCGTTGATAAACCAAGAGGAGGAACTCGTATGAGAAGTAAAAATCAACCAAACTTCGTATGGTCGCAGCTATGGTCAACTACAGGGTGACCAAAGAGTCGACCAAAGCTATTTGGGAAATTTCCCAAAATTGTGTGGTCGCATGCTGTAGTCACATGATATGCAACCATAGGGATCTACCACACAGTATGTGGTCGCATATATTGAGACCACAGGTTCGACCACACCTGCAACCACATGATAATAGCAAGTATATTTTAAGACCATACAAGGTTTTTAACTGTTGTAACTTAGTAAACTTGAACCCTAACTTATATACATTAATTTCTTAGGTTTCCAATAAATTCAAAGTGACTTCAAAAGCTTGAGAGAGGAACAAACATCAATGAAAGGTGAGGGAACAAGACCTAAACTAATTGGATAATAACAAACTATCTTACTTTATTTGTCTAATGAAATTAATGTTTTTATGTTGTATGCTTGTAATGTGCATATCACATGTCATCCAATCTTACTGTTATTTCTGTTCATACATATTTATTTCTATCTATTTATAACATGATGATGATGATGCTAGGAATAGACATGTGATTGTGTGTGTAGTTAGTGTGCTGGATGCGAGTTGAGCATCAGGGGAAGGACGTGACATTGTGGTTCAGCCAGGCTACCAGACTCTAGCTTTATCTCTACTCAAGTCTTGCCCACTAACATCATCGTATCGCCTTTACCTTAGCAGAACTATTACGTCGTAGGGTATCAGGCGAGGTGGTTTCAGACCATGTGGTCTTTGACTCTACCGGCGGGACCTTAGCTCTATCTCTATGGATGTATTGAGGGATGCTGGGGTGAAACCTTGGATACATTAGACGGCATTAGGATTAGTTAGTTGTGAGCCCAGTTTGTAAGCCCTCGCCAGTAGGGGCTTACATGTTGGTATAGGTATGGTATCAGGGGAAGTGTTGGCAGTGTGTGATCCAGACACTTTAGCTCTATCTCTAGTCCATGGTGGGGTGCATGTGGATGACAATGGTGTTTGATCCATTGGGTGGGCTTACACACCCGTGTATAGAGGTGCGATGGCCGCCAATCCTTTCTATAGCACATTGTAAACTTAAAATCAGACCAAAGATATGAATTGAATGCATGCATATGTTTGTTGCATTGTTTTGTTCACTCACTCAGCTCATGTTGGAGAGTTGACCCTCACATGCGTAATTTTTTAAGTTTCTGATGTTGCAAGTGTTATGATTGAAGATTATATCAATGCGCCAACATATGGACATGTGGCGACTATGGATGAACACGCTATAGAGGACGAATATGACTCATCAAACGAAATGTTTCAACTATGTCTACTCTTAGTGGTTAATTTTCATATTTTGATACTTGTAATAGGTATTAATTATGTTTTGGTTACTTGGAGAATAACTGGATTATTTAATTAGTTATCATTTAGACCTTATTTCATTATTAATAAAACTTCTGCTATTTAATTATTTACTCTGATTATTATTGTGGAATGTATTTGGTTTAACATAGTTGGCACGGCCTATACGAGATCCTGGTTTGAACCATTGATTCTCATGAAGGTTCATCACACCACTGATTAGTCCAGAATTAGGGTGTGATAGCTTGGTATCAGAACACTAAGGCCTTGCCAGTCGAACCCGAATACATTT
Organism: Protea cynaroides; assembly: GCA_028583415.1. Taxonomy (NCBI): domain Eukaryota; kingdom Viridiplantae; phylum Streptophyta; class Magnoliopsida; order Proteales; family Proteaceae; genus Protea; species Protea cynaroides. The sequence continues at coordinate 56,712,012 of CM053265.1, forward strand.
ACAATTGTATCTATGAACTGAGTTAGGCTAAATTTAAAAGCTTTAATACAAACACACCATAAGCACATGTGTTGGTGGAGACAAAACTTAAATAAGACAATAATATACATATAAAAGGTAGAACCATATGTGTTACACCCTAATTCTGGATTAACCAGAATAGTGTGATGAACTATTAATAAATCAACGGTTCAACCAGGATCTCCGTTAGGTAGTACCCACCATATCAACCACACACACATTCCACAGTAATAATCAAAGATAATAAAAAAATAAGTGGAAGTCTTTATAAATAATGAACTGAGCATCCAACCATGATAAATAGTTATTTAATCTAATTATTTCCCAAAAAATTAAGATATAAAGATAAATAATCCGTTACATGTTTCAATAACCAAATATAGCTAAACTAATAAAAAAATGCATTGGTTGCACTCGCACGAAAGATCATGCCCATCTTCAACAGCTTCTACATCCATGGCCACAACGTGTCTGTACATCGATGCATTCACATAATCTTTAACAGTAGGACCTGCATCATCAATTAAAATATTCAACATCGAAAGGGTGAGCACATATCATGGCTCAATGAGTAAAACAAAACAATGCAACAAACATATGCATGCATTCAATTCAATATCTTTGGTCTGGTTTTTAAGTTTGCAATATGCTATAGAAAGGTTTGGTGACCCCCGCACCTCTATACACAAGTGTGTGAATCCACCCAATGGATCAAACACCATTGTCATCCCACATGCACCCACCATGGAATAGAGATAGAGCTAAAGTATTTGGATCACACACTGTCAACACTTCCCTGATGCCCTACCCATACCAACACTTAAGCCCCTATTGGTAAGGGTTACAAACTGGGCTCGCAACTAACCAATCCTAAATGTCATCCAGTGTTTCCAGGGCCTCACCCCAGCATCCCTCAATACGTCCATAGAGATAGAGCTAAGGCCCCCCGATAGAGTCAGAGACTGCATGGTCCGAGACCATCTCCCCTGATGCCCTATAATGTAATAGTTCTGCTAAAGTAATGACGATACGACGATGTCAGTGGGCAAGACTTGAGTAGAGATAGCGCTAGAGTCTGGTGACCAGGTCAGAGACCACAATGCCACGTCCTACCCCTGATGCCCCACTCACATCTAACACACTAACCACATACACACAATCACATGCCTATTCCTATCATCATCAATCAACATGGTAGTAAATAGACATAAGTAAATATGCATGAGCAGTAATAACAATAATATTGGATGACATGTGAGATGCACATTACAATCATACAAACATAGCATCATTTATGGCATTGGACACAATAAAGTGAACAGTTTGTTATTATCCAATTAGTTTAGTCTTGTTCCCTCACCTGTTAGCAAAACTCGATCTCCTTCCAAGCCTTATAATTCTCTTTGAATCGATTTAATAACATAAAAGTTATATGAATTTAAGTTAGGGTTCATAGTCAAAAATCAAAACAGAGCACTGATAGGTGTCTGATTGGTCCTATGTTCTCATACTGTGTCGACCTTACAGCCTACAGTCGATACCCTACGGTCGCACCATATGCGAGTGTACCTGCGACCATATGGTTTTTGAATTCTTCCCGAATGCTTATGGTCGATACTTTGATCATGCTGGTCATACTATGGTCAACCATAGCTTTGACCTTGAGATTTATGGTTGCAAACTACATTCAATCCGAGTCCTTCTTAGGTCAACTCTTCGGCTCTTCAATTGGGTTTATCCAAATGATTATTCTAAGGCTAAGTTTCTTAGTTTTACCAACTAATTACTCTAACCTATTCTCCATAATAGTTTGCCATTGGAGGCTTGCTTAACAATTCCCATGGTTGCATTCTTACGTTGGGTTTGGTATCTCAATTTACATTAGAAACCTTTACTCCTAGTGTTCTAGGATACAGAGACAAGGTTCATACCGTACTTGTTGCAGAGAGTCTATGGAACTCTTCTCACAGTCTCCTCCTTAGTCTTCTCTTCTTCTCATTCTTTTCCTTCTCTTTCCTTCTCTTTCTTTAGGGTTTACTAATGTTCTAAAAAAATGAAAAAGGCTAAGGAACATCATTTATATAGAGAAAAATTCTCCATATAGTGTTCTCCAACATTAGGAAAGAAATCCTCCTCAAATTAGGAAAGTTTCCATCTCGGAGTCGGATCTGGGGTCTTATGGTCGATGGCCTATGATCGTAGAATCCGTTGACCATAGGGTCAAAAACATCGACCGTAGGGTCCTGGATCAGTGACCTTTGTTTCTTACCTAATGGTCGACCATACCTACCAAGGTATTCGACCATATGCATACTTTTGAGCATTTTTAACTCGATTCATACCTGGTTTTGTGATCCATCTTTACACGGTCGGTCCACTTGGTCTAGCAATGAGGGAAAGACCTGACACAACATGTTTAGACCAAGTTAGTGGAGTACGGGTCTTACAACTCCCCCCTACATAAATTTCATCCTTGAAATTTACTCATACCTTTTGAGTCAAATAGGTGAGGATATTACTTTTGCATAGCGTTTTCTTCTTCCCATGTAATTTCTTCCATATTTTGGTTTCTCCAAGTAACTTTAACATAATAGATGTCGCGGTTGCGAAGACGTTGAACCTTCCAGCTAGCGATTTCAAAAGGTACCACTTCGAACATCAAGTCTTCAGTCAAATCCAGTGAATTCGTTGTTAACACGTGTGTTGGATTTCTGACATACTTCTTCAGTTGTGAGACATGGAATACATCATGTACACTAGACATTGATGGTGGTAGTGCTTATTGATATGCTATCTTTCCACGTCTAGCTAGAACTTCATAAGGTCATATATATTTGGGACATAGCTTTTCCTTCTGTCCGAACCTTTTTAAACCATGCATAAGAGATATTTTCAGAAATACCTTATCACCTATGGTAAATTCAATATCTATTCGTCGATTGTCCGCATATTGCTTCTGACGGTTCTGAGCTGTTCGGACTCTTTCCTAGATGATGTCGACCACTCGACATGTCTCTTCAATAAACTCTGGTCCAACAACACTACGCTCTCTAACTTCATTCCAAAATAAAGGAGTTCGATACTTTCTACCATATAGTGCTTCATAGGACGACATCTGTATTGTAGCTTGATAGCTATTGTTATAAGCGAACTCGACCAATGGTAACTTCTCATCCCATGATCCCTTAAAATCAATTACACAAGCTTGGAGCATGTCTTCTAAAATTTGAATTGTGCGCTCTGACTGTCCGTCTATCTGAGGATGGAATGCGGTACTAAACTTCAATGTTATACCCATAGCCTTCTGTAATCCTTCCCAAAACTTTGAGGTAAAGTGTGGGTCTCTGTCGGACACAATGCTTTCAGGTAGACCATGTAATCTGACAATATATCCACATACAGCTTAACTAACCTCTCTAGTATATACTGAGGTCGTATAGCTGTGAAATAAGCTGTATTAGTTAAACGATCTACGATCACCCAAATTGCGTCAACTACTCTAGAAGTCAAAGGTAACCTGGTGACGAAGTCCATAGTGATACAGTTCCATTTCCATGCTGGTTCTGGTAGTGATTGCAACAAGCCTGTAGGCCTTTGCCTTTTAGCCTTTACCCACTGACAATTCGGGCACTGCGACACAAACTTAGCTACATCTACTTTCATTCCCCTCCACCAATATAGTTTCTTCAGATCATGATACATCTTTGTACTTCCAAGATGTACCGAATAAGTAGTGGAGTAGGCTTCCTTCATTAGTCTGTATCTAATATCCAAATCTTCATTCTAAGGAACATATACTCTCCCTTTGTATCTTAATACTTCCTCAGAATCCAAAGTAAAGTTCGTGTTGGTTCTACCTTTTTCAAGGTCTTCTTTCACTATTCTCAACTAGGGGTCTAACTGAATAGCTGTTTTCACTTCATCTATCAGATTAGGTACAATCTTCAATGTAGCAAACTTGTTTGAGAATCGATGAATAAACCCCCAGTTGGTTGGTCCATCTGAAGTATCAATCATGAACTGCTCATTGTCGCAATTGAATACTTTTTCGACGTCACACATTGCAACATTGGTATTAGCTTCTTCCTGAGATCTTGTCATTGCTTTTCTACTTAGTGCATCAACAACAACATTAGCCTTCCCTGGATGATACTGGATATCGCAATCATAATCCTTCAGCAATTCCAGCCATCTCCTCTGTCTCATGTTCAACTCCTTCTGATTGAAAAGATGAGTAAGACTCTTATGATCTGATTTAATCTGAAATTTCTCTCCATACAAATAATGTCTCTATATCTTGACAGCATGTACTACTACTGCTAGTTCCAAGTCATGAGTGGGGTAGTTCTTTTCATGAGCCTTTAATTGTCTAGAAGCATACGCGATCACTTGCTCTCCTTGCATGAGAACGCATCCCAAACCTAACCCAGACACATCGGTGTACAAGGTAAATGGTTGTCCTAGGATCGGAATAGTCAAGATGGAAGCTGATATTAATCTTGCCTTCAATGATTGGAAACACTCTTAACACTTGTCTGTCCAAACAAACTTTTCTCCTTTCTTAGTCGGACGGGTGAGTGGTACTGCGATTCTAGAGTCATCTTCCATGAATCATCGATAATAACCAGCTAAACCTAAGAAACTTCTAATTTTTGCAATGTTCTTAGGTGCTTTTCATTTCACAATAGCTTCAATCTTGTTAGGATCCACTTTAATTTCTTCAGCTGATACAATATGGCCTAAGAAAGTGACTTCATTTAGCTAGAATTCACACTTTGTAAATTTAGCGTGAAGCTTCTCTTTTCTTAGTCGCTGCAGAGCGGCTCTTAGATTTGTGATATGAGTTTCTTTGTTCTTGGAGTAGACTAGTATGTCATCAATGAATACGATGACTGACGTATCTAACATATCATGGAATACTCGATTCATAAGTTCCATAAAAGTTACGGGTGCGTTAGTCAATCTAAAAGATATAACTAAAAATTCATAATGTCCATATCTGGTTCTGAAGGCTATCTTCGAAATATCACCTTCCTTAATCTTTAATTGATGGTATCCTGACCGAAGATTAATTTTGGAGAACACTTTGGCACCTTACAACTGGTCGAATAAGTCATCGATCTGAGGCAACAGATACCTATTCTTGATCGTGAGCTTGTTCAATTCTCGATAATCTATACAAAGTCGAATGCTACCGTCCTTTTTTTTTATGAACAATATGGGCGCTCCCCATGGTGATATACTAGGCTGAATATAACCCTTGTCCAGTAGCTCTTGTAATTATACCTTCAGTTCCTTCAGTTCAGTAGGATCCATCCGATAAGGTGCCTTAGATACTGGTGCGGCTCCGGGGATAAGGTCTATGACGAACTCTGTTGCCCGATCAGGTAGAAATCTTGGTAATTTCTCAGGAAATACATCCAGAAATTCAGGCACAACTTCAATATCTTCAATTCATAGTGCTTCTTTGGTTAGGTCGACCACAGACACTAGATACCCAATTCCTCCTTTCTCAAGGCATCTCTTAGCCTTTAATGTTGAAAGAATGAGTTTTCGTTTACGGGGAAGTTTGGTTTTCGTAAAACTAAACTCTACGCCTTCCTTGTCTTTGAATGTCAATTTCTTTTCCGCACATAATATTTTTGCAGAGTACCAGGCTAACCAATCCATTCCTAAGATAACGTCGAAGTCTGTCATCTCAAGTTGGATTAAGGATGCATCCATAGTCTTCTCACCGATAATAAATGGACATGGTTCATAACCTTGGTCTAGTTCTACTTCTAATCTCATAGGTGATCGTATAAGTAGTTTGCAGTCTAAAGATCTAAGGGTATACTTAACTTCTTTCCAAATGACACAGTTACAAAAGAATGATATATAAATATAAAAATATAAAAATACCTCCACACTTAGCTTTTGCACATCCTCGAGTAAAGAAAAATATAAAAATAAAATAAAATAAAACCCTAACTTACTTTCGTAGGAATCACGATTGCACTTAGCACGTGCAACAAGCCTTTAAACCTTTAAGTTACCCCTAGTGGACGAGTTATGTCTCATGAGTGTTTTTAGAGAATAAACACACAAAATTCATATAAAAATTCTAAACTTTAACTTTGGTATTTAGGAAAAGAACATACACAAATCCTATTAGTTAAGACATTCAACATGAGATCAAGAAAACAAGGAAGCCCCCACACTTAAACTTTATTACCTCATATGATTCAAATACTAAGCACGCATCTTTAATTAGGGAACATTGTTATATCTTCCAGACATACCTTTCTTTAAAGAAAATCCTACATTGGTAACCAAGACCCAAGATTTAGAGCATATTTGATCATATTCAGATATTAACACTTATATTTCATATTTCTTTTCTATACTCTTTCTCTCTAAGCTACTCCACTACAGTTGGCTTGAGAAGTGTAGGTGGTTATGCATTCCCATGTTACTTTTGTAGCTTCGCTTTTTACATATATCCTCAAGGACATTGATGCTAGAGAGTATTTCTTTTTTTTTTTCAAAATATCACATCCAAGGAATTTCAATCAAGACACCTCGCTTCCTGAGGCGGAATGCCCTGTCTAGTTCCAAAAACATAAATTCTTCTTCTTTTTTTTTTTTTTTTAATAATAATAAGGTCTCAGCTTTAATCAAAGGTTTAAATGTCAACTAGCTCCATAAAAAGTTTCTACCTTTATGTCAGGTAAAATGTATTTTCCAACTCGATTCCCACCTCAAGATACAAACTAGATATTATCCTCACATAGGTTCTTATTACTTTTCTTGTGATGGTGTCCTAAGTTTCTCTTTCCTTCTATTTTTGTGTCAAAACCATAGTAAGAGTGTATGACTTTACTAAACCAATGTTAAAAATGTTAAAAATTTTCATGAAAACTACTCTCAAAGCACATTAACACTAAAAGAAACTAAAAATAAAAACCTGACACTAAATAAGTCTACAAAAAAATAAAGCTAAGTAAAACATAAAACTCTAAATAAAACTAAATTTCCTATGACATAATCTAATTTCTCTCCCCCCACACTTAAATCTAACATTGTCCTCAATGGAAAATAAGAATGCAAAAGAAAGCAATTAATAAAGAGAAAAAAAAGTCAAATCTATTTTCTTGGGTTGCCTCCCAAGTAGCGCATTTGTTTAACATCGTTAGCCCGACTAGCTTTGTAGTAGCGCATTTGTTTAACATCGTTAGCCCGAGTAGCTTTGTCTATCACTCCTCATAAGTAGGATCAGCTAGTCCCACTTCTTCAATATTATCCATTTGAAAACCATCAAAGTAAGATTTAAGTCTATGACCATTCACCTTAAACATCTTGTTTGTTTTCAAGCTCTTTATTTCCACTGCATCATGATAAAAAACATTAGTCACAACAAAAGGGTCAATCCAACGAGAACGCAACTTACTTGAAAATAGCTTTAACCAAGAATGAAAGAGAAGAACTTTTTGACTAATAACAAAATTCTTCTTTAAAATTATCTTGCCGTGAAAACCCTTAGTTTTTGCTTTGTAAATGCTGAAACTCTCGTATGCATCATTCCTCAACTCCTCAAGTTCTTGCAATTGCAACTTTCTTTAAACACTAGCATCAGTCATATTCATGTTGTAATACTTGACCACCCAATAGGTCCAATATTCCTTATGATACAATAGCATTTGAACTAACTTCTCTTCTTGACTAGGTGTCAAGTTCTTTGCAATGATTACCGATAATGTCTCATTTTCTCCCAAGTATTCGTACTTTAAATGGGATGGCAATGACTTCAATTCTAGGGTAGGAACCTGTAAAATAGAGGGCAATAATTTTTTATGAGACTTAGGTAGCTTTATAAAAGAAACTCCACATTTTTCTGAAATTAGTTTTAAAGAATGTAAAGCTGCCACACTCTCCTTCAATTCTTTTCAAGTCTCTATCTCATCGTTCTCCTCTAACTGTAATTCTGTGGTAATTGCAACCTCCAGTTCATTCTTATTATTTAATTCAAACACTTCTTGCAATCTAGAATCAACAGTATTAATAGCAAAAGCCGAATGAACATCAGTGGAGTGTTTCATGGCTTCAAAAATATTAAAATGAATTACTTCACCATCAAACTCCATTGTGAGGGTACCATCATGAATGTCTATCTTTGTTCGAGTTGTATTTAAGAATGGTCTTCCCAACAAGATAGGTGCTGGATTAGGTGAGATATCATCTTCCATATCTAGAATATAAAAATCAGCCAAAAATATTAGCTCATTTACATGTACAAGAATATCCTCAAGTACCCCTTCAGGGTACGCATTAGTACGATCTGCCAGTTAGATAATGACACCCATTTCTTTCAAGGGGCCTAAATTTAATGAAGCATAAATAGATTGTGGCATTATATTAATAGATGCTCCTAAATCCAGCATAGCTCTCTCAACTTTGGTATTACCTATTTTACAAAGAATAGTGAACATACCTAGGTCTTTACACTTAGGAGGAAGTTTTCTTTGGAGGACTACTAAGACATTCTCTCCCATACTTAATATTTCATTACCATTCAACTTCTTTTTGTTAGTGCATAACTCTTTAAAAAATTTTACATACCTAGGTACCTGTTTGATTGCATCCAACAGGGGTATATTTACCTCCACTTTACGAAATAAATCCAGAATCTCCTTATCCTTGTCCTCTTTCTTGGATTTTACAAATCTGCTAGGAAAAGGAAGAAGATTAGTCTTAGACAGAATAGAAGTTTTGGGTGTTACCTCAGGTTGAGCTGCTATTTCATCTTTCTCTATTTCTTTCTCAATTTTTTCTTCATTTGGTATAGCAGGACTCACCCTTTTTGGTTCCTTAAGTTCTTGACCACTTCGGAGTGTCACAACATTTACATTTTCTTTTGGATTCACCATGGTTTGTGATGGTAATTTTCCTCCAACCTGAGCTTCGAAACGATTCATAGCAGTTGCCATTTGACTCCCCATGGTTCTTAGACTATGAATGCTAGATTTTGTTTCTTTTTTAAACTATTTGGTATTTAAAGCAAGAGATTTAACTATGTCCTCTAATGATGAGTTTGAATTCTAAGGGACAGGTGGCCTGGGTTGAAATGTCTATTTTGATAGAAATTCTGCCCTACTAGTCTGTTTCCTCCGTAGCTTAGGTTTGGATGATCTCTCCAACCTAGATTGTATGTGTAAGAGTATGGATCATACTACCTTGGTGGTCCTGGAAAGTTACCTGCAACATTGGCTTGTTCGGTGGGTCCTTCTTGAAGTGTTGGACACATATCAGTTGAGTGTCCCATCATCGAACATATCCCACAAGCTTTTACCTGCTATAAATTTCCCACAGTCATTTATCTAACAAGAGAGGTAAGGTCAGATAACTGTTGTTCGAGGAAAGATGTATTTACCTCATTTACCTTTTTGAGTGGTGCATCGTTTCTTATACCAAACTGTTGGGAATTTGCAGCTATGTTTGCAATTAACCTTCTTGCAGCTTCAGGGGTTTTATCCACTAGAGCTCCTCCACTTGCTGCATCTATCATGTTCCTTTCCATGGGCAATAATCCTTCATAAAAATATTAAATTAGAAGTTGATCACTTATCTGATGATGTGGACAGCTGGCACATAGTTTCTTGAAACACTCTCAATATTCATGGAGTGTTTTTCTAGTATGCTATAGTATGCCACAAATTTCCTTTCTGATGGTGGCAGCTCTAGATGCTGGGAAGTATTTTTTCAAAAATAACTTTTTAATTTCATTCCATGTAGTGATCATCGTAGATGGTAGGTAGTAGAGCTAGTCTTTTACATCATTTGATAATGAAAAAGGAAAGGCTCGTAATTTGTCTGTTCTTCAGATACTCCTGTCAGTTTCATGCTTGAACACACTACATGAAATTCCTTCAAGTGTTTATTTCAATCCTCACCTGTACAACCATGAAATTTTGGCAACAAATGAATTAAACCAGACTTAAGCTCAAAAGCGACATCCAAAGTAGGATATTGAATGCACAAAGGTTGTTGGTTAAAATCAGGGGTAGCCAACTCCTTTAATGTCCTGTCATTTTCAGCCATGAATTCTTCTTGTTCAGAGTCACTCGAAGAACTTTCAAAAATAAATCCTATAAGAGGGATTGATTCTCTTTCTGTCGTAATCTGCCTAGCTTCTTTTCGTAACCGATGCACAGTACATTAAAGTTCTGGATCAAAATTTAGATCTCTTTTTTGAGTGGATCGCGTCAAATCATAAACTCACACAATTAGCTAAGATAATTAACTAAAAATAAAAACCAAACAAACAAAAAGATGATAAGAAGAAAAGAAACTAAATAAAAATTAAATAGAATAAATAATAAAAAAAGTTAAAATAGAAAAAACCACTCTTATCTGAAAAAGAAAAATTAATAAAGAGAGATATAAAAACTAATCAAAATTCAATCCCCGGCAATGGTGCCAAAATTTGGTGTCGAATGCACCAATTTAATTAAATATTACTTTATTGACCTAATTAATAAACTGTAAATAGGATAAGCAAAGGTCGATCCCATAAAGAATGAATTGATTAAAATTTATATTCTAATCAAACTAAATATACTAATTAATGCTAGGTAAACACAATAACGAAGGAGAGTTTGGTTGTTTGAATCAAATTGAAAGTAAACAGACAGAATTTAAATAGAAAGATAATTAGATGAGAAAATTCAGTCTTTGGTTCAATATCCACCCACACATGCAATGAGTAAAATTAATTGCAACGTTAATCTCTTCCATCCAATCAGAATTAAAGACCCTAGATAACAATAAGCTCTGTTACCCGAGTTTTTCCTTAAGTACCTCAACTGAAACAAGATTTTCAAAGATATCTAACCATTGAACAACACTGAATAAGCTCTCAATGTTTAATTCAATGGCAGCATTAAGAGGGTGAAAAATAGATCAATCTAAGCAACAATCACACACAAGCAGGGATTATTTAACTTAGGTTATATTATTCACAATGATGAAACGAAACTTGGACATAATCATCTAAAATTGTTTGCTACTTGTAATTAGAATCAGGACGATTACGTATCATAGATTCTAGATCTAGTAATTAATATTAATCTAACCAATTTAGCAGACCATTACTAAATTATTTAGACAAATATCATAATTAAAGAGAAAAGAATAACATAAGTAATTCCAATAAAAGAGAGAAGAAGAACAACGTTACTGAATTGAGATTACACCATTGACATGAGTTTGGGCTTTAAAATCCCCTTGAACTGAATAAGAAAATTAGCTAGACATTACAATCCTTTCAGAGATAGAAAAATTTTCAGCAAAAGAGAGAGGGAGAGAGAGAGAGAGAGAGAGAGAGAGAGAGAGTTTATCTTAACACTAATGCTCTATATATAAAACATGACAATCCTTTGTGACTTAAAACTCCTTCATTGTGTAGGATTCCTTCTTTATGTAGGAGTTCTTCTCTATTTAGAATTCTGAAATTATAGTCTTCTTTTCTTATTTGGAGTCTTCTATTGTAGGTTTAGATTTTCTAACTTGATTAGGAGACTCTTTATGGAATTTACATCTACCGTTGAATGCTTTAATCAGATCAGAGGGCTACTCCAATTTGGATTCAGTTAGATTTTTATGTCAGACTTTGAAGCCACGTTTGGAGACCCAAACGAATTCGGATTTTTTTCATAAAACCATTCCGAAAAGGTTGAGATGTCCTATACAACTTTACTGAAAATAACTTTCCAATTCTGAAACTCTTTTCATGTCAAAAACCTATATGAAACTCAGAACGTCAATATTAAGGATGCTGAAATTTTCTTATATTTTAACAATTAATTCACAATGTCTCTAAAATATGTCAAATTAATAAAATTCAACCTATTCAGTTCATTAAGACATAAAATACATTAAAAAGCATAGTATAAAGGGAATAAAAATATGAAAATCACACACTTATCAGGGGTATATTTAACTTCTTTTCAAATGACACAGTTACAAAAGAATTAGTAGCTCCAGAGTCAAAGAGTACTCTGACAGGTATGCCATTAATAGGTACGATACCTATGATTTGGTTTAATTTAGTCTACCCGCTTACACAAGGTAGTACAAAGCAAATAGGTTGAATCATACCTGTGACCACATTAGATGATGCGGCAGCAACCTCAGAAGTAATTGCATAAATTTTTCCTTACTGTAGCTGCTTCCTTGGCTTAGGATACTCTCTTGAATAATGTCATATTTGATCACAATTAAAGCATTTAACTCCAGCATTACCCTGCTTCTGCTGAGGTTGGGTTGTTGGGGTAGTCTTGGCTGTAGCATTAAAGCCTTGAGTACAGAAGGGTTTGAATGTCTTTGAGATTCTTTCGTTATATGTATTTCCATCAGGCCTCTTTATACCTCTATTCTGAGTAAAATAACCCTCTCTCTGGCTTGATTCTAGCACTCGAGCAATCTGTATGGCTTCATTATAAATCTTCTTTTCCAACCCTAATACATGCTCATGGATGTTTTCCCTAAGTCCCATGACGAACCTTCGGGTTTTGGTATTTTTCTCCTGCATGCTAGAGGGCGCAAAGAAAAATAGTTTTTCATAATGCTGCTGATAAGTGTCTACAGACATTTATCCTTGATACAAACTCAAGAACTCATTTTCCATTTGATCTCTGAAACTCCTAGAAAAATACTTTTCGAAGAAAGCTTCTTTATAGATAGCCTAGGTCAGTTGGGTGTGCTTGGTCAGCAGATAACTTTGAGTGAATTTCCATCGTGGTGTGCATCACATTTCAGCATAAATGTGGCACATAATACTTTCTCCTCTTCATTTACAGTCATCATCATAAAGTTTCTTTCTATCTCGTCGATCCAGTGAGCTGGCCACAAAGGATACGACAGCTTGCCAATGAATTCCTTTGATTTCATCTTCAGAAAATGCTCGATCAGCCTAGAATGGTCCAGCTAATATTGTGCATATGCTCTATACATAGGCGGTTGGTACTGATAATTACCTAGGTTGTACCCGCTTTGCGGTACTTCAGGGTTCTGCACTTGAGCTTGTACAACTGGTGTTTGAGGTGTTTGGGGTACCCTGTTGCTACCACCAGGTATGGTACTAGCTTGCGCTACAGGTAGAGGTGTTGTGTTTACAACTGGAGAAGTAATTCCCATAGCAGCTTGCATGTTGGCTTGCATTTGCTGTATCTGTTGCACTTGCTGTGTCAAATTCATCACCACAGTAGCCAAATCCATAGGTGGTGTAGGTAAGTTGGTTGGGTTGGCTTGAGGGTGAACATCCTGAGGCACAGTACCTTGATTCCCAATATTTCCTTCTTGTCCTTGCTAACCTTCGTTGTCATTGGCCTCTATAGGTGATGGAGGTAGGTTAGCATTCTGTCTTCTTTAGCTAACACTACACCCAACCATTTAAATTCTTGGATAAATGGTAATTAGAAAAGCTGTACATGTGAGATAAAATAGAATGATAGTATTAGGTTATTCTCACAATGGAAAGCAAGAGTAGAAACAAAATCAACAGGCAAAAGTTCGAGCAGAATAAAAAAGCAGACAACAGTCAGTCATACAGTTGATAGCCTACGGTCGCATGTTTTGCGACCATAGGTTCCACCATCAAAACCCTGGTAACTTTTCGGGACCCTATGGTCGATCACACGGTCGCATGTTTTTGGTCAAATTGTGCGACCATATGATTCAAAATCAGGTTTTTAAACCTGTTTTCCCAGATTTCCCTTTCATTTCTCCTTCTTTCTCATATGATCTCAACTCAGTTTGCCACCACTGAGTTGCTACAATATCAACCGTACGAACTTGGTGATTTTTCCATCGATTGACGAGTTACATTCCATCCCTCGAGGTATGTTTTCTACTCTTTTCCCCTTTTGAAGCTTTCATACCTGGGTTTTTACCATTTATAAATTTTCCTTCTAATTAATATTTCTCGGACCATTAAAATTTGATTTTTATTTGGGGCTTTTGCCATTGGCTACCCAACAGATGAAAGCCCTCAAGAAAATTTGGGTTTCATCGGTTGGTTTGGTAGAAATTTAAAAATTCTTAGTTTTGACCTAAATTTTTGGGTTTTTCCCAATTATCAAAATTCTTCAAATCAAATTTACCTAGTTAAAATTTTCCATTGTATGAGCCTTGCAGGATGGTTTGGGACCTATGTAAGTCCTCCTGCCCAATGTTTGGGTGAAAAGTGAGGCTTTTCCCCATTTTACATCGTTGTTCTGTCAAATTTTCAATTTTCTAACTTGTTTTCTTATTTTCTTTTCTTGCAGTCATCATGGTTCGCACCAAGGTTCCTTGAGTCCATGACCCTAATCACTTCAGGTCTGTTGAAGCAGAGGTTTAATATCCTCAGTTTGATCGAAAGAAAGTGGAAGGGGGTCGATGTGTGAACTTAGCCCATTTAGCTCTATTTGATGTGGAGAGGGCATTTAGAGATATGGGCTGGCTTCCAGTGATTCTGTATGAGGCTTGCACCCGTTCGAACTTGGTAAAGTAATTCTACTATCACCTATAGGTAGAGGGTGACCTAGAGGATGTGGATAGGGGTAGAGAGCTTCAGATCCCTAATTAGGTGAAAGGGGTTGCTATCTCTTTCAACTGTCAAGAGTTGGCTGATCTCCTGGGCATTTCCAATGATGGGCAGTTGGTTTATTGTGCATCAAGGGAGCCTCTGTTCCTATCTACACAGGTGCATGCAGAGATATTGAATCAGATTCTTCGGGACGACCGCAGGGAAATGAAGGCGGTTAACCTGCATCTAAAGCCACGGGTCTACTGTAAGATTATCTAGCATAATCTGATCCCTCAGGGTGGACACTAGGAGATGGTCTCTCAACTAACTCGTACCTGTTGTACTGTATCTATATTAGGCAGCTAATCTATCTCCCGTACATCATCCTCCGGACTATGCACAGAGCTACGTTGCCTGACTCGAGAGGTAACTTGCCCTATGGACGGTTGATCTCCACCTTGCTTGCGCATCTACAGGTGAACCTAGAGGATGAGAGGATTTTTTAGGACCCCTTCTTAGCTGACTTGGATTGGGAGGCCATCAGTAGGATGGGCATGAGAGAGATACAAGTTAGTGATGATGAGAGGAATGCTATGAGACGTCCTCTCACTCGGGTAGTAGCAGCAGCAGCAGAGGCACATGAGAATGATGATGAGGAGGATGATGATAGGATGTACATAGATTTGGATGTCATCCCTCCTCCATCACCATAGCATTCTACAGAAGCTGGCCCTTCTCGGGCTTCTCATTCAGCTGGCCCTTTACATCCACCACCAGATGACATGATGGGACTGCTACTTGAGATTCAGGAGGCCCAACGTGCTACGGATCAAAGGGTAGGAGAGATCCTAGCTGCTCAGCCCTCTACAGACCAGCGGGTAGCAGATCTGGCAACTAGTCTCCGAGTGACCTAGACTCAGGTAGCCTGGTTCACGAGAGTATATGCTGAGGACTATGATCGAAATCGTGGGGCACCTCCTCCTCCAGCACCCCTAGCTCCATGATTGTCCCATTATCTTCTCTTTTTTTTATTCTACAGGGTAACTGTCTGGATTGTAGACCGTACTCTAAATCGGATGTACATTTGTGTTATTCCCTTTTGATATATATAATTCATTTCTCATTTACTTATGTGCATTATTCTCTTTCTTAGTTTATTTCTCAAACAACACAAGTGTTTATGGTGTGTTCTTATTACAGTTTTTAATTTTATCCTAACTCAGTTCATGACTCATGTGGAAGTAGTTAGGTCAATGGATAAAATCTGAGAGAGCTCTAATTTAAAGTATCGCACCCAAATTTTGGATTAAACAGAATAGTGTGATGAACCGTAAATAAACCAATGATTCAACCAAGATCTCCGTTAGGTAGTACCCACCATATCAACCACACACATATTCCATAGTAATAATTAGCGATAATAAACAAATAAGTGAAAGTCTTTATAAATAATGAATTAAGCATCTAACCATGATAAATAGTTATTTAATTCAATTATTTCCCAAAAACTCAAGACATAAAGGTAAATAATCCGTTATATGTTCTAATAACCAAATATAACTAAACTAATAAAAAATGCACTAGTTGCACTCGCATGAAGGATCATGCGCATCTTCAACAGCTTCTACGTTCATGGCCGCAACGTGTCCATACATCGGCGCATTCACATAATCTTCAACAATAGGACTTTCATCATCAACTAAAATATTTGACGTCGAAAGGGTGAGCACACATCACGGCTCAATGAGTAAAGTAAAACAATACAACAAACATATGCATGCATTCAATTCAATATCTTTGGTCTAGTTTTTAAGATTACAATATGCTATAGAAAGGTTTGGTGGCCTCCGCACCTCTATACACAAGTATGTGAATCTGCCCAATGAATCAAACACCATTGTCATCTTACATGCACCCAACATGGAATAGAGATAGAGCTAAAGTATCCGGATCACACACCGCCAACACTTCCCTTGATGCCCTACCCATACCAACACGTAAGCCCCTATTGGCGAGGGCTTGTAAACTAGGCTCTAAACTAATCAATCTTAAATGTCATCCAGTGTATCCAAGGCCTCACCTCAGCATCCCTCAATACATCCATAGAGATAGAGCTAAGGCCTCTCCCGATAGAGTCAGAGACTACACGGTCCGAGACCACCTCCCCTGATGCCCAACAACGTAATAGTTCTGCTAAGGTAATAACTATACGACGATGTCAGTGGGCAAGACTTTAGAGATAGAGCTAGAGTCTGGTGACCAGGTCAGAGACTACAATGCCATATCCTCCCCCTGATGCTCCACTTGCATCAAGCACACTAACCACACACACAATCATATGCCTATTCCTAGCATCGTCATCATCAACATATTATAAATAGACAGAAATAAATATACATGAGCAATAATAGCAGGAATATTGGATGAAATGTGAGATGCACATTACAAGCATACAAGCATAGAATCAATCATGGCATTGGACACAATAAAGTAAATAATTTGTTATTATTCAATTAGTTTAGGTCTTGTTCCCTCACCTGTTAGCAAAACTCGATCCCCTTCCAAGCCTTGTAATTCTCTTTGAATCGATTTAATAACTTAAAAGTTATATGAATATAAGTTAGGGTTCATATGTAACATGTTATAGTAGTCAAAAATTGAAATAGAGCACTGATAGGTGTCTGATTGGTCCTATGGCCTCATACTGTGTCGACCTACTGCCTACGGTCGATACCCTACGATTGCACCATATGTGACTGTACCTATGACCATATGGTTTCTGAATTCTTCCCGAATGCCTATGGTCGTTACTTTGATCATGCTGGTCATGCTATGGTTGACCATAACTACGACCATGAGATTTCTAGTTACAAACTACATTCAATCCGTGTCCTTCAACTCTTCAGCTCTTTAATTGGGTTTATCCTAATGATTATTCTAAGGCTAAGTTTGTAAGTCCAGTACCGAACTAACCGGTCTTACCACCTTGTACCAGGTCTACTTATCATGGTCGAGCCAAGTGGACCAAGTATGTAAAGGAAATCACAAAATCAGCTATGAATTTGACCTAGAAACAATAGATATGAGGGTCGGGTCGCATGCATAAACAGGTAGGGTCGACCCCACCTCAACAGAGTCCAAGCCATGACTTTTCAGTCCAAGGGTCGAATGACTTGAGACCCTAGGGTCGACGGATTCTGCGACCCTAGCATCGACCCTATGGTGACAGACCGAAATCGTAAATTAGGAAACTTTCCTAATTTCAGGGAGTCCTTTCCTAATCTCGATGGGACATATTTTGGGAGGTTTGCCTCTATAAATAGGACATCCCTTAGCCACTTTCACTCCTTTTGGAACCCTAATTGAAAGTGAGAGAAAGAGAAGAGAAGGAATAAAAAAAGAAGAGAAGGAGAATTTGAGAAGACAACTAAAGAGAAGGAATTCAGAGAAATCCCTGAATCTCAGCAACCCTAAGGTATGAATACATTCTCCATGAATTATGTAAGACCCTAGAATAGTTTATGAAGAACTTAGGGTAGGGAGAAACCAAAATCATCTACCCATGGATGAGTTTCGAAGGAATCCATAAAAGTAATCATCATAGACAATGGAAAGTGTGTAAAGATCATAGTTATGAAAAATAAAACATTCTTAGACAGGACCTACAAGACTACAGGATCGACCCCATGCTCTCGAAAAGTCTAGGGAGGCTGTGGTCGCACCTAGGATCGATGGGTAACCGACCCTATGACCGAGCCTACACCCTGGGGTCTCAGATACCTGCGACCTAACCTGCGACCCTAGCTTTATAGCAAGCTTAAATTGTTGGAATTTATTTCTAATTAGAATCTATCAATTTGTTAGGTTTTCCTAGTGATATAAAAGTTATTCTTAGAGTTTGAAAGAGGATCTACACTCAATCAAAGGTGAGGAAACAAGACCTAAACTAACTGGCTAATAATAAACTGTTTTCGTTTATTGAGTCCAATGCCATGTATGATTCTATGATTGTATGATTGTAATGTGCATATCACATGTCATCAACTATTCCTGTTATTACTGTTCATGCATATTTAATTTTGTTTATTATAACATGATGATGATGCTAGAAATAGGCATATGAATGTATGTGTGTGGTTAGTGTACTTGATGCGAGTGGGGCATCAGGGGGGGACGTGGCATTGTGGTTCAGCCTGGTCACCAGACTCTAGCTCTATCTCTACTCAAGTCTCATCTACTAACATCGTCGTATCGCCATTACCTTAGCAGAACTAATACATCGTAGGGCATCAGGGGGGACGTGGCATTGTGGTTCAGCCTGATCACCAGACCCTAGCTCTATCTCTATGGATGTATTGAGGGATGCTGGGATGAGGCCTTAGATACACTGTTTGACATTAGGATTGGTTAGTTGCGAGTCCAGTTTGTAAGCCCTCGCTAATAGGGGCTTACGTATTGGTATGGGTAGGGCATCAGGGGAAGTGTCATGCGGTGTTTGATCTGGACACTTTAGCTCTATCTCTATTCCATGGTGGGGGCGGCAATGGTGTTTGATCCATTGGACGGTTTCACACACTCGTATATAGAGGTGCGGCGGCCTCCAAACCTTTCTATTGCACAATGTAAACTTATGAACCAGACCAAAGATATGAATTGAATGCATGCATATGTTCGTTGCATTGTTTTGTTTGCTCACTGAGCCGTGATGTGTGTTCACCCTTTCGATGCTTTTAGTTGATGATGCAGGTACCATGGTTGAAGATTATATAAATGCTCCAATGTATGGACATGCGGCAGCGATGGATGCTGAAGTTTTGATGAAATCGCATGATTCGTCATGCGAGTAATTGATTAAATATTTTATTTGTGCATCGCGATCTTTATATAAATGCTCCAACTCTTGCATTTTTTATTAGATTTTATTCAAATTATACAGACGTTGTAATTGATTAAATATTTTATTTATGTCTTAGTATTTTGAAGATAATTGAATAATTTATTTATGTTATCATCTTTAGACTCTCAGTTCATTTAATATTAAAGACTTTCGCTATTGTGTATTTACTCTAATTATTGTTGTGTATGTGTATGGTTTAAGCAAACGGACACAGCATATTCGAGATCCTGGTTGAACCATTGGTTTATTGGCTGTTCATCACACCATTCTGAATAGTACGAAATTGGGGTGTGGCAACTTGGTATCAGAGCTCTCAGGCCCTGTCTGTTAAACCAGTATACTTCCACAAAAGTTTGTGAACTGAGTTAGGATTTAATTTAAAAGCTATAATAAAAACACACTATAAGCACCTGTGTTGTATGAGACAAAATTAAGAAAGAGAATAATGCACATATAAAAGAGAAAACAAGCTTTATATACATCAAATCAAAAGCAATGTTTATACATATCCAAATCAGAGTACAGTCCACAATCCGAACAGTTACTCTGTAATACAAAGAAGTATAAAAAGAAAATATATATGTACGTCATGGAGCTAGTGATGCTGGAGGAGGAGGTGCCTCACGATCTTTATCATAGTCCTCAGCATATACTCTAGTCAACGAGGCCACCTGAGTCTGGGTCACCTGGAGACTAGCTGCCAGTTCGGCCATCCACTGATCTGACACGCGCTGGGCCTCTCTAATCTTACGCAGTAGCCCCATAATATCATCAGAGGGTGGGTGTGAAGGACCAGCCATGTGTGAAGAATCCCGAGATGGACTAGCTCCAGTAGAATGTGGAGGTGATGGAGGAGGTATAGCGTCTACATCCACATACATGCGATCCTCATCATCACCCCCATGAACCCCTGCTCCTCCTGCTGCTGCTGCTGCCGCCTCAGCGTCTGCCACCTCTACTTGAGTACGAGGACTCACCAGAGCATTTTTCTCCTCATCATTGACTTGAGCATCCCGCATGCCCAT
Source organism: Protea cynaroides (assembly GCA_028583415.1). Taxonomy (NCBI): domain Eukaryota; kingdom Viridiplantae; phylum Streptophyta; class Magnoliopsida; order Proteales; family Proteaceae; genus Protea; species Protea cynaroides. The sequence continues at coordinate 56,732,500 of CM053265.1, forward strand.
CCTACAGATGGTCTCCCAGTCCAGCACTGATGAGAAAATCTTCTCCTTAATCCTCTCATCCACTAAATTAACACCTGGGCGGGTAAGCAGTGTAGTGATCAGGCACCCATAGGGCAGGTTGCCTATCTGACCAGGCAGCGTAGCACAGATCATCGTCTTCATAATAATATAAGGGAGGCAAACAGGCTGCCTCGTGCAGATACAGTAAAGTAAATACTGGGTCAACTAGGAGATCCTCTCGTAATGTCCACTCTGGGGTATCAGGTTGTGCTGGATGATCTTACAGTACACCCGAGGCTCTAGATGTAGGTTGATCACTTTCATCTCCCAGCGATCCTCTCTGATAAGCTGATGGTCTATCTTAGCCTGCATCTCCAAGTAAAAGAACTAGGGCTCCTTGGGAGCACAATACACCAAAGGGCTATCATTTGATATGCCCAAAAGATTAGCTAACTACTGGCAGTCAAAGGAAATCTCTACTCCTTTGACGTAGCTCGTGATCCTGAGCTCCTTACCCCTCTCAATGTCATTGTGATCTCCCACCATCTGGAGATTACAATAGAACTGTCTCACCAGATCCGGATGGGTACAGGCATCGTAGGTAATCAAGGGAAGCCAACCCATGTCACCAAATGCTGTCTCCACGTCGAACAAGGCTAGACTAGCCAAGTCCACATGACGACCTCCCTCTACCATCTTACGAGCATAGCGAGCATACTGAGCTTCGGCCTCATTAGAATGGAAACAAACTAGGTCGTGAACCCTAGGAACTTTGGTACGAGCCATATTATCTGCCAAAACAAAGAAAAACATATAATAGATCAGTAATGGTGAAAAACCCAAATTTTTTGGCATTATAACGGCATAAACTAGTCAAAAGCCTCACTTTTCACCCAACCACTTGGGCAGGAGGACTTACATAGGTTCCAAACCATCCTACAAGGTTCATACAGTTGGAAATTAAATCTATAAAGATTGAATTTGAAGAAATTTCAATAAATTCAAAAAATCTCGAAAATTAGGTCAAAATTAGAAATTTTAAAGTTTCTCGATAACCAACCGATGAAACTTGAATATCTTTGAGGGCTTTCATCCATTGGGTGACCAACAGCAAAAGCCCTTAATAAAAATCTAATTTTTACGGTTAAAAAAATTTTAATTTGAAGAAAAATGATATAAATGGGGAACAACCTAGTTTTGAAAGCTTCAAAATACGAGATAATAGAGAGTATACCTGAAGAGACGGAGCGGAAGTTGGAAATGGAAGAGAAGATCACCAAACACCAGGGGTTGCTACTGTAGCAACTCAGGAAACCAAGTTGAGTAGGAAGGAAGGAGAAAGAATGGGAAACGAATCCAAAATAAGGATTAAAAAGCTGATTTTGGACTGTAGGGTCGTAGAATTCAACCAAGACATGTAACCCTACGATCGACCCTGTCATCGACCCTAGCCTCTCGGTGATCTGACAGAGAACTAGGGGTCGAACCTAGGGTCGGATGTATACTAACCCTACCATCGATCCTAGGCTCTCGGTAAGTTGACAGTAATTCTCAGCGTCGCATACCCTGGGGTCGCATAAGGACCGACCCTATCATCGACCCTACGATGGAAATACAGTATTTTTTCCAGAATGATCTGAAAATTTTGAAATTTGTATTGATTAGTTGGATTTGGACTTAAGAGAATAAATTATATTGATGGCCTCACATGTGCTATGATTGTTTTCAGACACTACTACCACCAGAATAGGAAATGGCTGGGCGAAGAGGGAACAGACGAGAACGTAACCCAATTCCACCATCACCACCTATGGAGGAAGACAGCCACGTAAATCAAGAAGCAAAAGAGAATCTGAATACGGCACCGCCAGTAGCTAATGGCCAGAAAAATCCTACTAACTTGCCAGTCCCACCTATAGATCTGGCTACGGCGATAATGAACTTGGCACAACAGTTGCAGCAGATAAAATAGGTGCAATCTAATATGCAAGCTGCTATAGGCATGACTTTTCCAGCTGCACATACGACACCGATGCCAGCAGGACAGGCAAGCACAGTACCAGGGGGAAGTAACATGGTACCCCACACACCTCAAACACTAGGCATGCAGGCTCAAGTGCAGAACCCTGAAGTAGCTCAGGGTGGATATCAGTACCAACCACCTATGAATGGGGCCTATGTTCCGTATCAGCTGAATCTCTCTAGACTAGTCGAGCGTTTCCTGAAGATGAAGCCCAAAGAATTTAATGGCAAGCCAGCAGATCTTTTGTGGCCAGCTCACTGGGTTGATGAAATGGAAAGAAACTTTATGATGATGACAGTGAATGAAGAGGAGAAAGTGTTGTGCGCCACATTTATGCTAAAGGGCAATGCACACCATTGGTGGAAGTCTACCAGGACATATCTATTAACTAAGCACACCCAATTGACCTGGGATATATATAAAGAGGCATTCTTTGAGAAGTACTTTCCTAGAAGTTTCAGAGATTCTATGGAGAGATAGTTCCTGAGTTTATATCAAGGACAAATGACTGTGGATGCATACCAACAGCATTATGAAGAGCTGTTTTTCTTTACACCCGCTAGCATGCAAGAGGAAAATACAAAGACCCGAAGGTTCGTCATGGGACTTAGGGGAAGCATCCGTGAGCATGTTCTGGGATTCGAAAAGAAGGTCTACAATGAAGCAGTACAAATTGCTCGAGTAATAGAGTCGAGCTAGAAAGAGAGCTACCTTGCTCAAAATAGAGGTATAAAGAGGTCAAACGAAAAATCTTATAACGGAGGGAATACAAGGACATTCAAACCCTTCTGTACTCAAGGTTTTAATGCTGCAGCCAAGACTACCCCAGCAGCTCAACCGCAACAAAAGCAAAATAATGAAGGAGTAAAATGCTTTAACTGCAACCTAGTATGACACTGTTCAAGGGAATGTCCTAAGCCCATGAAGCAGATACAGCAAGGAAAGGTATATGCAGTTACAACTGAGGATGCTGCCACATCGCCTGATGTGGTCATAGGTATGACCTGAACCTTTCACTTTGTGATTACATTATGTGAGCTTGTAGACTAAATTAAAACAAATCACATGTATCGTACCTATTAATAGCATACCTGCTAGAGTACTCTTTGATTCTGGAGCTACTCATTCTTTTATATTTGTGTCGTTTAGAAAGAAGCTAAATCTACCCCTCAAATATTTAGACTATAAATTGCTTGTACGATTGCCAATGGGACTAGAAGTGGAATTAGAAAAGGATTATGGACCATGTCTAGTTCTTCTTGACGAGAAGACTTTGGATGCAACCTTGATTCAACTTGAGATGGCAGACTTTGACGTCATCTTGGGAATGGACTGGTTAGCTCAGCATTCTGCAAACCTATTATGTGCAGAAAAGAAGCTAACATTTAAAGACAAGGAAGGAACAGAGTTCAGTTTTGTGGGAACCAAACTACCCCAAAAACGGAAACTCATCCTCTCTGCATTGAAGGCTAGAAAATGCCTTGAGAAAGGAGGAGTTGGGTATCTGATCTCAGTGGTCGACCTCACCAAGGAAGCCCCACGAATGGAGGATATTGATGTTGTGCGTGACTTCTCAGATGTATTTCCTGAAGAATTACCAGGACTACTACCTGACCGAGCTACAGAGTTTGTTATAGGTTTGATACCAGGAGCCGCACCAGTATCTAAAGCCCCCTATCGAATGGCTCCTATTGAACTGAAGGAATTGAAGGTGCAGTTACAAGAACTATTGGATAAGGGTTACATCAGGCCTAGCATATCACCATGGGGAGCGCCAATATTATTCGTAAAGAAGAAGGACGGTAGTGTTTGCCTGTGTATAGACTTCCGGGAACTGAATAAGCTGACAATCAAGAATCGGTACCCATTGCCTCGGATCAATGACTTGTTCGATCAGTTGCAAGGTGCCAAGGTGTTCTCCAAGATTGATCTTCGGTTAGGATACCACCAATTGAAGATTAAGGACGGTGATATTCCAAAGACAGCATTCAGAACAAGATACAGACATTATGAATTTTTAGTCATGTCTTTTGGATTGACGAACGCACCAGCAACTTTTATGGAACTTATGAATCGGGTATTCCATGATATGTTGGATACATCGGTCATTGTATTCATTGATGATATATTGGTCTACTCCAAGGACAAGGAAACTCATATTATGAATCTAAGCGCCGCTCTGCAGCGATTAAGGAAGGAGAAGCTTTATGCAAAATTTACAAAGTGTGAGTTTTGGCTAAATGAAGTCGCTTTCTTAGGCCATGTTGTATCCACTGAAGGAATTAAAGTGGATCCTAGCAAGATTGAAGCCATTGTGATGTGGGAAGCACCAAAGAGCATTGCAGAAATTAGAAGTTTTCTAGGTCTAGCTGGGTATTATCGACGATTCGTAGAAGACTATTCCCGAATTGCCGTACCTCTCACCAATTTGACTAAGAAGGGCAAAAACTTTGTTTGGACTGATAAATATGAGAAGAGTTTCCAAACATTGAAGGCTAGATTGATATCTACTCCCATCTTGACTATTCCTATTCCAGGACCATTTACCATGTACACTGATGCGTCTAGATTGGGTTTAGGATGTGTACTTATGCAAGGAGAACAAGTAGTTGTGTATGCCTGAAGAAAATTGAAGACACATGAGAAGAACTATCCCACTCATGACTTGAAGTTGGCGGCAGTAGTACATGCTGTCAAGATATGGAGACATTATTTGTATGGAGAGAAATTTCAGATTAAATCAGACCATAAGAGTCTTACTTATCTATTTAATAAGAAGAAGTTGAACATGAGACAAGGAAGATGGATGAAATTATTATAGGATTATGATTGTGATATCCAGTATCATCCAGGAAAGGCTAATGTAGTGGCTGATGCGCTAAGCAGGAAAGCAATGATAAAATCTCAAGGAGAAGTTAACACGACTGCAGCAATGTGTACTACAGGAAGAGTATTCAATCATGGTAATGAGCACAGTTCGTGATAGATGCACCGGGTGGATCAACCAACCAAGGGTTTATTCATCGGTTTTCAAATATGTTCGCAACATTGAAGATTGTATCTGATATAATTGATGAAGTGAAAGCTGCTATTAAATCAGACCCTTATCTGAGAACGGTACAAGAGGACATCGAAAAAGGTAGGACTATTCCTGAGTTTACCTTGGACGATGAAAATGTACTGAAGTACAAGGGGAGAATATGTGTTCCTGAAACGGAAAATTCAGATGTTAGACACAGACTAATGAAGGAAGCTCATACCACCCCTATTCTGTACATCCTGGAAGTACAAAGATGTATCATGATTTGAAGAAATTATATTGGTGGAGAGGAATGAAAGCAGATGTAGCTAAATTCATGTCTCAATGCCTAAACTGTCAGAGGGTGAAGGCTGAATGACAAAGACCTGTCGGACTGTTACATCCGCTGCCAGAACCAGCATGGAAATGGGACTGCATCACTATCGACTTCGTCACCGGCTTACCATTGACTCCTCGAGTGGTTGACGCGGTCTGGGTGATTGTAGATCGTCTAACTAAGATAGCTCGCTTTATAGCAATACGACCTCAGTATACACTAGAAAGGTTAACCAAGTTGTAAGTGGATAATATTGTCAGACTACACGGTGTACCTGAAAGCATTGTGTCTGACAGAGATCCATGATTTACTTCAATGTTTTGGGAAGGATTGCAGAAGGCTATGGGTACAACGTTGAAGTTTAGTACTGCATTCCATCCTCAGACGGACGGACAGTCGGAGTGTACCATACATATTTTAGAAGACATGCTTCGAGCCTGTGTAATAGATTTTAAAGGATCATGTGATGAGAAACTACCATTGATCGAGTTCACCTATAAGAACAGCTATCAAGCTACTATACATATGTCACCCTATGAAGCACTGTACGGTAGGAAATGTCGAACTCTTCTATTTTGGAATGAAGTTGGAGACGTAGCATTGTTGGACCAAAATTTATTGAAGAAACTTGTTGAGTGGTCGAAATTATCAAAGAAATAGTAAGAACGGCTCAGAATCGTCAGAAACAATATGCAGATACTCAACGCCGAGACCTTGAATTTGTTGTCGATGATAAGGTATTCTTGAAAGTGTCACCGATGCGCGGGTTAAAACGGTTCGGACAGAAAGGAAAGCTAAGTCTGAGATAGGTCGGGGCATATGAGATTCTAGCCAAACGTGGAAAAGTGGCTTATCAGTTAGCACTACCACCATCTATGTCAAGTGTGCATGATGTATTTCATATCTCCTTATTAAAGAAGTACGTCAGAGATCCAACGTACGTTTTGACTGCAGATCCACCAGATCTAACTGATGATTTGACATTCGAAGTAGCACCAACTGAAATCACCGATTGAAAGGTTCAAAGTCTACGTAACCATGACATATACTATGTTAAAGTCACCTGGAGAAGTCGAGATATAGAAGAGATCACATGGGAAGAAGAGAATGTAATGCGAAATCAATACCCTCATCTTTTTTACTTGGAAGGTATGTACAAATTTTGAGGATGAAATTTTAATAAGCAGGGGGGAGTTGTAAGACCCATACTGAACTAACCGGTCTTACCACCTTGTACCAGATCTACCTATTATGGTCGAGCCAAGTGGACCAAGTACGTAAAGAAAATCACAAAATCAGGTATAAATTTGACCCAAAAACAGTAGATATGAGGGTAGGGTCGCATGCATAAACAGGTAGGGTCGACCCCACCTCAATATAGTCCAACCATTACTTTTCAGTCCTAAGGTCGGATGACTTGAGACCCTAGGGTCAAAATATTCTGCGACCCTAGCATCGACCCTATGGTGACAGATCGAAACCGTGAATTAGGAAACTTTCCTAATTTCAGGGAGTCCTTTCCTAATCTCGATGGGACGTATTTTGGGAGGTTTGCCTCTATAAATAGGACGTCCCTTAGCCTCTTTCACTCCTTTTGGAATCCTAATTGAAAGTGAGAGAAAGAGAAGATAAGGAAGAGAAGAAGAAGAGAAGGAGAATGTGAGAAGACAACTAAAGAGAAGGAATTCAGAGAAATCCCTAAATCTCAGCAACCCTAAGGTATGAATACATTCTCCATGAATTATGTAAGACCCTAGAATAGTTTATGAAGAAGTTAGGGTTAGGAGAAACCCAAATCATCTACCCATAGATGAGTTTCGAAGGAATCCATGAAAGTAATCATCATAGACAACGAAAAGTGTATAAAGATCATAGTTATGAACCATAGAACATTCTTAGAATGGACCTACGAGACTACAAGAGTGACTCCATGCTCTCGAAAAGTCCAGGGAGGCTGTGGTCACACCTAGGATCGATAGGTAACCGACCCTATGACCGACCCTACACCCTGGGGTCTCAGATACCTGCGACCCAACCTGCGACCCTAACTTTACAGCAAGCTTAAATTGTTGGAATTTATTTTTAATTAGAATCTATCAATTTGTTAGGTTTTCCTAGTGATATAAAAGTGATTCTTAGAGTTTGAAAGAGGATCTACACTCAATCAAAGGTAAGGGAACAAGACCTAAACTAATTGGCTAATAATAAACTATTTTCGTTTATTGAGTCCAATGCCATGTATAATTCTATGATTGTATGATTGTAATGTGCATATCACATGTCATCAATTATTCCTGTTATTACTGTTCATGCATATTTAATTTCGTTTATTATAATATGATAATGATGATGATGCTAGGAATAGGCGTGTGAATGTATGTGTGTGGTTAGTGTACTTGATGCGAGTGGGGCATCAGGGGGGACGTGGCATTGTGTTTCAGCCTGGTCACCAGACTCTAGCTCTATCTCTACTCAAGTCTCGTCCACTAACATCGTCGTATCGCCATTACCTTAGTAGAACTAATACATCGTAGGGCATCATGGGGGGGGGGACTAGGCATTGTGGTTCAGTCTGGTCACCAGACCCTAGCTCTATCTCTATGGATGTATTGAGGGATGCTGGGGTGAGGCCTTGGATACACTGTTTGACATTAGGATTGGTTAGTTGCGAGCCCAGTTTGCAAGCCCTCGCCAATAGGGGCTTAGGTATTGATATGGGTAGGGCATCAGGGGAAGTGTCATGCGGTGTTTGATCCAGGCACTTTAGCTCTATCTCTATTCCATGGTGGGTGCATGTGGGGGCGGCAATGGTGTTTGATCCATTGGGTTGTTTCACACACTCGTGTATAGAGGTGCGGTGGCCTCCAAACCTTTCTATTGCACATTGCAAACTTATGAACCAGACCAAAGATATGAATTGAATGCATGCATATGTTTGTTGTATTGTTTTGTTTGCTCACTGAGCCATGATGTGTGCTCACCCTTTCGACGTCGAATGCTTTTAGTTGATGATGCAGGTACCACGGTTGATGATTATATAAATGCTCCGATGTATGGATATGCGGCGGCGATGGATGCTGAAGTTTTGATGGAATCGCATGATTCGTCATGCGAGTACAACTCTTGCGTTTTTTATTAGATTTTATTCAAATTATACAGACGATGTAATTGATTAAATATTTTATTTATGTCTTAGTATTTTGAAGATAATTGAATAATTTATTTATGTTATCATCTTTAGACTCTCAGTTCATTTAATATTAAAGACTTCTGCTATTGTGTATTTACTCTGATTATTGTTGTGTATATGTATGGTTTAAGCAAACGGACACAGCCTATTCGAGATCCTAGTTGAACCGTTGGTATATTGGCGGTTCATCACACCATTCTGAATTTTGCAAAATTAGGGTGTGACAAAGTTTCTTAGTTTTACTAACTAATTACTCTAACCAATTCTCCATGGTTTCTCATTGGAGGCTTGCTTAGCAATTCCCATTGTTGCATTCTTACGTTGGGTTTAGTATCTCAATTTACATTAGAAACCTTTACTCCTGGTGTTCTAGGCTACAGAGACAAGGTTCATACTTTACTTGTTGCAGAGAGTCTATGGAACTCTTCTCTCAGTATCCTCCTTAGTCTTCTCTTCTTCTCCTTCTTTTCCTTCTCTTTCCTTCTCTTTCTCTAGGGTTTACTAATGTTCTAAAAGAGTGAAAAAGGCTGAGGAACGTCCATTATATAGAGAAAAATTCTCCATATAGAGTTCTCCAACATTAGGAAAGAAATCCTCCTTAAATTAGGAAAGTTTCCATCTCGGAGTCTAATCTGGGGTCTCACGGTCGATGGCCTATGTTCGCATAATCGGTCAACCATAGGGTCGAAAGCATCGACCGTAGGGTCTTGGATCAGTGACCTTTGTTTCTTACCTTATGGTCGACCATACCTACCCAGGTTTTCGACCATACACATACTTTTGAGCATTTTTAACTCGATTCATACCTGATTTTGTGATCCATCTTCACATGGTCAATCCACTTGGTCCAACAATGATGGAAGGACTTGGCACGACATGGTTAGACCAAGTTAGTAGATTGCGAGTCTTACAATATGTATATACAGACAGAAGAAAAATAAAATCTAAATGTATCTTGATAAACAAATAACATATGGTACGGTCTACTAGTCGGATTGTTGCCTGAGCATACAAAGGCTATAGTACAGTAGCAAGGAACGAGTATTCATAAAGCAGAAAATTGGAATACCGAGTTGGTACTCATAAGATGTGGAACTCGATGTATGATAAAGGACGAAAAAAATGGCTAGTAACACCTAAATCCCTACAGTGGTAAATGGAAAGATCTTGGATCGAATCCAACAGAGATAGAAGAATAGTGGCCATAGACAAAAAATGAGAGTAACTATAAAAGAAGATAAAGCTATACTCCTAGGTGACGTGGAGACTCAAAGTGAGATCTTCCATATGCTGATCCGTCACCACTGAGCATTAAGAAGAGGCCACAACCAGGCCCCTACACCATTTGGGTCAAGAACGGATAATGAGAACCTATCTGAGCAGATGTCAAATAATGATAATCAGACTGGAGCAAGTCAAAGGGGTGGATAATCAAGCCACTCCAGCCAATCTACCTGGACCACCAAATACCTTGGCTACTATTATAACGAATTTAGTCTGGAAAAATGCAAAAGAAACAACAGATAATACCGGCTATGCAAGTTACCATGGGAATTGTTACCCAAGTTGTCAATGCTACACCAACACCTTCGAACCAGACCAAGTATAGTATCAGTTGGTAATAACACTGTACCTCCAACACCTAGCCATAACACAGTGCCTACCATATAGCAGGTCCCAGTAATGTACATCCTAGTATAAAATCTTGGTACACAACAAGCAGTGTATCAAGGTCGTTATCTTTATCAGCCACCGATGTACAGATAGCTGCATCATGGCAGAATGATCTGACAAGAATTGAAGAACATTTTTTTTTTAAGATGAAGCCCCAAACATTTTCATTAAGGAATCAAATCTATTGTGACCATATGTCTAGATAGGTGTATATAGGATGTGATGCATCGTTGACTTACCCTTATGATTTTAAAGGATGCACATACCTGATTTTAAATTCTTGTGCCTTACAGGATACCTTCTCGATTCAACCTATCAATTGGAGTTATGGATATTGTTTCCTTAGAATTAGTCCTAAGTATACCAATCTAAGCTACTCTCATGATCGACAACATGAATAGAGATATGAAGTAGATGAACTTTTAAAAGTTTAATCATTTTGAATGTATATCTTTCAATTTATACCTGAGTTATTGATGCCCTAAAATTTTCTCCAGATTTACTATTGTAGTGCCTTGACCAATGGCATTATATGTAAGACTCGCACTCTATGAACCCTATATAAACCTTGATTTCATTTCGTAACAGGTCTTCCAATCATCACTGGGCCAGACGGGATGAGCAGATGACAGACAGGTACAAAATGGACCAACTTAAGTATGAATTTTATTCATACCGGTCGATGGTACCGGTCGACCGGTATAGCCTGTGCGGTAGACTACTAAGATCCGGAACCGGATCTCTGTGGGTCTCACTTTCCAAATTCTGAACCCTAGGACTTTCCTAATCCTAGGAGGCTTCCTAAACCTAAACATATCCTATATAAACCCCTCTAAACCACCTAGAATCCCTTCCATTGATCCTCACAAACCCTAAAAAGGAGAAGGAGATTGAAGAAGGAGAAGGAGCTAGGAAGGAGAAGCAAGAGCCGCCATTGCCGTTCGACGAAGAACACCTTATGCAAGTCGACGGTAAGTTCTTAAACCTTCTTTCACATTATGACTCTAGGATGGTTAGTTTGCTTGGATCAATACCATGCAAAGCAGGTATTAATCTAAACCTTATTTTGCCGACAAACCCTAATTTAGTCGATAAACCCTAAATTCAAGTTCTAGGTTGAAACCATCGAAACTAGGACTTGAATGGAGTTGGAAACAACTCTAACTCAACGCTCAGACCTAGAATGTGTAGGTGAAACCCTAGGATCATTAGGGGATAATCGACAGCAGTCGAAAAATCAGACGTATGGTCTTCTAGAGACATACCGATCGACCATACCGGTCGCACCATATGCGACCGGTACCTTTCGGGGATTGGTCTGTGGGGACCGACTGACCATACCAGTCGTAGGTTTCCCTACAGTGTTACGACTGGTACCTACGACCGGTCATTCTTGTGAGAAGTTTTGTAATCTCGTTGGTTTTTTTTATCAATGTAAAACCTAAGAAAAACTATTCTAACTAAACTCTAATATCATGTAGGACTTTATGATAGCATGTTTGGACCTTGCGACGCAGAGCAAGCTATCAAACAAGTGTCAGGTAAGGGAATCAAACCTAAACCCTAATAATTAATGAACATTAAAATATTGTTAATAATCGTTGATGCTTTGGTGTGATGTTTGTGCATACTCGCATGTCATCTTTTATTTTCAGTTATAATTATTGTTCATGCATACTTGCTATGCTAGGTTGCGATTGTTACGCATGTAATTGTTTTTATTGGTATGTGGAATGGGAAGGGCCTGGGGTCTGGGATCATTCCTCACACTAGCACCTTTTCATATCGTTCTGTCTTAGCATGCTTGGTGCGGGTAGGGTATCAGGGGGAGGACGTGGCACTGTGGTCTCCGGCCTGGCCACCAAACTCTAGCTCTATCTCTATGCCGTAGGGAGTCGTGCTGGGATAGGGCCTACTGTGATGACAAATAGAATTGGTTAGTTGCGAGCCCAGCTTGTAAGCCCTCGCCAATAGGGGCTTACGCGTTGGTATGGGTAGAGTATCAGGGGAGGTGTTGGCAGTGTTTGATCCGGATGCCTTAGCTCTATCTCTATTCCACGGTGGGTGCATGTGGGATGGAAGTGGTGTTTGATCCATTGGGTGGCTTCACATACTCATGTATAGAGGTGTGGTGGCCGCCAATCCTTTCTATAGCACATTGCAAACTTAAAACCAGACCATGATGTGAATGTTACTCATGCATATGTTTGTTGCATTGTCTGATTGTCTTACTGAGGAGTTGTGAGCTCACCCTTGTATATATACATGTTTTTAGATGTTGATGCTGGTTACACAGTGGAGGATTATGTGGACGCTCCAGTGTATGGAGGCATGGCTGCCCTGGAGATGCAAGCAGGAGAGGACGAGCATGACGCTTCATGTAAGTGCCCTTTCTGCGTGTACCTTTAGGTTTGATTTTAGGTTATTCTATTTATTTTCGATTGGAAATACAGTGATGTAAAGATATTTATTTAAGTTTTGAGAATTTGAATAACTTGATATTTTATTTAAATTTATCAATAGATTACTCAGTTCATTCTATTTAAGACTTCCGTTGTATTTATTATATTCTGATTGTGGTTATGTGCAATGGTTTGTATGAGTAGACATGGTCTTATTGAGATCCTGATGTGAACCATTGGTTCTGTGACGGTTCACTCACACTTCTGGTTCAGCCGGAATTGGGGTGTGACAACTTGGTATCAAAGCACTAAGTCTGGAAGAAATAACACCACACTGCCAATGGATGGTAGTACTGGGCCAATGGGCCAAGGACAGAATATACAACCACCAAACCAATTTCCATCGTCGTCTGCCTATCAAGGAGTCTACCCGTACCCACCACCATGGTACAAAATTAATACACAGAGGTAAAATGACCTAAGTTGAGTGGTGGATAGATTTTTGAAGCTGAAAGCCCCTACTTTCACAAGGAAACCAGGGAAACCATTGTGGCCTGCACAGTGGGTGTCTGAAATAGAGAAGAACTTCCGTCTGATGACTTGTACGGAAGAAGAGAAGGTGTTGTTTGCTACGCAAATGCTTAAGGAAAATGCAAATGCCTGGTGGAACTCTACCTGGTCATACCTAGAGGTAAAGCACACTCAGATCGATTGGGCAACATTCAAAGGAGCCTTCTTCGATAAATACTTTCCGAAGAGCTTTAGAGATCAAATGGAGAAGGAATTCCTCAATCTGTAACAATCTCAATCAACTGTTGATGCTTACCATCAAAGGTATGAAGAGTTGTTCTTCTTCGCTCCGACCTGCATGCAATAAGAAGAAACCAAGACCCGTAGGTTCACATGGGATTGCGAGGAAGTATGCAAGAGCACGTCTTGGGTTTGTAGAAGATATATAACGAAACTATACAGATTGCCAGGGTAATTGAATCCAGCCAGAGAGACAGTTTCTTTGCTAAAAATAGGGGACTGAAGAGGCCTGCTACTAAGACTTTAGGTGGAGGCAATACTAGACCATTCTGCCCATACAGGGCTCAGTCCACTGTGGTGCCTGCAAGGAACACTACTGCACCACCACCGCCATAGTTCACTGGACAGAACCAGAACATTATATGTTTCAACTGCCAGCAATTGGGTCATTATGCAAGGACCTGTACTCTACCTAAGAAGCAACTACCGTAGCAAGGAAAGGTATTCGGAGTCACCACTGAAGAGGCAGCCGCATCAGCTGATGTGGCTACTGGTATGATTCTATCCCTTCCTATTTGACTTACTAGTTGTTGTGTTTGAGCATGTAGAACTAAGGGATAATTAAATTTCAGGGACTGTAAATATAGCTGGTATACCTGCCAGAGTATCTTTGACTCTGGGGCCACGCACTTCTTTTTTCTATTTCTTTTGGGAAGCGAATGGAATTACCTGTCAAGTGTTTGAACCCAAGCTTGATAGTTTGCTCTCCGTTGGGAGTCGAAGTGGCGTTGAATGAATACTATGGGCCGTGTACAGTCAGTATCGAGGGCCGAAACCTAAAAGCAAATCTGGTTCTACTTGAGATGGCAGACTTTGACGTCATCTTGGGAATGGATTGGCTAGGCCATCATTCGGCTAGCTTATTATGTGGTGAAAGGAAACTTGTGCTTAAAGATGAGAAAGGAAAAGAGTTTAGCTTCACTGGGACCAAGTTACTTAGGAAGCGGAAGTTGATCCTCTCCGCCCTAAAAGCTAAGAGGTGCTTAGAGAAGGGAGGAGTTGGGTACTTAGTGTCTGTGGTCGACATAACTGCTGAGGTGCCAAAGATGGAAGATCTAGACGTGGTACGAGAGTTTCCAGATGTATTTCTAGAAGATCTCTCAGGTCTACCTCCAGACAGGGCTACAGAGTTCATGATAGACCTGATGCCAGGGTCGGCGCGGGTGTCTAAAGCACCATACAGGATGGCCCTTATAGAATTAAAGGAGTTGAAGACCCAATTACAAGAACTATTAGATAAGGGTTTCATACGACCAAGCATGTCACCATGGGGAGCACCTGTATTGTTCGTTAAGAAGAAGGACGGTAGTGTACGGCTATGTATCGACTACCGAGAGCTGAACAAGTTAACCATCAAGAACCGATATCCTTTACCAAGGATCGATGATATGTTCGATCAGTTCCAGGGTGTAAAGGTTTTCTCAAAGATTGATCTTAGATCAGGGTATCACCAATTGAAGATCAAGGCCGCAGATATTCCAAAGACCGCTTTCAAGACAAGGTATGGACATTATGAGTTCCTTGTAATGTCATTCGGGTTGACTAATGCTCCAGTGTCGTTCATGGAACTGATGAACCGAGTGTTTCATGACATGTTGGACACTTCGGTCATCGTATTCATTGACGACATATTGGTCTACTCACAAGACAGGGAGACTCATGCAACACATTTGAGAGCAGCCCTACAACGGCTAAGAAGAGAGAAGCTTTATCCAAGTACAAGAAATGTGAATTTTGGCTGAAGGAAGTGGCCTTCTTGGGTCACGTAGTATCTGCAGATAGTATCAAGGTAGATCTAAGAAAGATCGCAGCTATAGTAGGATGGGATGTACCAAAATCAGTTGCGGAGATTCGTTGTTTCCTTGGATTGGCTGGTTACTATAGAAGATTTGTGGAAGACTACTCAAGGATCGTCGTTCCACTTACCAGATTAACCAAGAAAGGGGAAAAGTTCATATGGACGGATGAGTGTGAGAAGTGCTTTCAGACTCTGAAGTCAAGACTAGTCTCTACACCTATCTTGACCATCCCAGCACTAGGCTTGTCGTTTACCTTATATACGGATGCCTCAGGGTTGGGTCTGGGATGTGTGTTGATGCAAGGAGAATAGGTGGTTGCCTATGCCTCAAGACAGTTAAAAGAGCATGAGAAGAATTATCCTACACATGATTTGGAGTTAGCTGAGGTTATACATGGAATCAAGACTTGGAGACACTACCTTTTCGGTGAAAAGTTTCATATTAAGTCAGATCACAAGAGCTTAACTTACCTTTTTACTCAGAAGGACCTGAATATGAGACAGAGGTGATGGCTGGAATTATTAAAAGATTATGATTGTGACATCCAGTACCATCCGGGTAAGGCAAATGTCGTGACTGATGCTTTAAGCAGAAAGTGGGCATTGAAACCTAAAGTAGGACCAAGTACAAATGCTGCATTGTGTGTTGCAGCCTCAAGTTCAATAGAAAATGATGAAGAGTATATAATAGAGACTGTAAGAGATCCAGTGGAATAGGGCTTAATTCATAAGTTCACATTAATGTTCGCAGCTCTGAAGATCTCATCAGATCTAATAGATGAGGTCAAAGTAGCAATCCTACAAGATCCACACCTAAAGACTGTGCAAGAAGATCTAGAGAAGGGTAAAAGCAATTCTAACTTTACCTTGGATTCAGACAAGGTACTCAGGTATCATGGACGATTATGTATACCTGAGAGTGAGAACTCAAATATCAGAGATAGAGTTATGACAGAAGCTCATTACATCGCATATTTGGTACATCCAGGAAGCACCAAGATGTAACATGATTTAAGAAGATTATATTGGTGGAGGGGTATGAAAGCGGATGTAGCTCGGTTCGTATTCCAATGTCTGAATTACCAGCAAGTTAAAACTGAAAGGCAGAGACCCATAGGTTTGCTACAACTACTATCGGAACCAGCATGGAAGTGGGATTGTATCACAATGGATTTCGTCACTGGCCTACCTTTGACACCAAGGTCAGTGGATGCAGTTTGGGTTATAGTCGATAGACTTACCAAGATAGCTCGATTCATCGCAATCAGACCTCAGTATACCATGGAGAAGCTGGCCAAGCTATATGTGGATAATATAGTCAAACTTCATTGCATCCCAGAAAGTATAGTATCTGATAGAGATCCCCATTTTACATCAAAGTTCTGGGAAGGATTACAGAAAGCAATGGGAACCAAGTTGAAGTTTAGTACAACTTTTCATCCTTAGACAGACGGGCAGTCAGAAAGAATTATTCAAATCTCAGAAGATATGCTCAGAGCATGTGCTCTAGATTTCAAAGGAGCTTGGGACAAGAAGCTATCACTCATCGAGTTTGCTTATAACAATAGTTACCAGGCTACGATCCAGATGGCTCCATATGAAGCACTCTATGGGAAGAAATGTCGTACACCTCTGTTATGGAATAAGGTGGGAGAGAGAAGGATTGTAGGACTAGAGTTCGTCGAAGAAACTTGTCGACTAATTGATCAAATCAAGGAAAGAGTGAAGACAGCTCAAGTTCGACAAAAACACTATGCAGATAATCGACGTCGAGATCTGGAGTTTGCAGTGGGTGATAAAGTATTTTTGAAGATATCACCTGTGCGAGGTCTGAAATGGTTTGGTAAGAAGGTAAAGCTATGCCCTTGGTACGTGGGACCATACGAAATTTTGACCAGACATGGTAATGTGGCATATCAACATGCTCTACCACCATCCATGTCAAGCGTTCATGATGTGTTCCATGTATCTTTATTGAAGAAGTATGTCAGGGATCCATTGCACAATAGACCCACCAGACTTGACAGAGGACTTGACATTTGAAGTAATACCTGTGCTCACAAGCTGAAAGGTACAACATCTTTGAAGCAAGGATATCCACTACGTCAAAGTGCATTGGAAAAGCCAAGATGTAGAAGAAATTACTTGGGAGGAAGAGAATGCGATGAGAAAGGAATACCCTAACCTTTTCGACAACCATGGTACGTTTAAATTTTGAGGCCGAAATTTATTTTAAGGGTGGGGGAGTTGTGAAACCTACATGCAAATTTTGGGGACAAAAGTTCTTTTAAGGGCGGGGGAATCGTAAGACCCGCACTCCATGAACCCGATCTAAACCTTGATTTCATGTCGTAACAGGTCTTTCAATCATCACCGGGCTAGACGGGACGAGTGGATGACAGACAGGTACGAAACAACCGACTTAAGTATGAATTTTATTCATACCGTTCGATGGTACCGGTCTTGGTACCGGTCGACCGGTATAGCCTGTGCGGCAGACTACTAAGATCTGAAATTGAATCTCTACGGGTTCCACTTTTCAAATTCTGAACCCTATGACATTCCTAATCCTAGGAGGCTTCCTAAACCTAAACCTAGCCTATATAGACCCCTCTAAACCTCCTAGAATCTCTTCCATTGATCCTCACAAACCCTAAAAAGGAGAAGGAGATTGAAGAAGGAGAAGGAGCTAGGAAGGAGAAGGAAGAGCCGCCATTGCTGTTCGACGAAGAACACCTTACGCAAGTCAACGGTAAGTGCTTAAACCTTCTTTCACAT
The DNA here is from genome assembly GCA_028583415.1 of Protea cynaroides. Lineage (NCBI taxonomy): Eukaryota > Viridiplantae > Streptophyta > Magnoliopsida > Proteales > Proteaceae > Protea > Protea cynaroides. Next base: position 56,750,531 of record CM053265.1, read on the forward strand.
TATGACTCTAGGATGGTTAGTTTTCTTGGATCAATACCATGCAAAGCAGGTATTGATCTAAACCCTATTTTGCCGACAAACCCTAATTTAGTCGATAAACCCTAAATTCAAGTTCTAGGTTGAGACCATCAAAACTAGGACTTGAATGGAGTTGGAAACAACTCTAACTCAATGCTCAGACCTAGAATGTGTAGTAGAAAACCTAGGATCATTAGGGGATGATCGACAACAGTCGAGAAATCGGACGTATGGTTTTCCGGAGACATACTGGTCGACCATACCGGTCGCACCATATGTGACCGGTACTGTCACACCCCAATTCTGCACTGTTCAGAATGGTGTGATGAACCGTTAAATAACCAACGGTTCAACCAGGATCTCGAATAGGCTATCCCCGCATTATCCAAACTCCTACACATCCATAATCATAATCAGAGTAATACAAAATAGCAGAAAGTTTATAAATAAATGAACTGAGAACTAAGATGATATCATTAATTAAATAGTAAATTATTCTGTTTCCAACTGAGACATACTTATATAAATATCAAATACAAGTCTTTATAAATCCAAAGAAACCTATAAAATAGCTAATCAAATACACATGAGTCACACTCGCAAGAGGTGTCATGTATATACTCTTCAGCTCCAGCTTCCATTGCTGCGATATTCCCGTACGCAGACGCGTTCATATAATCTTCGACTGTGTAACCTGCATCATCAACTAAAAATATTCGACGTCGAGGGGTGAGCACAAAACACGGCTCAGTGAGTAGCCAAAACAATGCAACAATACATATGCATGAAAAAAAAAATCAATTTATATCTTTGGTCTGGTTTATAGTTTGCAATGCGCAATAGAAAGGTTGGGTGGTCAAAGGTTAACGTTTATTGACACCGCCTCTATACACAGGGTGTGGAAGCCCCCCCGAAGGTTAACGTTTATCGTCGTCCCCATCCACCCTACCATAACATTATACAACAAAGGTTAACGTTTATTGCTATATAATGCTATACCAACACGTAAGCCCCTGTTAGCGAGGGCTTGCAAACTGGGCTCGCTACTAACCAATCCTAATGCCAAACAGTGTATCCAAGGCCTCACCCTAGCATCCCTCAGAATGCCCATAGAGATAGAGCTAAGGCCCCCCGGTAGAGTCAGAGACTACAAGGACCGAGACCACCTCCCCTGATACTCTACTACATAATAGTTCTGCTAAGGTAATGGCGATACGACGATGTCAATGCACAAGACTTGAGTTAGAGATAGAGCTAAAGTGCTGAGACCCGCCAAAGGTTAACGTTTATTAACGTTCTCATCACACCTCCCCTGATACTCGCTCGCATCAAGTACATCAACCACACACATACAAGCACATGCCTATTACTATCATCATCATCATCATCATGTTATAAATAATAAAGTAAATATGCATGAACAAGTAATAGAAATATTGGATGGCATGCTGTATGCACATTACAACATATTCGCATAGAATCAAACATAGCATAGGACTCAAGAAATAGAAAATAGTTTATTATTAACCAATTTAGTTTGGAGTTAAGGTTCCTCACCTTAGCTTGGTAAAAGATACTTTTCCAAGCTTTAGAATCACCGTTATAATGTTATTATATTGCTAGCAAACCTAACAAAGTCGATAGAATTTAATTAGAATTAATTCGGAATTTAAAACCATTCTGTCAACTGAGGGTCGATGCTAGGGTCGATGCTAGGGTCGATGGGTCTATCGACCCTCCCCTCTTTCTAGACTTCCCGAATACTGAGGGTCGATGGTCAGAAACACCTAGGGTCGGATGGTCTATCGACCCTCGGTGCGACCCTCGATGCACTCTGGTCTAATTTCCACTTTTAAATCCACTCTTCGTGTTTGGGGTCCCATGGCTTGCTTCCTACATTCATTCAACAGTCATTCCATGGTCTAGAACCATGTATAATCCATCTAAATAGTTTTCGTGCATCCTCCTATGGTTTTCCATGAAAACCTAACCATGGATGGATGGTTTGGGTCTCTCCGAGATCACATTCTCATCAATAACTACCCTAAGGTCCCGTAGAAACTCATAGAATTAGTATCCATACCCGAGAAGATTAATCTTTCTCTGTAACTCTTCTCCTTTTTGCTAAGTCTTCCTCCTTGTCTCCTTTCTTCCTCTTTTCCTTCTCCTCTCTTTCTCTCAATTCAATTAGGGTTGTGAAAGGAGTGAAAGTGGCTTAGGGACGTCCTTTAAATAGACTAGGAACATCCTAAATAAGTCCCACTGAGATTTGGAAAGAATCCCAATAAAAAAATATAGAAATTTCCTAATTTCTATATTCGTTAGAAACCGAGGGTCGATGGGAGGGTCGATGATCCCGTCGACCCTAGGGTCTTAAGCTGTCCGACCCTCCCTTAAAATCTGAGGGTCTGACATTCTGTTTTGGGAGGTCCGACCCTACTTGGCTGGGTATGTGCCCCTCCCCTAAAATTAAGTGTTTTTGGGTCAATTTTATACCTGGGATCTCGATCTCCATCACGCCCTTGGTCCACTTGACTCGATCATGATGGGTAAACCTGATTCAAGGTGGTAAGACCGGGTTAGTTTGACACGGGTCTTACAACTCCCCCCAACTTATAAAAATTTTGTCCTTGAAATTGTACGTACCTTCTGAATCAAACAAGTGAGGGTATTGCTTTCGCATAGCATTCTCTTCTTCCCATGTAACTTCTTCCATGTCTCTACTTTTCCATGTGACTTTAACATAGTAGATATCTCTGTTGCGTAGACGTTGAACCTTTATGACTGGTGATTTCTGTAGGTGTTACTTGAATGTCAAATCTTCGGTCAATTCTGGCAAATCTACTGTCAACACATGCGTCGAATCCTTGACATACTTCTTCAGTAGAGAAATGTGAAATACGTCGTGCACACTTGACATAGATGGTGGTAATGCCAACTGATAAGCTACTTTTCCACGCTTAGCTAGAATTTTGTATGGCCCGACATATCTTAGACTTAATTTTCCTTTCTGTCCGAATCTCTTCAATCCTCTCATAGGCGATACTTTCAAAAATACTTTATCACCTACGGCGAACTCTAGATCTCTTCATCGAGTATCTGCATATTACTTCTGATGGTTCTGAGCTGTTTTCACTCTTTCCTTGATGATGTCAACCAGTCGACAAGTCTCTTCCACAAATTTGGGTCCAACAATACTGCGTTCTCCAACTTCATTCCAAAACAAGGGAGTTCGACACTTTCTACCATACAGTGCCTCATAAGGTGACATCTGTATAGTAGCCCGATAGCCGTTGTTATAGGCGAACTCGATCGGTGGTAACTTTTCGTCCCATGATCCTTTGAAATCAATCACACATGCTCGTAGCATATCTTCTAGGATCTGGATTGTACGTCCCGACTGTCCGTGCTGCGTGGGTGGAATGCAGTACTGAACTTCAATGTTGTACCCATAGCCTTTTGCAGTCCTTCCCAAAATTTGGAAGTAAATCGTGGATCTCTATCGGACACAATGCTTTCTGGAACACCATGTAATCGAACAATATTATCCACATACAACTTTGCTAACCTTTTCAGTGTATACTGGGGTCGTATCGGTATGAAGCGAGCTGTCTTAGTCAGACGGTCCACAATCACCCAAACTGCATCAACTACTCGAGGAGTCAATGGTAGTCCTGTGACGAAGTCCATAGTGATGCAGTCCCATTTCCATGCTGGTTCCGATAATGGCTGTAACAGTCCTGCGGGTCTTTGTCGTTCAGCTTTTACTTTCTGACAATTTAGGCATTGAGACACGAACTTAGCTACATCTACTTTCATTCCCCTCCACCAATATAATTTCTTCAGATCATGATACATTTTTGTACTTCCAGGATGTATCGAATAGATGGTGGTATGGGCTTCTTTCATCAGTCGGTGTCTAATGTCCATACTTTCTGTTTCAGGTACACATATTCTCCCTTGTATATTTCAGTACCTTCTCATCATCCAAGGTGAACTCAGGGTTGGTCCTACCTTTCTCAATATCTTCTTGTACTGTTCTCAGATAAGGATCTGATTTGATAACTGTCTTCACTTCGTCCACTATATCCGGTATAATCTTCAATGCCGCGAACATATTCAAGAACCGATGAATAAACCCTTGGTTGGCTGATTCATCTGTTGTATCTATCACATACTGCTCGTTGTCGTGATTGAACACCATTCCGTCCGTACACATTGCTGCAGTCGTTCTAACTTCTCCTTGAGATTTTATCATTGCTTTTTTGCTCAATGCATCCGCTACCACGTTCGCTTTTCTCGGATGATACTGGATATCATAGTCTTTCAATAGTTCCAGCCATCTTCTTTGTCTCATATTCAACTCCTTCTGATTAAATAAATAAGTGAGACTTTTATGGTCCGACTTAATTTGGAATTTCTCTCCGTATAGGTAATGCCTCCATATCTTGACAGCATGTACTACTGCCGCTAACTCCAAATCATGAGTGGGGTAATTTTTCTCATGTACCTTCAACTGTCTCGAGGCATACGCAATTACTTGCTCTCCTTGCATAAGCACACATCCTAGTCCCAATCCCGATGCATCAGTGTATAAGGTAAATGTCTGTCCTGGAACGGAAATGGTCAAAATTGGGGCGGATATCAATCTGGTCTTTAGTGTTTGAAAACTCTTTTCACACTTATCCGTCCATACAAATTTTTCTCCTTTCTTGGTCAAACTGGTGAGAGGTACGGCAATCCGAGAATAGTCTTCTACGAATCTCCGATAATATCCAGCTAGACCCAGAAAAATTCTAATTTCTGAAACACTCTTTGGTGCTTCCCACTTCACAATAGCCTCGATCTTACTGGGGTCCACTTTGATTTCTTCTGCGGATACTACATGGCCTAGAAAGTCGACTTCACTTAGCCAAAACTCACACTTCAAAAATTTGGCGTATAACTTCTCTTTCCTTAAACGTTGTAGGGCTGCGTTTAGGTTCTTGACATGGGTTTCCTTGTCTTTGGAGTATACCAATATGTCATCAATAAATACTATAACCGACGTATCCAACATATCGTGGAAAACTCGGTTCATAAGTTCCATGAATGTTGCCGGTGCATTAGTTAATCCGAAGGACATCACTAAGAACTCATAATGTCCGTATCTTGTCCTAAAAGCTGTCTTCGGAATGTCACCTTCTTTAATCTTCAGCTGATGATAGCCTGATCGAAGGTCGACCTTTGAAAATACCTTGTAACTGATCGAATAAGTCATCGATCCTGGGTAGTGGATATCGATTCTTGATTGTCAGCTTATTCAACTCTCGATAGTCGATACATAATCGAACACTACCATCCTTCTTCTTTACGAACAACACCGGTGCTCCCCATGGAGATATACTGGGTCTAATATAACCCTTATCCAGCAGTTCTTGTAATTGCACTTTTAATTCCTTCAGTTCGGTAGGAGCCATTCTATAAGGTGCTTTTGATACCGGTGCGGCTCCAGGTATCAGGTCTATTACAAACTCCGTGACACGGTCGGGCGGTAATCCGGGTAGTTCCTCCGAAAATACATCTGGGTAATCCCGCACGACGTCAATATCTTCCATTCGTGGCGCGTCCTTGGTTAGGTCGACCACTGATACTAGATATCCGACGGCTCCTTTTTCAAGGCACTTCGTAGCCTTTAATGCTAAGAGTATGAGCTTGCGTCTTCTGGGAAGTTTGGTTCCCGAGAAACTGAATTCTGCTCCTTCTTTGTCTTTGAACGTTAGCTTCTTCTCGGCGCATAACAGATTTGCAGAATGCCAAGCTAACCAGTCCATTCCCAAGATGACATCGAAGTTTGCCATCTCAAGTTGTATTAAAGTTGCATCCAAGGTTTTCTCGCCAATGAGAACTGGACATGGCCCATAACCTTTCTCTAATTCCACTTCTAATCCCATCGGTGACCGTACAAGTAACTTGTAGTCTAATGTTTTGATGGGTAAATTGGTCTTCTTCCCAAACGACACAGATATAAATGAATGCGTAGCTCCTGAATCAAAGAGTACTCTGGCTGGTACGCCATTGATAGGTACAATACCTGTGATCCGTTTTTACTTAGTCTACATGCTCAATCAATGAAATTATAATCTTAAAGTTTCGGTCATACCTGTGACCACATCGGGCGATGCGGCTGCATCCTCTGATGTAACGGCATATACCCATCCTTGATGTAACTACTTCTTGGGTTTTGGGCATTCTCTTGCCATATGCCTTGGTTGGTTGCAGTTATAACACTTCGGGGCTTCAGAATTTGGCTTTGGCTGTGGTTGAGCTGCGGAAGTAGAATTTGGTGCAGTAGCAAAATTCTGAGGACGAAAAGGTTTATACGTCCTATTATTGCCTCCGTTATATGAATTCCCAGCTGGCCTTTTGATGCCTTTGTTTTGAGTGAAATAACTCTCTTTTTGGCTCGATTCAATTACTCGAGCAATCTGGACAGCTTCGTTGTAAATTTTCTTCTCTAAGCCCAGCACATTTTCTCTTATGCTTCCTCTTAGTCCCGCGACGAACCTACGGGTTTTTGTATCTTCTTCTTGCATGCTAGCCGGTGCGAAGAAAAACAGTTCTTCGTAGCGCTGTTGATATGCGTCTACGGTCATCTGCCCCTGGTACAGACTCAAGAACTCTTTCTCCATTGAATCTCTGAAGCTCCTTGGCAAATACTTCTCGAAGAACGCTTCTTTATATATAGCCCATGTTAGTAGGGCGTGCTTGGTCAATAAATACGTCTCTGTAGATTTCCACCAATGATGTGCATCGCCTTTGAGCATGAAGGTGGCGCATAGTACTTTCTCTTCCTCGGTAATAGTCATCATAAGGAAGTTCCTTTCCATTTCGTCTATCCACTGTGCTGGCCACAGTGGATCAGACGGCTTGCCGTTGAATTCTCTCGGTTTCATTTTCAAAAATCTCTCTACTAGTCGGGAGTGATCCAGTTGGTTTTGGGGGTTTGCCCCAAACATATAGTGTGGATACTGATAGTTCCCTTGGGCTGCTTCTGGGACTTGCTCTGGAATTGGTGCAGCCGGTTGTTGAGGTGTCTGTTGAGCTGGGTGATTACCCACTGGTGCTGTACTAGCTTGCCCAGTGTGCATGGTTGCAGCCTGAGTGGCTTGAAACATAACTCCCATTGCAACCTGCATTTGAGCTTGTGCGTGTTGCATTTGTTGTAGCTGTTGTGCCAGATTCATAACCACAGTTGCTAGCTCCGGTGGTGGAGGTGGCAAATTTGTAGGGCCTGTTGGTTCTGGATTACCCTATGCATGGTTATTCTCTTGACTAGTCTCCTCCACTGGTGGTGGTGGTGGGACTGTATTTCGGGTCTGTCGGGTAACTCTACGGCCAGACATAATTCCTTTCGGTGATTGTCGGTGCCTGAAAATTCATCAAGGTAGGTTAGAATTCATTTATATCTCATGTAGGCACACTAACCGATAAGAAATTTCAATTTCTAACTCATTTTATAAAAAAATACTGTCTTTTCTATGCAGGGTCGATGGTGAGGGTCGCTGGTAGGTCCGACCCTGGGTATTCGACCCTGGGAATGACCTGTTCTTCCCGAGAGCTGAGGGTCGATGGGTGTCCGACCCTCAGTCCGACCCTCGATTTTCTGTCAGATTCCCGAGAGCCGAGGGTCGATGGGAGGGTCGATCCGAGGGTCGATGGTGCCAGTCGAATTGTCAGACCCTCGGACCAAAAATCAGATTTTTAAGATCCGATTCTGGGTTGTTTCTCACTATTCTTCCTCCGTTTCGACTCGCCTCCACTCTCTGAGTTGCTACAGTGCTACTCCACTGTTCTTGGTCGGTTTAACTCCGGGTTTCGACGCCCACGTCATCTCTACAGGTATATCCTCTCACCTTTACCTGTTTTTAGGTTTTCTTTTCTAGGTTTTTGCCCATTTAGCTCGTATTTTTCAAATTAAACTTTTTCCAACCGTAAAAATTCGATTTTTATTGGGGGCTTTTGTTATTGGGGTCTTGAGGAATGAAAGCCCTCAAAAAATTTTGAGTTTCATCGGTTGGTTATCGAGAAACTTAGAATTTTCTCTTTTTTTGCCCTAATTTATCGAAATTTTTGATTTTTCTTAAATTTCTTCAAATTGAACTTCGTCAGTTAAAATCTCCTACTGTATGTGGGTCGTAGGACATATTTTAACCTACGTAAGTTCTCATGCCCACTTATATGGTGAGAAATGGGGCTCTATTTTAAATTTTTGGATTTTTATCCTATTAACTCCTTGCTTCCTTTCTTTTTCTTATTTTGCAGATACTATGGCCCGTACCAAAGTACCTAGAGTGCGCGATCCACTTCGCTTCCGTTCGAATGAAGCCGAGGCACAGTATGCGGACTATGCCCGTAAGAAGGTTGAAGGGGGTCGCATGGTGAACTTGGCTGAGCTAGCCTTGTTCAATGTAGAGGGAGCATTCGGTGATATGGGGTGGCTCCCTGTCATCACATACGACGCGTGCACATGTCCCGACTTGGTACGCCAGTTCTATTGTAATCTCCAGGTGGTGGGGAATTACAATGATGTCGAGCGTGGTCAGGAGTTGCGCATCACTAGTTACGTCAAAGGGGTGCACATCTCCTTTGATTATCGACAGCTGGCCGACCTGTTGGGCATTCCCTTTGATGGCCCCATGGTGTACTGTGCGCCGGGAGAGCCACAGTTTGTTGAGATGGAGATGAGGGCAGAGATCGACAACCAGTTGCTCCGTCCCGATAGATGGCAGATGAGAGCTTGCTACTTGCGTCCAGCTCCACGGGTCTTCGGCAAAATTATCCAAAGATAATCTGATCCCGTAGAGTGGGCACTATGAGAGGGTGTCTCGGCTGACCCAGTTCTTGATCTTGCATCGCATTCGCACTCGGCCCGGTTCGCCTTCCTTACATCATCATGCGGACGATGATTAGTGCCACATTGTCCGATCAAAGGGGAAATCTACCCTATGGACGCATGATTACAGTGCTACTGACCCGTCTGGGGGTGGATCTGGTAGATGAGAAGATCCAGGAGAAGACCTTCTCGTCGCCTCTAGATTGGGAGGCTATCTGTAAGATGGGGCTGTGAGATGCGGAGGTTAGCGATGAGGAGAGGAACGCGATGGTATGCCCTCACACTCGGGTCGAGATGGCTGATGCTGAGGCTGCTGCTAGGGCTCGTGGGGATCTGGTCGACGATGACGATCACATGTATATGGATGTCGATGCGATACCACCGCCATCACCCACACATGCGGTTGGAGTTGGTACATCTTCTGCGGCGGCTCCTACACCTGAGGCTGGTCCTTCTCACTCGGCTGATCCTTCACTTCCACCTTCAGCCATGATGGAGATGTTGCAGGAGATCAGGGATGCTCAGCGCAGATCTAATCTAAGGATGGTTGAGCTGTTGGCTGCTCAGCACGCATCAGACGCGCGGATGGGAGAGCTCCTAGAGGTGCAGCGTGCGATTGATCAGAGGATAGCCGGTCTCATAGCTAGTCTCCAGACGACCCAGACCCAGGTGGCCTGGTTGACTAGGGTCTATGCTGAGGACTATGACAGAGATCGTGAGGCACCGCCTCCTCCTTCGCCTCCAGCTTCTTGATTTGTACTTTACTTTTCTTGAAATACAGAGTAACTGTCCGTATTGTGGACTGTACTCTGCTTTAGCGATGTATATACGTTTTGTTTCTCTCACTCATTGTATGTACAGGTTTTCCCTTTAATAGATGCATCATTCTCTTTTTAATTTGGTTTCAATCATCACTTGTGCTTACAGTGTGTTTGTATTAAAGCTTTTAATTTATCCTATCTCAGTTCACAATGGTCTTGAATGTGTGTCAGTTCGACGGGCAAGGCCTGAGAAGCTCTGATACCAAGTTGTCAAAACCCAATTATGCACTGTTCAGAATGGTGTGATGAACCGTTAAATAACCAACGCTTCAACCAGGATCTCGAATAGGCTATCCCCGCGTTATCCAAACTCCCACACATCCATAATCATAATCAGAGTAATACACAATAGCGGAAAGTTTATAAATAAATGAACTGAGAACTAAGATGATACCATTAATTAAATAGTAAATTATTTTGTTTCCAACTGAGACATACTTATATAAATATCAAATACAAGTCTTTATAAATCCAAAGAAACCTATAAAATAGCTAATCAAATACACATGAGTCACACTCGCAAGAGGTGTCATGTATATACTCTTCAGCTCCAGCTTCCATTGCTGCGATATTCCCGTACGCAGACGCGTTCATATAATCTTCGACTGTGTAACCTGCATCATCAACTAAAAATATTCGACGTCGAGGGGTGAGCACACAACACGGCTCAGTGAGTAGCCAAAACAATGCAACAATATATATGCATGAAAAAAAAATCAATTTATATCTTTGGTCTGGTTTATAGTTTGCAATGCGCAATAGAAATGGGCTCGCTACTAACCAATCCTAATGCCAAACAGTGTATCCAAGGCCTCACCCCAGCATCCCTCAGAATGCCCATAGAGATAGAGCTAAGGCCCCCCGGTAGAGTCAGAGACTACAAGGACCGAGACCACCTCACCTGATACTCTACGACATAATAGTTCTGCTAAGGTAATGCCGATACGACGATGTCAATGCACAAGACTTGAGTTAGAGATAGAGCTAAAGTGCTGAGACCCGCCAAAGGTTAACGTTTATTAACGTTCTCATCACACCTCCCCTGATACTCGCTCGCATCAAGTACATCAACCACACACATACAAGCACATGCCTATTCCTATCATCATCATCATCATCATCATGTTATAAACAATAATGTAAATATGCATGAACAAGTAATAGAAATATTAGATGGCATGCTGTATGCACATTACAACATATTTGCATAGAATCAAACATAGCATAGGACTCAAGAAATAGAAAACAGTTTATTATTAACCAATTTAGTTTGGAGTTAAGGTTCCTCACTTTAGCTTGCTAAAAGATACTTTTCCAAGCTTTAGAATCACCGTTATAACGTTATTATATTGCTAGCAAACCTAACAAAGTCGATAGAATTTAATTAGAATTAATTCGGAATTTAAAACCATTCTGTCAACTGAGGATCGATGCTAGGGTCGATGCTAGGGTCGATGGGTCTATCGACCCTCCCCTCTTTCTGGACTTCCCGAATGCTGAGGGTCGATGGTCAGAAACACCTAGGGTCGGATGGTCTATCGACCCTCGGTGCGACCCTCGATGCACTCTGGTCCAATTTCCACTTTTAAATCCACTCTTCGTGTTTGGGGTCCCATGGCTTGCTTCCTACATTCATTCAACAGTCATTCCATGGTCTAGAACCATGTATAATCCATCTAAATAGTTTTCGTGCATCCTCCTATGGTTTTCCATGAAAACCTAACCATGGATGGATGGTTTGGGTCTCTTCGAGATCACATTCTCATCAATAACTACCCTAAGGTCTGTAGAAACTCATAGAATTAGTATCCATACCTAAGAAGATTAATCTTTCTCTGTAACTCTTCTCCTTTTTGCTAAGTCTTCCTCCTTGTCTCCTTTCTTCCTCTTTTCCTTCTCCTCTCTTTCTCTCAATTCAATTAGGGTTGTGAAAGGAGTGAAAGTGGCTTAGGGACGTCCTTTAAATAGACTAGGAACATCCTAAATAAGTCCCATTGAGATTTGGAAAGAATCCCAATTGAAAAATATAGAAATTTCCTAATTTCTATATTCGTCAGAAACCGAGGGTCGATGGGAGGGTCGATGATCCCGTCGACCCTAGGGTCTTAAGCTGTCCGACCCTCCCTTAAAATCTGAGGGTCTGACATTCTGTTTTGGGAGGTCCGACCCTACTTGGCTGGGTATGCGACCCTCCCCTAAAATTAAGTGTTTTTGGGTCGATTTTATACCTGGGATCTCGATCTCCATCACGCCCTTGGTCCACTTGACTCGACCATGATGGGTAAACCTGATTCAAGGTGGTAAGACCGGGTTAGTTTGACACGGGTCTTACAGGTACTGTGACCGGTACCTTTCGGGGACTGGTATGTGGGGTCCGACTGACCATACCGGTCGTAGGTTTCCCCACAGTGTTGCGACCGGTACCTGTGACCGGTCAGCCTTTTGAGAATTTTTATAATCTCGTTGGTTTTTCCGATCAACGTAAAACCTAAGAAAAACTATTCTAACTAAACCCTAATATCGTGTAGGACTTTGTGATAGCACATTTGGACCTTGTGATGCAGAGCAAGCTATCAAACAAGCGCCAGGTAAGGGAATCAGACCTAAACCGTAATAATTAATGAACAGTAAAACGTTATTAATAATCCCTAATTATATGGTGTGATTTTTGTGCATACTCGCATGTCATCTTTTATTTTCAGTTATTATTATTGTTCATGCATACTTGCTATGCTAGGTTGCGACTGTTAGGCATGTGATTGTTTTCGTTGGTGTGTGGAATGGAAAGGGCCTGGGCTCTGGGATCATTCCTCACACTAGCACCTTTTCTTATCATTTTGTCTTAGCATGCTTGGTGCGGGTAGGGTATCAGGGGGAGAATGTGGCACTGTGTCTCCGGCCTGGCCACCAGATTCTAGCTCTATCTCTATGACGTAGGGAGCTGTGCTGGGATAGGACCTACTGTGATAACATATAGGATTGGTTAGTTGCGAGCCCAGTTTGTAAGCCCTCGTCAATAGGGGCTTACGTGTTTATATGGGTAGAGTATCAAGGTAGGTGCTGGCGGTGTTTAATCCAAACACCTTAGCTCTATCTCTATTCCATGGTGGGTGCATGTGGGACGGTAGTGGTGTTTGATCCATTGGACAGCTTCATACACTCGTGTATAGAGGTGCGGTGGCCGCCAATCCTTTCTATAGCACATTGCAAACTTAAAACCTAACCATGATGTGAATGTTACTCATGCATATGTTTCTTTCATTGTCTGATTGTCTTACTGAGCTGGGTTGTGAGCTCACCCTTGTATATATACATGTTTTTAGATGTTGATGCAGGTTACACAGTGGAGGATTATGTGGACGCTCCAGTGTATGGAGGCATGGCTGCCCTGGACGTGCAAGCAGGAGAGGACGAGCATGACGCTTCATGCGAGTGCCCTTTCTGCGTGTACCTTTAGGATTTGATTTTAGGTTATTCTATTTATTTTTGGTTGGAAATACAGTGATGTAAAGATATTTATTTAAGTTTTGGGAATTTGAATAACTTGATATTTTATTTAAATTTATCAATAGATTACTCAGTTCATTCTATTTAAGACTTCCGCTGTATTTATTATATTCTGATTGTGGTTATGTGCAATGGTTTGTATGAGTGGACACGGTCTTATTGAGATCCTGGTGTGAACCGTTGGTTCAGTGACGGTTCACTCATGCTTCTGGTTCAGCCAGAATTGGGGTGTGACATTATATACTCGATAGAACTTTTAACCATGAGGCTTAGAGTTGTGAAACCTCTACTTCTAGGTATTTGGACCATCATGCAACCTAACGACCTTTGAATGTCAGTTGGGTTACCATAGATTTACTCTTGAACCTTCAAATCTAGGTTCACTAAATAATACAAATGTTCATCATCATATTGAATTCACAATGAAGAAATGAATTTCTTTTGGTAAACATTCTGATTCCTACAGACCCAACCTCCATTGATAAAGATGCTTGATTAATAAGGAAAATTATAGGAGACAATTGAATTCAGATTAGATTCTATAACCAAGAAACCTCAGGCGAAGGAATGTAGGATCTATTTTGATATTGTTGAATATATAGATTTGAGTCACGATTTGTAAAAGAGTGCATAAACAAGAAGTAAGAATTACCAAGAGTAGCCAGTAAAGAGTAGATAGCACTCAAGTAAAGTTATAGATGGCTATATTAGTATGAAATTTGACAAGGCAAAAGATTTCTAAAAGCATATCTAAAAGTCAATACAAGTGTAAGCACCCCATTTTTGCCATCCCAGCTAAACAAAGTCATGCTGGTGTGTGGACAACAAAAGGACGAAAGGTGATTGAAAGTTTGGATTTTTTACTGTGAATTTGAGGAAGTTTTCAATGGGTCTGTGAATTTGAGTAAGTTTCAATGGGTCCCACAGCAAGGTCACAGGTTGTAATCTGCATGGAGCATAGGTCATGGAGTTATCTTCGAAATGATACCAGAATTGTCCAATTCTGATATCAAACGAAGAAGATTTGATCATTTTAGTCGGATGATACGTACAAGGGAGGCTTTTGAAATTATCATAAATAATCCCAAGGGCTTTCATATAAATTATCGTAAGTTGGATTGTTTGAATTTCAAATCATCATATCTTGATCATCGGACATCTGAATCATATGATTTAAGTACCATTATTCCTTATTTTTAGTCCTCTTCAAAGTGGACGTAAAGGATTTTCGGTAGAAGTCACCAGTGGGCCCCATGCAGGCTTACATGCAAAGTTATCGTTAGAACTTTAAAGCTTCATATCTTTTCCGTTCTACGTCGGATTCAGATGATTCCAAAGCCATTATTCTTCATTTGTGATGTCCTACAAAGTGGACATGGAAAATCTTGGGTAGAAGTCTCCGGAGGGTCCCATGCAAAAGGGTCAGCTAAATTATCGATAATTGGTTCGCTTAAACTTCAAAAATTCATAAGTTGACCATTTTATTTCCAAATGAGGTGATTCAAGTTCTTATATTCCTCATTTTTAGTGTTCTACAAAGTGAACGTAGAAAATGGGGAATAGAGGTCATCAAAAAATTCCATGCAAAATGACAGTGGAAATGGCTCATGAAATGATAGAGAGAGAAAACCCAGTTAATTTCAGTCAATCCAGTCAACTCAGTTCAAGCCAGTTCTGGCCCAACCCAGCTCAACCCATATCAGTTTAACTCAGTCAACCCAAGCCAGTCTCAACCCATTTCGAACCAGTTCATCCATGTGCATAGTATTTATATATATTATATATATATATATATATATATATATGTTATTAAATAAATGTGTATATGTATATAATATATATTATTATATATAAATGATAAAATCCAAAAGAGATTGAGGAAAAAAAGAAAAGAGAGAATATGAGAGAATAAGAGAAAGAGAGAGAATAAAAGAAAGAGAAAGAAACAAAAGAAAAAAGGAAAAAAAAGAAAAAAAAAATTTATGTTTTCTAGAAAGAAAACGTGAAAGAGAGAGAGAAGAAGAGAAGAAAACGTGAAAGAGAGAGAGAAGAAGAGAAGAAAAGGAAAGAAAGAGAAGAAGAGAAGAAAAGGAAAGAAAGAGAAAAAGAGAAGAAAGGGAAAGAAAAAGAGAAGAGAAGAATAAGAAAAAAAAAAGGAGGAGAAGAAGAGAGGGGACGTTCAAGAGAGAAAAAAAAGGAATCCAAGAAAGGAGAATAAAAAGAAAATATAGAGAGAGAGAAAAAAAGAGTAGAAAAAAAAAGTGAGGATGAGGAGAAAAAGAGAGGGGACGTTCAAGAGAGAGAAAAAAAAAAGAATCCAAGAAAGGAGAATAAGAAGAATATATATATATATATATATATATATATATATATATATATATATATATATATATATATATATATATATATATATATATATATATATATATATATATATATATATATATATATATATATATATATATATATGAGAGAGAGAGAGAGAGAGAGAGAGAGAGAGAGAGAGAGAGAGGTGTTAAGAAAGAGAGATCTAAAAGAAAAGGGGGAAGAATCAGAGAGGCAGCAAAGAGGATGATGAGAAGATGCAAAGGAGAGAAGCAGAGAGAAGAAGCCTGAGGTAAGAATCACCCATCCCTTTTGTCATTTTTTTTTTTAAAGTCAAAACATACTGCAATGCATGTCTGAGATTGGTGTTTAGCATTAGGAAGATGCTTCCATTTGCACAAGGTTCCTTAATGAAAAAATTAGATTTATCAATTATCTAAATGACCATGTATTCAGATTCTATTTTCATCAGTTATATAATTTTATATTGATTTTATAGTACAACTGGCCAGAATCTGGAACAGACCTAACCAGTGTATTTGCATGTACTTGGGGAACGATTTTGACCTGCCCATGGTCTCTTTTAGGATTAGTTTTCTTAAGACAAAATGTTGGCCTCTGAGTCCTCTTTTCGAGGATATGTTTTAAGAAAGTTTTGAGTAAATACAGTGCCCCATGTGCCCATTTTGGCCCAGTCTAACAAAACTGTCATCTTGCTGCGTGTTCCACAATAATGCTTATGTAAATGGATTCTAGAGACATCTTCTGATCTCTATCTCTTCATGAATAAGTTAGACTTAGAAGTATAGGAGACACCCATTCTAATGGAATATTTTTCTGATATCCAGGGAATATAATATAATTATTTCTCCATGACTGGTCTGAATCTAGAACCAGTTTGGTCAAATTTTGAAAGTCTGATTTTTGATTGTTAAGAAGGCCTTTTGAGATCTCGATTTCTTCAGAGAAGTTGTAGATCTCTGAAAGACCTTTGATCTGATATATTCTTTGTCCAATTTGGACTCATAGAAGTAAGGCTTCAAATCAATGCAAAGCAGTACACAATACAGGTATTTGCCAAATGGTCATCCAATGATTGATTTGTTATTTCTGCTACCATTTTGGCATGAAACGATGCATTACATGCCATATTTGATGCTTGCTATCAATGCTATATTTTAGATGCTCACACTCACATACCAATTTTGGACTGACTCACATGTTTTGCTTGACTCACATGCTTTGCTTGATTCTCACATGTTTGCTACATTTGTCTGCCATACATGCTCATTGTTGTTATATCTGTTTACCACATACTCAATGCTTATTGCCATATTTGGATGCTTACACTGCTATATTTGAGCTCACATTACTATGTTGAATTGCTTACATTGTTATCATTGAATACAATAATTAGGGTAGGAAATCCTAAAAATGAAAAAATAGCAATTGGGGTAGAAAATCCTAAAAGTTGTAAAAAAAAATAGCAATTAGGGTAGGAAACCCTAAAAATGGAAAGAAAATAGTAATTAGGGTAGAAAACCTTAAAAAATGGAAAGAAAATAGCAATTAGGGTAGAAAACCCTAAAAATGAAAAGAAATTAAAAATGATAGGAATTTAGGTCTCATCCCTAGATCCTATTAACAAAAATAGAAAGAATTTGGTACACATCCCAAATAAAAATGGTAGGAATTTAGGTCTCATCCCTAGATCCTATTAACAAAAATAGAAAGAAGTTGGTACACACCCCAAATAAAAATGGTAGGAATTTAGGTCTCATCCCTAGATCCTATTAACAAAAATAGAAAGAATTTGGTACACATCCCAAATAAAAATTATAGGAATTTAGGTCTCATCCCTAGATCCTATTAACAAAAATGGAAGGAATTTGGTATACATTCCAAATCTGACTCTCACAAATTTCAAACTACGTCGTACCTGATTTTTAGGGCACACCCTAGAATACGTAGGTAATTTGGGAGTCCCAAATATGGTACAAAGCCACCCATCAACCATCCATTCAACATAAACTTCAACTTGAACAAAAGAATCTAATTGAAGCACATGCATAAATCACTTCCATAATCTTTAATCACAAAACCCATTTCGAACTACGTTTTGGACTTGATTTTCAGGATTGGAATACGTAGGTAGTTTGAGATGTCTTATACATCTCAGATTCAGTCCAAGACCGAACCATCTTTGGTTCGGTTCACTGTATAATACTGTACATTATATTTTTTTTGTTTATTTGCTTTAAAACATGATTGGTTGAACCCTAGGTTAGAATAACTTAGCAACTTGGTTTAGGACATCCCCCATTGAACCCTAGTCATCCAGTTGACCAAGCACAGTCAAAAATTAGAATTTAAGAAAAGTTTAGGAGGTCGATATTGATCGGGCGGTTTGGGTGCCTAACACCTTCCCATAACCGTACCCTGAATACTTACCCGATCTCTTGCAGACCAAAGAACTGATACATTGGGTCACGAGTCAATAGAAGTCTTACCTTAGGGTGAGGCTACATTTTTAGAGGTCCTAGACCTTAATCTAGGTGGCGACTCCAACAGATTCATCGATCTTCATCGATTACGGATCCACATTTCATCCAGAGGAGGATCATCGATTTCCCATTGTCCTCACAACAAGGATGAAGTCAAAAATCATGGCAATGATAGTACTCGATTTAGTACAATGATTATTGAGTTAATCCCAATGTCAAGTGAGATGATTAAGTAAAGACCAAGAGAGTTCGGCAAAATTAAGAAAATTACAAGCATATACCCTAATGCTTATAGGTAGACTTGGATATGTATTGAGTAAACAATTAAAAAATATTGTTTGGGATGTACTGTAAGACCCGTATCGAACTAACCAGTCTTACCACCTTGTATTAGGTCTTCCTATCATGGTTGGGCCAAGTGGACCATGTGCATGAAGAAATCATAAGACCAGGTATGAAATTTAATCCAAAAACAATCAATTATGAGAGTGTGGTCGCATACCTAAATAGGTGTGATCGACCACACCTCAAAATAATGCAACCATAAGAATTTAGGTCGTGTGGTCACATGTTTCAGAGGGTGTGGTCGATAGGTTCTGCGACCCCACCTCCGACCACACGGATTCCAGATAGAACCGAGTTTAGGAAACCTTCCTAATTCAAAGGGGATTCTTTCCTAAACTCAGTAGAACTTATTATGGAGGGTTTTCCTCTATAAATAGGATGTCCCTTAGGATGTCCCTTAGCCTCTTTCATCCTTTTAGAACTCAAACTGAAAGTGAGAAGGAAAAGAGAAGGAAAAGAAGGAGAATTGAAGAGGAAGACTAAGAGGGGAAATTCAGAGAAGACCTATGAATCTTCAACAAGTTTAAGGTATGGAACATTCCCCATGTCAATTGAGAGCCTAGAATAGTTCATGAAAGAGATAGGATTTAAGTGAGAACCCAATCATCAATCCATGGACAAATTCCAAAAGAATCCATGGAAGGAATTTATGTGGATGTGGATTCTGTATAAAATACTAGTTCTGAGCCATAGAACAATCATAGGAAGGACCATGATGATAAGCTAAGGAATCCAAACATGAAGGAATGGAGTTGAGAGTATAAAGTCGACCATTACACGTGTGGTCGCACATGTGGTCGCATGATGTGCGACTACACGAGACACACATATTCGACCACACACCCTCGGGAAGTTCCAAGGAGGGTGTGGTCGCATGTGTGGTCGCAGGATATGCGATCACACCTTGTGACCACACACCTTGTGGTCGCAGAAACTGAGACCACAGGTACTGCTATACTTGCGACCCCTCAGTTTCTGTTGGTTTAAACTGATGGAAATAAATTCTAATTTAAAATTTATAAATTTGTTAGGTTTCCAAGTGGTCTAAGAGTGAATTACAAAACTTGAACGAGGATCTACTATCAACCAAAGGTGAGGGAACAAGACCTAAATTAATTGGCTAATAATAAACTATTTTTATTTATTGAGTCCAATGCCATGAATGATTCTATGCTTGTATGCTTGTAATGTGCATTTCACATGTCATCCAATATTCTTATTATTACTATTATGCATATTTAATTTTGTTTATTTATAACACGATGATGATGATGATGCTAGGAATAGGCATATGAATGTATGTGTGTGGTTAGTGTACTTGATGCGAGTAGAGCATCAGGGGGAGGATGTGACACTGTGGTTCATCCTGGTCACCAGACTCGAGCTCTATCTCTACTCAAGGCATGTCCTCTAACATCGTCATATCGTCATTACCTTAGTAGAACTATTACGTAGTAGGGCATCAGGGGAGGTGGTCTCGAACAGTGTAGTCTCTGACTCTAATGGGGAGCCTTAGCTCTATATCTATGGACGTATTGAGGGATGCTGGGGTGAGGCCTTGGATACACTGTTTGACATTAGGACTGATTAGTTGCGAGCCCAGTTTGCAAGCCCTCGCCAATAAGGGCTTACGTGTTGGTATGGGTAGGGCATCAGGGGAAGTGTCATGAGGTGTTTGATCTAGGCACTTTAGCTCTATCTCTATTCCATGATTGGTGCATGTGGGACGAAAATGGTGTTTGATCCATTGGGCGGCTTCACACACTCGTGTATAGAGGTGCGGCGGCCACCAATCCTTTCTATTGTACATTGCAAACTTATGAACTAGACCAAAGATATGAATTGAATGCATGTATATGTTTGTTGCATTATTTTATTTGCTCACTGAACCATGATGTGTGCTCACCCTTTCGACGTCGAATATTTTTAGTTGATGATGCAGGTCCTACTGTAGAAGATTTTATGAATGCTCCAGTGTACGGACATGTTGCGAGAATAGATATCGAAGCTATGATGGAGTCGCATGATTCGTCGTGCGAGTGCAACTTATGCGTCTTTGATTAGATATATTTGTTGGATTATTCAGAAGATGTAATTGATTAAATTATTTTATTTTATGTCTTTAGTTATTTGAGATAATTGGATACTTTATTTATGATATCACTGTTAGATACTCAGTTCATTAATATTAAAGACTTCCGCTATTGTTTATTTACTCTGATTATAGTTGTGGATGTGTATGGTTTAAGCAAAAAGGACACAACCTATTCGAGATCCAGATTGAACCATTGGATCATAGATGATTCATCACACCATTCTGGTTAGTGCAGAATTAGGGTGTGACATGTACGATAGAAAGATCAAGGTAGAGTAGCAGTAATAAAGGATATGTAAACTAATGAGTGCAATATGGGATTATTGGTGTAAGCTAATGAACTTTTGGGATATGAGATAATCGACGATAGTCATTGAAAATCATGAGAGGTAAAAAGGGATTAGACATGCCATTAAGACCTTTAAACCAGATTTTGCTAGTTTAAGCCCTTTTAGACTAGATATTGTATTAAATGAGTGTTATGAACAATGTTTGAATCGTATAGATGGATGAAATTTGGATGCAACCCAATTCGATTTGAGATGGCAGACTTTGATGTCATCTTGAAGATGGACTTGTTGTTTCAACACTCTATAAGGCTATTATGTGCATAGAAGAGGTTATCATTTAAGAACAGAGATGACACATAATTTAGTTTTATTGGAAGCATATTGCTTCGAAAGAGAAAGCTCATCCTCTCTGCACTAAAGGCGAAGAGATGCTATGAAAAGACAGGGGTTGGATATATGGTATTTGTAGTAGACATTACTAAATAAGTACCATGGATAGAAGAAATTGATGTAATACAAAAATTTCCTGATGTGTTTCCAGAAGACTTACCCGAGTTGCCACCTGATCGTGTAACCGAGTTCGCTATCGACTTGTTACCAGGGAGGGCACCTGTGTCAAAGGGGCCCTTCAAAATAGATCCTATAGAGTTAAAGGAACTAAAAACTCAACTACAAGAGTTATTAGACATAGGTTCTAATCAGCTAAGTATTGCATCACGGGGAGCGCCAATGTAATTCATGAAGAAGAAGGATAGTAGTGTTTGGCTATGTACAGACTACCAGGAATTGAACAAGCTCACCATAAAGAATTGATATCTATTGCCACATATTATTGACTTGTTCGATCAACTGCAAGGTGCAAAGGTGTTCCCTAAGATCGACCTTGGATGGAGTATCATCAAATAAAGATTAAGGATAGTGACATTTCGAAGACAGCTTTCGGAACCAAGTACGGACATTATGAGTTCCTGGTCATGACTTTTGGTTTGACCAATGCCCTCATATCTTTTATGGAGCTGATGAACCAGGTGTTTCATGACATGTTGGACACATCGGTCATAGATTTTGTAGACTATATATTGGTTTATTCCAAATACGAAGAAAGTCTTGTAATGGACCTTAGAGCAGCCTTACAACGGCTGAGAATGGAGAAGTTTTATGCCAAGTTCATGAAGTGTGAGTTTTGGCTAAATGAGATTGCATTCTCGGGGTCACATAGTGTCATCAGAAGGGATAAAAGTGGATCCCAATAAGATAAAAGGAATCGTAGAAGCACCTAAGAACATTACAGAGATTAGAAGTTTCTTGAGTTTGGTTGGTTATTACGGATGATTCATAGAGGACTACTCTAGAATTGTAATAACTCTTACCCAGCCAACCAGGAAGGGAAAAAATTTTACTTAGACTGACAAGTGTGAAGAATGTTTCAGACTCTAAAGCAAGGTTGATATCGGCTCCCATCTTGACCATTTCGGTACCAGGGGAACCTTTTACCCTACACACCGATACTTTTGGATTGGGTCCAAGATGCGGGTTGATGCAAGAAGAACAAGTGATTGCCTATGCTTCAAGACAACCAAAAAAGCATGAAAATAATTTCTCGACTCATGACTTGGAGCTAGCACTGGTGATTCATGCAATTAAGACTTAGAAACACGATCTATATAGCAAAAAAATTTAGATTAAATGGGATCACAAGAGTTTTACCTATCTCTTTACCCAAAAAGAGCTGAACATTAGACAAAGAAAGTGGTTGGAAGTCCTGAAGGATTAAGACTGCTATATTCAGTGTCACCTGAGCAAGACTAATGTGGTAGTTGAGGCTTCGAGAAAAAAGTGGAATAATGAAGCTAAAAGGAGGACCTAGTACAATGCTGCCTTATGTTTCGCAGCAACATATTCAGATTCAGAAGAAGAGCAACATATAATAGAAACTTGTGATGATCCAATTGAGCTAGAACTCAAGGATGAACTTATGGAGCAATAGCTCCTTGCTTACGTTTATAGCGTTAAAGATCGTCTCTGATTTGATAGATGAAGTAAAGGAGTAATTCTATTAGAACTGTATCTAAGAACAGTGTAAGAATATTTAGAGAAAGAAAAAACCTAACAGACATGAGAACCAATGGTTCATCATAAGTAACTCCAATTTTGATTCTTAGACACTCGTGTATAGAGGTGCGGTGGTCTCCAATCCTTTCTATAGCACATCACAAACTTAAAACCAGACCAAAGATATAAATTGAATGCATGCATATGTTTGTTGCATTGTTTTGTTCACTCACTAAGCTCAAGTTGGAAAGCTGACCCTCGCGCACGTAATTCTTTTTAGTTTCTGATGTTGTAGGTGTTACGATCGAAGATTATATGAATACGCCAACGTATGGACATGTGGCGGCTATGGATGTGGAAGCTGGGAGCAGGACTCGTCAAGTGAGTGTTTCAACTATGTTTATGCTTAGTGGTTAACGTTTATATTTTGATACTTGTAATAGGTATTAATTATGTTTTAGTTACTTGGGGATAACTTGTTAAATATTTATTTATCATGTTAGATCTTAGTTCATTATTAATAAGGCTTCCACTATTTAATTTACTCTAATTATTATTGTGGATGTGTTTGGTTTAACTGGGTGGGCACGGCCTATACGAGATCCTGGTTTGAATCATTGGTTCTCATGACGATTCATCACACCACTGGTTAGTCTAGAATTGAGGTGTGACAGCTTCATGAACCCGATCTAACCTTATGTTCTTGTGTCGTGATCGGTCTTCCCATTATAACCGGCTTAAGTGAACCAACTATAAGAAGAAACCACAAGATAAGGTAAGTAACAAGCCAAATTTAGTTGGTGTGGTTGACTGTTTAAGTTTATATGGAAGCAACCAATCAAAAAATAAAAACCAATAAATTTTAGTTGTGTGGTCGCATTTTCGAAGGGTATGGTCAACTACACATGAGACCACACATTGTGTGGTCACATATTTGGGACGTGTGGTCAAAGGATTCTGCGACCACACGATGTTGAACTGATTCTGTGTTGAGGAAACTTTTCTAATTTGAGGGGATCTCTTTCCTAATTGAAAGAGGACTCTATATGGAGATTTTCCCTCTATATAAAGGATGTTCCTTAGCCTCTCTTACTCTTTTAGAACCCAAATTGAAACTCTAAACCTAAGAGAAAAAAAGAGAGAGGAAGAGAAGGAGAAGAAGAGATTTGGAGAAAAAGCTTGGAGAAAGGTTTTACGGAGAAGAGTTATATCTCTTTACAATAAGCTTAAGGTATGAAGCCGTCTTTGTACAGCTACAGATAGGATAGGTTCATTTTTGTCAACTTGATGTATTAAATCTAATGTAACAATTTCGGTTATGGAATTTCTAAGGAAAACCATAAGAGAATAGGTTAGAGATAATTGATAAGGATAAACTATGATTTAAGGCCATAAAATGATCTTAGGATGAATCCCATTGATAAACCAAGAGGAGGAAAACTCGTATGAGAAGTAAAAATCAGTCAAACTTCATATGGTCACAGCTATGGTCGACCACAGGGTGACCAGAGAGTCGACCACAGCTATTCGGGAAGTTTCCCAGAATTGTGTGGTCACATGCTGTGGTAGCATGATATGCAACCACAGTGATCGACTACACAGTGTGTGGTTGCATATATTGAGACCACAGGTTCGACCACACCTGCGACCACAAGATAACAGCAAGTATATTTTGAGACCAGACAAGGTTTTCAACTGCTATAACTTGGTAAACTTGAATCCTAACTTAAATACATTAATTGTTTAGGTTTCCAATAGATTTAAAGTGACTTCCAAAGCTTGGGAGAGGAACGAACATCAATCAAAGGTGAGGGAATAAGACCTAAACTAATTGGATAATAACAAACTATTTTATTTTATTTGTCCAATGAAATGAATAATTTTATGCTTGTATGCTTGTATGCTTGTAATGTGCATTTCACATGTCATCTAATATTACTGCTATATTTTGTTCATGCATATTTATTTCTGTCTATTTATAACATGATGATGATGGTGCTAAGCATAGGCATGTGATTATGTATGTGGTTAGTATGCTGGATGCCAGTAGAGGATCAGGGGGAGGATGTGGCATTATGGTTCAGCCTAGTCACCAGACTCTAGCTCTATCTCAACTCAAGTCTTGTCCACTGACATCATCGTATTGCCATTACTTTAGTAGAACTATTACGTTGTAGGGCATCAAGGGAGGTGGTCTCGGATCGTGTGGTCTCTGATTCTACCGAGGGACCTTAGCTCTATCTCTACGGACATATTAAGGGATGTTGGGGTAAGGCCTTGATTACATTAGATGGCATTAGGATTGGTTAGTTACGAGCCCAGTTTGCAAGCCCTCGCCAATATGAGCTTACATGTTGGTATGGGTAGGGCATCAGGGGAAGTGTTGGCGGTGTGTGATCCGAACACTTTAACTCTATCTCTATTCCATGGTGGGTGCATGTGGGACGACAGTGGTGTTTGATCCATTGGGTGGACTCACATACTCGTGTATAGAGGTGCGGTGGCTGGCAATCCTTTCTATAGTACATTGCAAACTTAAAACCAGACCAAAGATATGAATTAAATGTATGCATATATTTGTTGTATTGTTTTGTTTTCTCACTGAGCTAGGTTGTGAGCTCACCCCATGGTACCTTTTTCTTTTAGTTTCTAATGATGCAGGTAATACCGTTAAAGACTACATGAAGGCACCAACATATAGACATGTGGCAGCTATGGAGGACGAATATGACTCGTCGAAGCGAGTGTTTCAACTTTGTTTACGCTTGGTGGTTAACTTTCATATTTTGATACTTGTAATATATATTAATTATGTTTTGGTTACTTAGAGATAATTTTTTAAAAATTTATTTATCATTGTAGACACTCAGTTCATTATTAATAAAGACTTTTGCTATTAAATTATTATCTCTGATTATTACTGTGGAATGTGTTTTGGTTTAACATGGTTGGCATGGCCTATAAAGATCCTAGATTGAACTGTTGGTTCTTATGACAGTTCATCACACCACTGGTTAGTCCAGAATTGGGGTGTGACAGATTCTGGGGTGTGACATTCTCTTTACCAAAAAGATTGTTAAAAGAGAGGTATTCTTCTCTACTTTCTGAAAGGGAGATTATTGGAACTCAAACTTGGCTTAAGAACAAGTGGACTAGTAGCATTGAGGGAATCCCAAGAGAACCACTATAAACTCTTGTGTTGTGGTTTGCCAATCATATTTATTTTACAATACTTAGCTTAAATTATCGAAAATTTTTAATCCGTAAAGGTGTGCCTGAATCTGGTTCCTTCCGTTGTCCCTCGGTGGCTCGGTCTATTGATCCGACTAGCTATGCTCTCGATTAGTTCATCACTACTCGTACATACAGGAACCATTGATGGTCCATTTAACTAGGCCCATACAGGCTTTAACACATTAAAACCCAAAAGGGCATGAGACTTAAAAGATAAGTCAGCCCAATCAACAATTAATAATGATGGAGAAGATAAACCCGTTTATAGGTCTATCATTACCATCCCAACAACTTCTAGAGCCAGAGTTCACGTGGAGCTCCATAGTAACAGTAAGTTATTTATCTTTTAGGGAAATTTAGTCGTGTCATCCTTGGATTTAGGTCTAAATACAATTATCATCCTGAGTTCACAACAATTAAATCTGCCGCTTTTGACTAATGGTGTTAAGCATAAAAATTTAAATATCGATTTTACTTTTGTTGGATTTACAAGCAATAAAGGATGAAATGACATTTTTAACCTTCCAAAATTTTTATAAGATTAAATGACAAAATTAATCACACAAACCCTTATATTAGAAATCTCATTTCATTTCATTTCTTCTCCCTTTCCTCTCCGACGTTCAACCGATCGACTCTAGCAAGATTAATGAGATGTGAACCCTACGAGATTAGTTAAAATCAATCTACACTGTCGATTCCATGAATTATTATGATACATACACCCACAAATAAACCCACACCTCTTATATTCTCTTTGCCTTCTCTACCATCTTGAACTTTTGCTTCTCTATCTCTACGATCTGATTAGGGTTTGGTGAATCTTTCTTATATTGGGGCTAGGTTTCTCAACTGTTTTTTCGTATTCGGAGAGAACTAAAATCTGCTTATGTGCTTTGAGTTTTTTGATAGATTTTATGTATCATCCTATAAAGTATTGTAGAGTACTTTCAAGTCTATATATTGAAGTATACATAATAGATTCTTGTCATCCAAGCTCTCATGGCTCAAATTATTCGCTCTTTACAATTCCACTGTAGTGGCAAGTTCTAAAATAATTGACCGCTATCTTTTCTTTTACTTCTTTCTATCACCAAAAAATCTATTGCCACCCCCACCCCTTAAAAAAAACAAGAAAAAGAAAATGAGGAAGACAGCATATGGAAAACCATAAAGAACAGATCACTAATCCAAGGATGAGGAGATCACTAGGACGCCCACCTTGTTGCCAAGTTAGGCCTTAAAGAATGGACCGTAGGTCTAAGCCAGTTTAGAAAAGTGGGTGTGGACCTCCGAGTCCAGGAAGGGGAGGTTCTCTACGAGTGGGAATGGTCACAGGAAACAAGCAAGAAGAGCATAGAGAGTTTGTGGAAAAAGGGTGTTTGTAAATGTAATATTAAAACCTGTTGCCATTGTCGTTGGAAACATGACTTGCTGCCGTAGTTGAAAAGTTCACTTGCTATCGAGTCGAATTCGCATGTGCTCCGTCAATTCCACTCTTCTGTTTTGGTTCGCAATTTGAAGGGGGAGAGAGGAAAGAAGAAGATGAAGAGGAAAGGAAGGAGAAAATGAAAATAAGGTATTTTTATCTTTTTCTGTTTAAAAGTGCAATATAGACATTTTGCAATCTGAATAAGGGTATCTTTGGCATTCAAATTTTGAAGGCGTGCTGACATTAACAACTAACAAAAAAACTTTAACTGAGTGGGGCTATGTGTAATAAGGTTTGACAATTAAGAGTAGTACGTGTAATTTTTGTGAACTTTAGGGTAGTAGTTGTATTTAGACTTAAGTCTAGGGGTGGTACGTATAAATTTTCCTATTTTTTATAATGTGTATATAAGCCCAACAAGGGAAGACCAAATTGGGCTAATAAATTAACTAAGCCCATTCTATTTTTATTGTCCCGCTGCTCTTACTCTTGCTTGGCAGCTTGTAATTTCTCTTGTTCTTTTAAGTTCTTTCTTCTGTCTCTCCCAAGTTTGGACCAATCTATCCATCGCAACATTCATAACTGCCCTTGTTAGCATAGGAGGTGTTGGTAGAAGATTATATCGCAATGGTGGTATGGGAGTGGTGGTTCTTTCATTGCCAACTTCCCCCGCAGGTAGGCCCAAGTGTACTCTATGTACCTGTATCCTTCGTCAGGGAGGCATTGCTTGCCTCTTTGTGTAATGGGCAAGCTCTGAAAGAAAATATTTCATGCCCCAATTTGTCACACCCCAATTCCGGCCAAACCAGAAGTGTGAGTAAACCCTCACTGAACCAACGATTCACACTAGGATCTCAATAAGACTGTGTCCACTCATAAAAAACAATTGCACATAACCATAATCAGAATATAATAAAATACAGTGAAAGTCTTTAAATAAAATGAACTGAGTAATCTATTGATAAATTTAAATAAATATCCAGTTATTCTTCACACCAAAAGGTAAATAAATATTTTTACACCAACTGTATCTCCAACTGAAAATAAATAAAATGAATTAAATCAAATCCAAGAGGTACACGCAGAAAGGGAACTCGCATGAAGCGTCATGCTCGTCCTCTCCTGCTGTAAGCACCACATTTTTGCCACCCTCAGCATAAGTGAACCCATATGGCAGGTTTCTGACTTTTAACCCAAGGGTTTGTGATTCTCTCATGAACCCCACAGTAGGGTCATGGGCTATTACCTTCTTGGATGAATAGGTCGTGAAATTATCTTCAAAATGAGACCGGAATCATCAAATTCTGACGTCAAACAAGGAAGATATCGCAGTTTGAAAGTGCAAGGGCATTTACGTAATTATCGTATGATGCATGCATTATCATTCAAACTTCAAGACATCATATCTTGGTCATCTGATATCGGAATCAAATGATTCCAAGGCCATTATTCTTCATTTATGATGTTCTACAAAGTGGACATGAAAAATCCCGGGTAGAAGTCACCAGTGGGTCCCATGCAAGCTTTCATGCAAAATTATCATTAGAACTTCAAAGCTTCATATCTTTTCCATTCTGCATCGGATTCAGATGATTCCAAGGCCATTATTCTTCATTTGTAATGTTGTACAAAGTGGACATACAAAATTTCAGGTAGAAGTCTTCGAAGGGTCCCATGCAAAATTACACATGGAAATGGTCATTTAACCTTCGAAAATTCATATTTTGGTCACCCCATATCCAAATCAGGTTATTTCAGTTTCATTATCTTCCATTTTTAGTACTCTACAAAGTGGACGTAAAGAATTTCTGGTAGAAGTCTCTGAAGGATCCCATGCAGAATGGTCAGCCAAATTATCGATAATTGGCCTACTTAAACTTCAGAAATTCATAAGTTGACTATTTTATTTCCAAATGTGATGATTCAAGTTCCAATATTCTTCATTTTTAGTGTTCTACAAAGTGAACGTAAAAAATTTGAGATAAAGGCTATCGAAAAATTCCATACGGAATGACAGTGGAAATAGTCCTTGAAATGACAGAGAGAGAAACCCAGTTAATTCAAGTCATTCTCAGTCCAACCCAGCTCAGCTTAAGTCAGTCCAGCCCAGTCAACTTAAGACAGACCAGTCTAGACTAAACCGGTTCGTCCATGTGCATAGTGTCATATATATATGTAATTATATAGAATATATTATATAATATATATATATATATATATATATATATATATATATATATATATATATATATATATATAATATATATATATATATATATATATATATATATATATGTATGTTATTACATATTATTATGTATATTGTATGATATATTATTGTATAAATGTACATTATATGTGTCAAGAGAGACCGACCAAGATTAGGAAAGAAAGAGAGGATTCTAATGAAAAGAAAAAGATATAGAAAGCAACTCGGGAAATAAATTTTATAAGGAAATAGAATAGGAAAGAATTGAGAAATTGGGATAGGAAAGAGAGATTGAGAATAAGAGAAAGAGAGAGAAAAAGATAAGAAAAGGAAAGAATGAGAAGAGAGGAGAATCGAGAGAGATTGGGAAGAAGATTGAAAAAAAAAGAAGGAAAGAATGAGAAGAGAGGAGAATCCGAGATAGATTGGGAAAAATAATAAAAAAGGAAAAAAAGGAAAAAAAAAAGGGAAGAATCCAAAGAGAGAGGGCTGGGAGAGAGGACCGAAAAAAAAGGGAAATAAAAATAGAAAAGGGAGGGGAATCCGAGAGATTGAGAAGAGGGGAGAGATATGAGAGAGAATCGAGAGAGAGGAGGATAGGGATTGCCAAAAAAAAAAGGAAATAAAAAATAGAAAAGGGAGGGGAATCTAAGAGAAGAAGGAGGAGAAAAGAAGATCGGTGGGAGGAAGAATTAAAAAAAGGGAAAAAAAAGAAAAAAAGGAGATTGAAAGTTGAGGAGAAAAAGCAGATCGATGGAAGGAGAAGAAAAAAATTAAAATAAAAAGAGTGGGGAGGCCGAGAGAGAGAGGAGGAAGACAAGTGGAGAGAGGGGAGATAAAATGGTGAAAAAAAATTAGAAAGAAGAGGAGAGGCAGCAGTGAGAAGAAGAGGAGAGATATGAGAGGGGCTGGAGAGACAGAAAAAAGAGCCGAGAAGAAAAAAAATTCGAACAAAAGAAGGGAGAAGAAACGAGAAGATAAAAGAGGAGGTAGAAGAAGCATGAGTTGGAGAAGAGAGAAAGGAGGAAGAAGCAGGAGCAGAACAAGAGAGAGAGGGAGCAGAGAGAGGAGCAGAATGAGAGAGAGAGAGGGAGCGGAGACAGGATCAGAACAAGAGAGAGAGGGAGCGGAGACAGGAGCAGAACGAGAGAGAAGGCAGATCGGGAAGCGAAGGAGGAGAGACTCGAAGAGGAGAGGAAGGAGGAAAAGCAGAAGCAGAAGATGAAGAAGAAGAATATCAGAATGAGGAGGTAAGCTCTCCTCCCTCTTTCTGATTTTTTATTTTTTTTTATTATTATTTTCTGTAAGCCTACCAGGTAACCAGATTTTTTTTAATATTTGATCTGCCTCATTACCCAGCCTGCACTCACTTTATCACCTTACCCGATAAGCCCTATGCTGGACACCTACTCATGCTCCACTACCCACATGCATACCTCTCCCTATCACCACCTGTTATCACTTTCCAGCCACTTGCAACACCATATTAAAGCCCATCTTCAATCCACATTATCACCAACCTACACACCAACCCACAATCTTGTTCATACACCTCACTCTCGACCAAACCAACCCCATACCAGAACCAATAAACCGTAATCCCCATACACCCTCCACCTGCAATCATTTTTCAGCATACCTTTAATTGGTCCCATGGATCCCATTGTATTAAATCTGGTCATGTTTTTAGCATATTGTTTGACATGAATTGGTTGCTCCCACTCGACTATTTCTGAAATTATTTTGTACCCACTATAAATTAATCTTATTTGACTAAGTTGGAATGTCAATGTTGAAGAGACTCTCCATACCTCTATGATCCTCGATCCAATGTGAACCATTGATATTGGAGGAATTTTAATTTGAGCCATTGATATGGAATGAATTTTAATTTGATTAATTGTGAGCCATATGATTTGAAATTTTAATGTGTTTGATCCGGCCATATGATTTAGAATTTTTAATGAGATTGATCCAACCATATGATTTAGAATTTTTAATGAGATTGATCCGACCATATGATTTAGAATTTTAAGGTGATCTAGCCTTAGATTTAGAATTTTAAGGTGATTGATCTAGCCTTTGATTTAGATTTTCTTTAAGCGATTAATCATGGCCTCTAATTAAGAATTTTTATGAGATAAAATCTGGCCTACTGACCATGAATTTTTATGTGGTTCAAAACTGGTCATCGATCTTGGATGCTTTAATGATAAAATTGGGCCATCGATCTTGGATGTTTTAATGATAAAATCGGGTCATCGATCTTGGATGCTTTAATGATCAAATATGGACCATTGATCTTGGATGTTTGAATGATCAAATATGGACCATTGATTTTAGATACGTTGATGCTTGATCCAAACCGTTGGATCTTCATCATGAGTGTCTTAAATGAATCTGAACCATTGGGTCTTCATCATGAGTGTCTTAAATGCATCTATACCATTGGATTATCATCATGGTTGATTTAAATGCATCTGAACTGTTAGATTTTCATGATGGACGATTTAGGTGAATCTGAACCAATAGATGATCATCATGAGTGATTTAAATGAATCCAAACTCTTGGATCTAAATTTAAACATGATATGCATGAGATCTGAGCCATTTATTTCCTAGTATGATCATGATAATTGATGTGGGATGAATTTGAACTGTTGATCGAGGATCTAATCTTGATAGTATTTTAAAGAGGTATATTAAATCTGAATCGTTGATTGAGGATCTGATTTCGATGCATTGATTCTCATATACTTTGATTGATTCCTACATGCTTATATTGATATTCACATGCATTGATTGATTCTCACATGCTTTGTTTGCCACATGATTTCTTGTCATATTAGGTCTTGCCATGCTTAGATTAGCATATTAGATCTTGTCATATTAAGTTCTTGCCTTATTTGCAATGCATGCCATATTAGGGAGATTTTCATAATCTTACTATATTTTGTGATAGTTACCATAAATATCATATATGTCATGCTTAGAATATTCCATTTATGGTAATAACTTAATTTATGTTGCACCCTAGTCGAACTGTTATATCTGTACACCTAGCAAACATGTTAGGTGTGGGGACGTGCATTTAGGCACCCACATTCTTGGGAAAGACATAATGAAAATAATAAAAAAAAACCTTAATAAAGAAAGAGAATGTTTTGCCAAACCTTCCAAAATTAGAACTTAGGTTGAAAAGGGTAATCCAGGATGATTTTACCCCTCGGTAAATCCTAAACCTAGAATAGGTTCTCAACCCTAAACTATAATAGGTTCTCAACCCTAAACCTAGAACAGGTTCTAAACCCTAAACCCAGAATAGGTTCTCACATTCTAACCTAGAACAGGTTATCATTTCTCAAACTACGTGAATTTTGATTCCTAGGGCAAACCCTAGGATACGTAGGCCATTTGGGAGAATCCCAAATTTGGATCCAAACCTTAGTCCACTCGGACTATCCGTAGATCCACTAGGATATTTATCCCCATTCCGACCCAGAGCCCGAACTACATGGATTCTGATTCCTAGGGCAAACCCTAGGATACGTAGACCATTTGGGAGAATCCCAAATTCAGATCCACACCTTAGTCCACTCGGACTATCCATAGATCCACTATGATATTTACCCACATTTTGACCAAAATAGGATTATCCACATTCCAACCCAAATAGGGTTATCCACATTCTAACCCAAATAGGGTTATCCACATTCCAACCCAGATAGGGTTATCCACATTTCAACCTAGTAAGGGTTATCCATATTCCAACCCAGAATGGGTTATCCATATTTTGACCCAAATAGGATTATTCTTAGATCCACTAGGACTATCTATCAGTCCACATGGACTATCCAGATCCTAACCCATAGGGTTTCTCATCCATTCAAGCATAAACTTTAACTTGAACAATGAACTTAATCATGCACAAGCATAAATCACAGCTATAAACTTTAATCACACCTGAACTACGATGGTGAACCTGATTTTTAGAATAATTCCGTAATACATAGGCAATCTGATGGATACAGATTCAGTTCAATGATATCAAACCACTTGGTTTGGCTCGGTTTAATAAATAGAGTCTAGCATAGGAAAGGTATAGGAGACCGATTTCGATCGGACGGTTTGGGTGCCTAACCCCTTTCCATAACCGTAACCTGATGCTTACCCAATCTCTGATGGATCAGAAATCCAATCTAAGGGTCATGAGTCAATCGAAGTCTTACCTTAGGTGAGATTTCACATTTTCTAAGATCCTAGACCTTAATCTAGGTGGCAACTTTTAAAATTTCCATATTTGTCCTCACAATGGGGACTCCGCTGGGGATATAAACGTCAGACTCCTAAATGAAAACTTTCCTTGTGTGAATTGGATGCTAGCTCTTAGGATATTATATTTATGCTTGTATCATATTATTTTGGGGGGAATGGGTTTTGTCACACATTCATGCAAGTAGCTGAACCGGGTCCCATGTGAGACCACGATCGGCGAGCAGCCTCTAACGAGCGTTTCTTGGGTCCGCCTGAAAATGCATTATGCTACTCCACGTCGCTTGGATCCTTGCAACATAGTATATAAAGGGCTTGGGGGCCCATTATTCATTGTGCATTCGGTGATAGGTTACCCCGTCCTTGTCAAGGTGGCCTTTTCTAAACTAACCCAGATTGTAGTCCAATGATTGTTATTTTTGGTTCATCCCTAAACCAACCCAGTAAAATCTAATTAACCATGACATCAATGTTCAAGACGTCGAATTTATGCCCCTTTTTGTCCTCGATTGGTCAACATATTAGAATCTATACGATGAGCATCTTAAACCCTCACCCATTGGGAGTATGAGGTATGTATAGACCTATTCTACATCATAGTAGATGGTCACTATACACCCTCCATTAAGTAAGCTCGATGTGTCGAATCTCTAATTTTTAACACGTTGATTTCAAAAAAACGAACAGAAAATCCCTGTCAAGACATAGATACCATGGTTAAGAAAAAATTTACAAGTTTGTTCATCCATGAACTGCTTTTGCTAACCATCCCTAATACGGACAATGGATTAATATATCCATTTCAATTTCATTAAATTCGGTAACCCAAGTGGCCAGACCTTGGTACCACTGATTATCCATTTTTAGAATCACGAGGGCCCAAGATAGAACACATGGCTTAACCAAATTCAACTAAATTGACTCGAATAATGTTTACCCAATCGCCCTTATGAGGGAGCTAACTTTGTTTGGTTAAGTCATCTTTGATTATGCATGTAACTTCTTCCATTCCTCTAGATGTCTAGAATCTTGATATTCCTTCATTGGGTTTCAATGTCTTTAGAAAAGAGAATCAAACTACAACCATATCCACCCTTTTAGGGTGAGAGGCCCCTACAATTAGGGAATTGTCTTGATCTCCCACCTTGAGATCCATCCATGTTATCTTTCTAAATGAATCAATGAAAGTCATGAATCTAGATCTTGATTGAACATCAAATTTTGTAAGAAAGAAGGCAACCAAATTTGGGAACACAATCAGTAACTCAGTCAATCTGGTGCAATAGAGCATTCAGTTTAGGCAGCGACAAACACCTATACTTGAAAAGTTTACAATATTCATGTATAGTTAGTCCCTGGGCCTACTCAAACATCATATTCAATTCATCTCAAAATCAATGTGAGATTTAGTCCCTAGGAAAATCCAATCACTGTTCTCAATGTACCTCGGAATTAAGGAAAGATTCACCCCTAGGTAAATCCAATCATAGTTCTCAATGTAGCTCAGAATTAAGGAAAGATTCAGTCCCTAGGCAAATCCAATCATAGTTCTCAATGTAGCTCAGAATTAAGGAAAGATTCAGTCCCTAGGTTAATTCAATCATAGTTCTCGATTCACCCCTGAATTAAGGAGAGATTCAGCCCCTAGGCAAATCCAATCACCGTTCTCGATTCACCTTTGAATTAAGGAGAGATTCGGTCCCTAGGCAAACCCAATTATTGTTCCCTATTCTCCTATGAATTAAGGAAAGATTCAGCCCCTAGGCAAATCCAATTATTATTCCCTGTTCACCTTTGAATTAAGGAAAGATTCAGCCCCTAGGCAAATTCAATTATTGTTTCCTATTCACCTTTGAATTAAGGAAAGATTCAGCCCCTAGGCAAATCCAATCATTGTTCCCTATGCATCCAGAATTAAGGAAAGATTCAGCCCCTAGGCAGATTCAATCACATCCAGTTCATCTCAGAATCAAAGAAATATTCAGCCCCAGATTCAACCACCATTTCTGGCTCATCTCAGAACTGAAGAAAGGTTCAGCCCCTAGGCAGGTCCAGTCATCATTTTGATTCATCCATAATTAAGGAAAGATTCAGTCCCTAGGCAAATTCACTTACATCCAGTTCATCTCAGAATCAAAGAAATATTCAGCCCTAGATTCAACCACCATTTCTGGTTCATCTCAGAACTGAAGAAAGGTTTAACCCCTAGGTAGGTTCAATCATCACCTCCCAGATCATGTTAGAGTGGAGGAGACATTCAGCCCCTAAGCTTTTTTACCCTTCACCTCCTGTTTAGGTTCCGGTTCATGTCGAAACTAGGAAAAGTTCCATTCATCTAAATTTAATTAGCCACTAGGCTTATCCAACCATCAACTTTGGTTAGGGTTCTGATTCATATCGGAACTAGGAAAAGTTCCATTCATCTGAATTCAATTAGCCACTAGGCTTATCCAACCATCAACTTTGGTTAGGGTTCTGATTCATGTTGGAACTAAGAAGAGTTCCATTAACCAACCATTAACTTTGGTTAGGGTTCTGATTCATGTCAAAACTGTGAAAAGTTCCATTCATCTGAATTCAATTAGCCACTAGGTTTCCAACCATCAACTTTAGTTAGGGTTCTGATTTATGTTGGAACTAAGAAGAGTTCCATTCATCTTAATTCAATTAGCCACTAGACTTATCCAACCATCAACTTTGGCTCAGGTTCTGATTCATGTTGGAGCTAAGAAGAGTTTCATTCATTTGAATTTATTTAGCCACTAGGCTTATCCAACCATCAACTGTGGTTCAAGTTTTGATTCATGTTGGAACTAAGAAGAGTTCCATTCATTTGAATTTAATTAGCCCCTAGGCTTGTCCAACCGTCAACCCCAGTTCAGTTTTCGATTCATGTTGGAACAAAGAAAGGTTCCATTCATATAAACTCAATGTGAGCATGAGTTAGCCTCTAGGCCTGTTCAACCATTACCTCTGGTCCATGTTCCATTTCATGAAGGAATCGAAGAGAATTTCAGTCATTTCAACTCAATCAATCCATCATCTCTAGAAATTAGAGTCCAATCCATGATTATCATCCTTGGCCTCTATCAATCGGAGCCCAACTCAAGCAATCCTTGC
This sequence comes from Protea cynaroides, assembly GCA_028583415.1. Taxonomy (NCBI): domain Eukaryota; kingdom Viridiplantae; phylum Streptophyta; class Magnoliopsida; order Proteales; family Proteaceae; genus Protea; species Protea cynaroides. The sequence continues at coordinate 56,787,630 of CM053265.1, forward strand.
CTCTAGCAATTAGAGCCCAGTCCATGACTGTTAATCTTGATCTCTATCAATCAGAGATCAATTCAAAGTCAATCTTGATCTCTATCAATCAGAAACCAATTCAAAGTCAATCTTGATCTCTATCAATCAAAGACCAATTCAAAGTCAATCTTGATCTCTATCAATCAGAGACCAATTCAAAGTCAATCTTGATCTCTATCAATCAAAGACCAATTCAAAGTCAATCTTGTCTCTATCAATCGGAGACCGATTCAAAATCAATCTCTGGCTCTATCAATTAGATCTCGATCCATGTCTATCATAGCCCAGTGCTACAAGTTAGGATAGCTCGTCAGGAATGGTAAATGAGAAGCATTCCTCATTGCCTGTCAGTAAAGATCAATTCTAGATTCTAGAGTCATCAGGAGACCATGAAACTTTAGCTATGATAGTGCTATCCCATCACAGGAATTTCTGCCCCATTGGCCAAGGAAATGCTAGAATCCAAAGAGTTGCCCTCATATTTCTCAAAGAGAAGGAATGAAATTTTTTCGAGTAGTAGGTTAAACCAAAGAAGAGATCCAATGTACCCTAGGCTAGGATAGGAACCATAATCACGGCTAGGGAATGGTTCAATGATGAAACCCTTAACCCTGAACTGGGGCATGAACTAGATTGACCTTGGACCCAAATTGAGTGCGGTCCAATGAGGAAAGCCAATAACCCCTGAACTGGGGCATGAACCGGATTGACCTTGGGCCTGAATTGGGTATGGTTCAATGAGGAAAGCCAATGACCCCATAAACTGGGGCATGAACCGGATTGAACTTGGACCCAAATTGAGTGCGGTCCAATGAGAAAAGTCATTGAGCCCTAAGCTAGTCCTGAACCGGATTGACCTTGGGCCTGAATTAGATATGGTTCAATGAGAAAAGCCCTTGAGCCCTAAGTAGGGCATGAACCAGATTGAACTTGGACCCAAATTGAGTGCAGTCCAATGAGGAAAGTCATTGAGCCTTAAGCTGGTCATGAACTAGATTGACCTTGGACCCAAATTGAGTATAGTCCAATGAGGAAAGCCATTCTACCCTAAACTGGGGCATGAATCAAATTGACCTTGGACCGAAACTGGGAGTGGTCTAATGAAAAAAATCCATTGAACCCCCTAAGCCGAGACATAAACTAGTCTAATCTTGGACTCAAAATGGTGTAATGCAATGGCGATACCCCTTGCTCCCCAAACTGGGGCATAAGCTTGAATGATTTTGAACTCAACTAGAAGCGGTCCATTGATGAATCCATTGAACCCCAAACTAAGGCATAAACCAAAGTAACCCTGAGCTTGAAAAGCAATAGTCCGGTTATGAATGGATCCCAAACTGAAAAAAAGATAAGAATTGTATGGAACCCTAAAAGGTAGGCATCTTGCACCTATTGATAGAGGGGCATGATGAGTCCTGCTGTTAGAGGTCTGAAGGAAGATTTATTCCCACAACGACTGAAGGTGGTCGTCGAAGGCGTTATGCCCAATTGGAGCCGCTTGGACGAACTAGTTGTTTCAAGTTTCTATTATCGATATTCGATAGGTCATTCATGTCTGGGTCCAAGATTGATATGCTTGTTGACAAGTCCAATCCAATATCCTGTAGGTAAAAGAAAATCACCCATTTGGGATTTCAAACTCTGTGCTTTGTCTCTTACATACATTTCCTCCCAGTTTCATACATCCTCCTATTCTACGTGCGCAGTCAATTCTGACTCTGAAGATTATTGAAATGATGAGCCGTCTCTTGAACTTCTACACCACCTGGCCTCTTAAGAAAGAAAGGTCCAACCTGTTTGGGAAAGCTTTAAATGATCAATCGGGAGACACAAGAGTACTTTCAAGAAACATGTATTGCAGAAGCTACCATTTGTCCTACCTATGAAAAGATTCTAAGAAAAGCAATAGACAGTAACAGATCATATTAGCAGGTCAGCCAGTCAGTACAAATGAGTGGAGGATAGATGTACCACCAAAAAGATGGAAATTTCAAAGTTTTTACAAAGTACATCATCTGTAAGCAAAAGATACATGATGAATGATCAATCCCAAAATTAAAGAATGAGGTCATTAGAATACCTAAAAAAAAATTCAAGCCTATGTTTTATCTACATCAATAATGGGAGGTAGTCACATCAAACAGAAAGTGATGATTAACTTCGAGAGGATAGCATACGGATTCACCATTCAGATAAAATCAGATACTAGATGAGCAGTCATAAATGTTCATAAAGTTTACAAAAGATCAGAGTACTAACTAGGGCAAAGATGTTCTATCTGATTGGAAATGTTTGGAAGAAGAAGATTAAAATCCAATATTGAAAGTCATGATTCAACTTTGCAATCAAGCGAAGCACTGCATTATGTGGTGTGGCCTCCACATCCAAAAAAACAAAAAAAAGAGAGAAAAAAAAGATAAAGAAAATAGTAAGATGTTGAATGGCATTGGAGCTCGACAGTAAGCCAATTGTCTCTCTCACTTCAAGAGGATGGTAGTTCTAATCAAAGCCTGATAGCATGTTCAATCGTTCTTCGAGATTCACAGCATGTTGGACCGGACTTTTGATCTTGGCCAATTACATCCCGCCTTTACAGGAGACTATCTCATCACTTCTTCATCATCAAAGAAAGATTTCTCATCGGCATTAGACTATCTCTCCCATCTATCAATCTGATGGCCTTCCAAGGAGTCTCTATCACAAGCCCTTCTTTTGATTATCAGTTTTCATGGCATTGTATCTCGTGATCATGTCATCATTTTATATACAAATTCATGAATCTGGATGGAACTCTCATCTTTCGTTCATTACATCCAACGGCTTCCCATGGTTCCTATAAGCCCTTCATTTCTCAAGCTAATAAAATGGGATCTTCTCGGTAAGATAAACTCATTCTACATAAACAACCAAATACTCTCCCAATGGTAGACCTATGTGGACAGTTTCACATCAGCCCTCTTGGACCTTCAACATCAATACTTGTCAACAAACTTAAAGGTTTCAGGTCTAGATATGATCGTGACTGATTCGGCATCTCGATGTAGCTTGTTGAGACACGTATTCCATCTGAACGTCTCAAAGAATGAAAAACATAATTCGGCACCATCTTTAATTTTGGTGTGGGATTGCATTTCCCTAAGGTCGCTTTTACTGATGATTCAAATAGCTGCCCGCCTATCAATGCGTGTAGGTGTCAACTTAAATAGTGGGGTAAGGCTACCCATTTGTCATGAAAGTCATGCTGTTCAGATTTCCCTTAAGGGTTTTAGACCATTGGATAGGATCATAATTTTGGCAATATCCTCACCACATTAGGACTCTTTATTCAACCCAATATGGGGTTTGCAAAAAAAAAAAAATGGAAGAAAAGAAACCTTACCAAGGAAAAACAACCCAAGAAACCTCAATGGGCAACCCATAATACCTCTGTGGTGATAGGTGACCTGATGCAACCCTAAAGCATTACCCTTATTGGCCCTTCGTAGAAAAAATCTAGTGGTTCATGTAGACAAGTGTCATACCCAGTCTACCCTCCATAAGGAAAGGAACCTCTCTTGCTTTCCAGTGAATCATACTCGGAAGAGTTGAACAAACCATCATCTGTTGGGCTCCATAGCATTATCTTTCAACAGAATTCTATCTTCAAATCCTTTTGTCACGGCCTGGTTACAGATATAGCCAAGTTCATCAAATCATTAGCTCCCTCATTTTTCAAGATTCAAAAAGGGTTTATCTAAGAAGTCACTTTCTGCAATCAATATGTCAATCTTCCCTTGACCTTGGAAGCATGGTCAAATTCTGGATGCAATCCAGATTCAACCTAGTTCCAACTTTGTTAGGTTGCTTGTTTCCTTCTATAGTAGTAGTCTGTCACAACATGCAGACACTGGGGCATAGATATACCCTATGTAGAGGAATTGAACTTGATCATGAGCATTACATTAGATCTAGGATCCATTGTCTAGTCTGAAGTCATTGACTTTCCTAGTCAATAGAAGTATGTCCATCCAAGTTGGTTTTTGCCAATTTCTTAGTTCTCCAAATCCTGTTGATGAAGAAAATTCAATGTGGTCGCTCACCTGTTAGGATTTGGTCACCAAATTCTCTGAAGGAACACTTCGAATCCTTTGCTCCTCGTGCCTACTTTGGGGCCATGGTTCATTCATCTTTCAAAATTGGCAAAACAATATTGCAATGTCCTGAGCTTTTCATGAGCCTAGATCAAGGGCCAAACCCATGTCACATTTCATCGTTGCTTGGCTGTTCTACCAATTTGGTCTACCATAGTGCAGAGTCAAAGAACATAGTTGACCAGATGCCCCTCGACAGTTTAACACCAAGGTCAATCAATAAAATCACTTTGGATAGAGACTGTCAAGCTCCTCTCATTCTTGTCCAAAATCCTTGCTAGAGTTTCTTTCAATCCAAAATCCAACAACACCAATGTTGGCTGAAGAAAATCATCACTTTCAAATTACATGGAACCTTTCCAAGGGAGCAACCAAGTCATCACTACCATGCTGAAATTGTGTCAAACTTTTAGTACCAGGTCATAAATGGCAAATTTCAAATCTAGATATCATGCCAGCAAAGTCCATAACACCATTTCCATTGATGTCATGTTTTATGCCTTCACCAATAAAGTAGAGGCTAAAACCTTGGAAAACTGCCAAGCAATTCACCATCATTTCAAATATGTCTAGCACTCTATAGGTTCAAAGTCAAGAGACTTCCAAAATGGGTCAGATTTAACCCTAAAGGTTCAAAGTCAACAAAGCCTTCCTGTATGGGTCACTTTCAAGCATCCTAAAGGTTCATAGCAACAAAGCTACTTAAGAGGATATTCTAATTTCCATTCCTGAAGGTTCATAGCCATAGAGCTTCCAAGAAGGATATTCTAATTTTTAAATCTCGAAGGTCCAAAGCTAGTAGAACTTTCAAGATGAGTCATTCAGTATCACCCTATAAGTGACCTTCTGAGTTCTTGCTCATTTCAGAATCAATAGCAAATTCCTCACCCTAAAAGTGACCTTTTGAGTTCTTACACATTTCATAATCAAATACAGAGCCCTAGCTCATTCAAAGATCAAATCAATTTTAGCCTATTAGTGAATCAAATGTAGAGCTCTAGCTCATCCAAAGTTCAAATTAATCTCAATCTATAAGTGAATTAAATGCAGAGCCCTAGCTCATTCAAAGATCAAGTCAATCTCAGTCTATAAGTAAATCAAATGTAGAGCCCTAGCTCATCCAAAGTTCAAATCAATCTCAGCCTATTAGTGAATCAAATGTAAAGCCTTAGCTCATCCAAAGTTGAAATCAATCTCAGTCTATTAGTGAATCAAATGTAGAGCCCTAGCTCATTCAAAGATCAATTCAATCTCAGCCTATAAGTGAATCGAATGCAGAGCCCTAGCTTATTCAGAAAATCAATCTTAGAATCTCAATCAAAAGAGCCTCAGTTCAATCAAAGAAAAGACAATAATTCCTCCATCTAGACAAATCAAAGCCGAGCCCAAGCTCGTGTAACCAGCCTTGTATTCACAGCCTAGCTCCATACAAGAAGAGGTTATAAGCCTACAAACCAGTCTTGTATTCACAGCCTAGCTTCGTACAAGAAGATGTTTACTAGCCTACAAATAGATCAAGTCAGGTTCAAGCTCGCACGTACCTTGCATCATGAGTCTCACCTCAGCAAGAAGAGGTTCCCAGCCTACAAATGAGCCTTGTATTCACAGCCTAGCTCCATACAAGAAGAGGTTTATCAGCCTACAAATGGATCAAGTCGGGTTCAAGCCCGCACATACCTTGCATCATGAGTCACCTCAGCAAGAAGAGGTTCCCAGCCTACAAATGAGCCTTGTATTTACAGCCTAGCTTCGTACAAGAAGAGGTTTATCAGCCTATAAATGGATCAATCCAGGTTCAAGCCCGCATGTACCTTGCATCATGAGTCTTACCTCAGCAAGAAGAGGTTCTCAGCCCACAAATGAGCCTTATATTTATAGCCTAGCTTCGTACAAGAAGAGGTTTATCAGCCTATAAATGGATCAAGCTGGGTTCAAGCCCGCGAGTACCTTGCATCATGAGTCTCACCTCAGCAAGAAGAGGTTCCCAGCCTATAAATGAGCCTTGTATTCACAGCCTAGCTTCATACAAGAAAACAATCATCAATTTTCCAAGAAGAGCAAACTTTCTTGCTAGTCGAACTACGTTCTGGGCTTGATTTCTAGGACACCCTTAGAATACGTAGGCAGTTTAGGACAAATTACCCTAAGTGCAGTCCAATAAATAATCTCTCACTCATATCCCAAAAATGTGATTCTTTTATCGTCAGCCTTTAATTGGTAACAATCTCGACTAAAGAGGGTCATCTGTAAGCACCCCATTTTTGCCACCCTCAGCATAAGTGAACCCATATGGCAAGTTTCTGGCTTTTAACCCAAGGGTTTGTGATTCTCTCATGAACCCCACAGCAGGGTCATGGGCTATTACCTACTTGGATGAATAGATCGTGAAATTATCTTCAAAATGAGACTGGAATCATCAAATTCTGACATCAAACAAGGAAGATATCGCAGTTTGAAAGTACAAGGGCATTTACGTAATTATCGTATGATGCATGCATTATCATTCAAACTTCAAGACATCATATCTTGGTTATCTAATATCGGAATCAGATTATTCTAAGGCCATTATTCTTCATTTATGATGATCTACAAAGTGGACGTGAAAAATCCCAGGTAGAACTCACTAGTGGGTCCCATGCAAGCTTTTATGCAAAATTATCGTTAGAACTTCAAAGTTTCATATCTTTTCTGTTCTACATCGGATTCAGATGATTCCAAGGCCATTATTCTTCATTTGTAATGTTCTACAAAGTGGACATAAAAAATCTCGGGTAGAAGTCTCCGAAGGATCCCATGCAAAATTACACATGGAAATGATCATTTAACCTTCGAAAATTCATATTTTAGTCACCCCATATCCAAATCAGGTGATTTCAGTTTCATCATGTTCCATTTTTAGTACTCTACAAAGTGGACATAAAAAATTTCTGGTAGAAGTCTCCGAAGGATCCCATACAGAATGGTCAGTCAAATTATCGATAATTGGCCTACTTAAACTTCAGAAATTCATAACTTGACTATTTTATTTCCAAATGTGATGATTCAAGTTCCAATATTCTTCATTTTTAGTATTCTACAAAGTGAACATAAAAAAAAGTCGAGCAGAAGAAGGGAGAAGAAACGAGAAGATAAAAGAGGAGGGAGAAGAATCATGAGTTGGATAAGAGAGAAAGGAGGAAAAAGTAGGAGCAAAACGAAAGAGAGAGGGACCGGAGAGAAGAGCAGAACGAGAGAGAGAGAGGGAGCAGAGACAGGAGCAGAACGAGAGAGAGAGGGAGCGGAGACAGGAGTAGAACGAGCAAGAAGGCAGAACGAGAGAGAAGGTAGATCGGGAAGCGAAGGAGGAGAGACTCGAAGAGGAGAAGGCGGAAAAGCAGAAGCAGAAGATGAAGAAGAAGAAGATCAGAAGGAGGAGGTAAGCTCTCCTCCCTCTTTCTAATTTTTTATTTTCTTATTATTATTTTATGTAAGCCTACCTGCTAACCAGATTTTTTTTAATATTTGATCTGCCTAATTACCCAGCCTGCACTCACTTTATCACCTTACCCGATAAGCCCTATGCTGGACACCTACTCATGCTCCACTACCCACATGCATACCTCTCCCTATCACCACATGTTATCACTGTCCAGCCACCTGCAACACGATATTAAAGCCCATCTTCAATCCACATTATCACCAACCTACACACCAACCCACAACCTTGTTCATACACCTCACTCTCGACCAAACCAACCCCATACCAGAACCAATAAACCGTAATCCCCATACACCCTCCACCTGCAATCATTTTTCAGCATACCTTTAATTGGTCCCATGGATCCCATTGTATTAAATCTGGTCATGTTTTTAGCATATTGTTTGACATGAATTGGTTGCTCGCACTCGACTATTTCTGAAATTGTTTTGTGCCCGCTATAAATTAGTCTTATTTGACTAAGTTGGAATGTCAATGTTGAAGAGACTCTCCGTACCTCTATGATCCTTGATCCAATGTAAACCATTGATATTGGAGGAATTTTAATTTGAGCCATTAATATGGAATGAATTTTAATTTGAGCCATTGTGAGCCATATGATTTGAAATTTTAATGTGTTTGATCCGGCCATATGATATAGAATTTTTAATGAGAATGATCCGACCATATGATTTAGAATTTTTAATGAGATTGATTCGACCATATGATTTAGAATTTTAAGGTGAATGATCTAGCCTTTGATTTAGAATTTTAAGGTGATTGATTTAGCCTTTGATTTAGATTTTCTTTAAGTGATTAATCATGGCCTCTAATTATGAATTTTCATGAGATAAAATCTGGCCTACTGACCATGAATTTTTATGTGGTTTAAATCTGATCATCGATTTTGGATGCTTTAATGATAAAATCGGGACATCGATCTTGGATATTTTAATGATAAAATCAATCGGGCCATCGATCTTGGATGTTTTAATGATAAAATCGGACCATCGATCTTGGATGCTTCAATGATCAAATATGGACCATTGATCTTGGATGTTTGAATGATCAAATCTGGACCATTGATTTTAGATATGTTGATGCTTTATCCAAACCATTGGATCTTCATCATGAGTGTCATAAATTAATCTGAAACCATTGGATCTTCATCATGAGTGTCTTAAATGCATCTATACCATTGGATTATCATCATGGTTGATTTAAATGCATCTGAATGGTTAGATTTTCATGATGGATGATTTAGGTGAATCTGAATAGATAGATGATCATCATGAGTGATTTAAATGAATCCAAACTCTTGGATCTAAATTTGAAAATGATATGCATGAGATCTGAGCCATTTATTTCCTAGTATGATCATGATAATTGATGTGGGATGAATTTGAACTGTTGATCGAGGATCTAATCTTGATAGTATTTTAAAGAGGTATATTAAATCTGAATCGTTGATTGAGGATCTGATTTCGATACTTTGATTCTCATATACTTTGATTGATTCTCACATGCTTAGATTGATATTCACATGCATTGATTGATTCTCACATGCTTTGTTTGCCACATGATTTCTTGCCATATTAGGTCTTGTCATGCTTAGATTAGCATATCATGTTAGGCGTAGGCCTGGTCCTTCACCATCTGCTACCCAAAAGATACCTCCCGTAATTGCACCCACTAACGAATCTCAGCTATCTCCTACTATGTATACCCCTTCTTCATCTGAACCACAATTCGTATTTCAGCCTTTTGCCTCATCGAGTGAGCCCCAGAAGATAGATTAGTGATCCTCTCTTTGGTTTTTGTTTACTTTTCTTTCAACCTGATATGTACATAGGGTAACTGTTCGAGGTGTGGACCATACCCTACTCCTTTTTTCTTCTTACACACACTTATTTTCCTTCTTATTTTTGGTCCGATACTTGTATCTTCTTTTCTTTCATTTAGAATAGATACATGATCATGGGATGACTGCTCGGGTTCTGGGCATTATTCTGATTTTTTTGTACTTAAATCAGAAATATATATATATACACACGGTAGTTTATATGATTTATGCTCTTTCATTAGTTCTTGGAATGTGGTGTAGCCTAACTTATTGTTTTCCCTATTTACTACTTATTGGTTCATAAAAACTTTTAGCTAGCCTAAGCATCTGTTTCGACACATGGAAACGCATGTGCAGGGGAAATCTATAGGTAGAATCAAAGTGGTTATGCTCTGCTACCAGTGTTGTCTCAACCCATTCTGGAGAATCGGGTGTGATTTTTGAGCCATCCAAGAGACAACTCGAATCTTCCAGCGACTGACAACCAAAATGATCTACCAGCAAACCCCACAGTCTACACACACAATATCCATCATAATCAACAGTAGATAATAACAATAATTTACAATAGAATATCGGAGTTGTAGTGGAATTATAATAGAGAACATATGCTTATAACGTTATCATTACATAAAAAGTCTGTTATGTCCTACAAACCATTTCGTAAGTAATATTCATATTATATATTATCTCGTACTAAATAACTAGAGTAAATCTGAATAAATATTGTAGATAGACCAAACAGCATCTATCTACAAACATCAAAATCATGGACGCAAGGCGCTGACTCAGGTCCCATTAACACAGTCTTTACAAGTACAGCCCTTGACATGACCACTCGGAGAAACCCCACCAAGAAAGCACCCTCCACATTAACAGGATCCATAGCTGCATCAGCAGTAGAGGTACCTGCAAACAAAGCTAAAAGAGATTCGATATTGAGGGGTGAGCTCCCATCCTAGCTCAGAGAAAAGTCAAGTATCCGATGCAATCCTATGTAACAATTTATGAATGCAGTACAAAAGCAAATAAACAATCAATTGTGAGTGGCAATAAATGTGTATGCGATTCATGGTCAGCTTGTACGCTAGCTTGACCATAACTGATCCCGAAATGGACCCCATGTAAATCAATGATACCCCTGATCCCGAGACAGACCCCATGTAAATCAGTGGCTTGTCACCAGATGACACCCCTGATCCTGAAATAGACCCCATGTGAATCAGTGGCTCATCCACCTAATTTGCTAAAGCACAAGTCATTTGACTAAGTTGCTGTATGATGCATGAAATGATTTGGGTTACACCCCATAGAGAGCCCGTTCCACTCCAATGGACTGATAGTTTTCCCATTGGGTATAACCGCGCATATGGCCATGTATCCTATTTCCATACGTTACATAAACATATACCACACACAAACACATCCATATCAAAGATCACCCAATCATGGCATGTGCAACTACAGTAAATCTATACTCCAACAAGAATCCCCGTTCCACTCCCATAGACTGACCATGTCCCCACTAGAACATAGAGTGCCAACAGGGCAAGTGTATTGTACTCCCATACTCTATACGCCCATCATACATGATCTCAACAAAGACTACACCCGAAGGAGAACCCCAACTCCCCACTCCCATGGTTCGTTGTGCCTCTACTAAGGTACAGCCACTCCCAACATAATTCATAAGGTCACTCATTTCATGAACCACCATACATGGGTGGCATCCCAATGAAGAACCCCAGATCCCCACTCCCATGGTTCCCCAAGTCTCCACTAAAACATCGGCATACCAACATGGTACACATGCCCGTACTCTCATACATCACACGCACCATCGTACATGGTTATGTACACAACAACTACATCAAAACAACCCCCTTACTGAGAATCCCGGATCCCCACTCCCATGGTCCGTCGTGTCTCTACCAAGGTAACAACAACCATCATCATACATAGTTATAGTTATAATGCAAATGCATGAATAGTTATATACATTTCATTGGATGACATGTTATAAAAGAAAACAACAATAAACAACCTTTAAACACATGCTCAAACTCTATGTGACCCGACCCCTCACCTGTAGACACTAGTGGTGTTGCTGAATCTTGAAGCGAGCAAAAGACTCTGTCTACTACCCGCTATGTTTTACCTAATTTAATTAAAGCTTTATTAGGTTGGTGAACATCTTCTAAACTAGCATAGACAAGTCCTAGAATCCATACACAGGTCCCAAGATAAGCTGAGAATTGAAAGGTGGGTCTTTTTAACCATTCCTAGGCTTATAAGTCAATATAGACTGAACCAGTTGTGTTTTCTACCAGTACATGATGCTGGTTAACACTTAGTCATTTTCTTATGTATATTGAACCGGAAGACTGATCAGATGTATGGTCATCCGGTTGGTCATCCGCTTCATATGCTATTACAGTCTTGAGGTTCCAGTAGGTCATTCAAAGTCTAAGCCAGGTGGTTGATCATCCGACAATGCCATTGATAGATAGTAAGCTTAACAGGTGTTTAAGGGTTAAACGGTGCCACCAGTATATCCGGTCGAACATGACATTGGTACATGGCATTGGTAGTGGTCGACCGGTTTGGCTAAGGTCTGACAGATAACAAATTGGCTTTGGCAAATCCTTAATCTAAGGCTATTGGATGTAGGGCAAATGCTAGACCGATGGTACGTGCATCGGGTTCGTACCATCGGTTCGTGCCACCGATACGTGCTATCGGCATGTGCTATCGATTCCAACCCAGAAACCAAGCACAAACCAGAGAAGTTCTTCTTCTTTGGGGAAGGTTTTCCATCATGGTTTCCTTTATTCTAAATAGTGGAAAACACTCTTCTACCACTATTACATGTAATGGGAGTCGTTTAGACCCCATGGATGTCTCCATTCATGGAGGGGATGATAACCTAGGTTTTCCGGGTCATGCTTGATCTCCATTAATGGAGGTTTAATTTTCACATCATGATATCCATTTTAATTGGTGGGAATCATCTTTCCACCATTTTTAGGTATAATAGGAGCCATTTATGGCTCCATTAAACTCCATATAGAGTGGGTGAACACAACCCTAGGTTTTCTAAGTTGTTAATGGAGTCTCCATTAATGGAACTCTACCGCCAAGCTTTTGCAATGAAGACTAGGAAGGAGGAGGAGGGCTCATTGTACTTACCTCCTAGGGCTTGGAGCTTTAGCTTCAAGTTCCACTTCCTCTTCTCTTCTTCTCCCACTCTCACTCTCCCACAGTTCCAAAAAGGAGAAAAGGAGGTTGGGTCCTCCTTTTTATAGAACCCATGGAGAGAGAAAGACTCAAATGTACATGTAACCAGTTGCTATCAAGCGGAGAAACATTCATTCGGTATGTACCTCCGGTTGGACATTCCCACATGTCCTACCATCACTAAGTGATCCAAGAAGTAGACCCCACATCATATGGATTGTCAAAAGTCAGGGTGCTAAGGGTTGGCATAGTAAGACCCGATACGAAGAGATCCAAAATGTGAGGATTTCGGATTAGGTCTTACAAAATTGGTCCAAATAAACTGACCCAGAGCATTAAACCAGGTGATGGTTCCTCCGGTTGGTCATCTGGTTAACACTTAGAGTATTTTCTAAGTAATAGAACCGAAGAGACAATCAGATGGTCAAGCATCCAGCAACCATCTGGCCCATATACACTTTCATCATAGTGGAGTTCTAAGAGGTCTTTCAAAGGCTTTGCTGGGTGGTCTATCATCCGACACTGCCTCCACTTAGGTATTAAGCCTAGCTGGAGGGTCAAGCGGACCCACCAGATAATGGAAAGAATAACCAGCGGATCATACCTCCGTGAGGTCCTCCTGTAAGGGCCTCTAGTTGGTTCTTGGTTAGTCAGCCAAGGCATTTGCCTTGGCAAAGGCTTGGCCTAAGCTACCCAAAGGAATGGTCATAACCAGGACTCCGGTTGTGCCTTCGGTTCATACCAAAACTAGGTCACGAATGGAGCTTGGTCTCCAAGCTTTGGAACTTGGTTCCCTACTTCATGGCTTACCATTTAGTTGGTGGGAAACTTAGTCCCACCATTATTAGGTACAGTAGGTGCCATTTATGGCTCCAATAACTCCCTTAATGGAGTTGGGTGGATACAAACCTAGTTCTAAGTCATTAATGGAGTCTCCATTAATAGAGCTCAACCACCAAGCCTTTGCAATAAACACTATAAAGGAGAAGGAGGGTTCATTGCACATACCTAAGGGAAAGAGCTAGGGTTGAGCTTAGTCTCCAAGCTTCTCTTCTCTTTCTCCTACTCTTACTCTCACGGTTCCAAGAGAGAATAAAGAGGCTCAAGGTCTCCTTTTATTGAAATTAGGGAGAGAGAAAGGCCCAATCTCGTGTTCAACTGGTTATTGATAACCGGGTGGTACACCATCTAGTTGATCATCTGGTTAAGGCAAAATATGGCCTACTAATCAGCTAGTTGGGCCGGATGCTTTGGGATGTACACCCATTCCACCTAAGGTCTACTAGGGCACCTTACCCTACCAAATATATGTAGTGAAGACTCACCTAAGATTCGGATACCACCATCGGATCCTCGTCAGGTGTTCCATCAGTCAATGTGTTGAGACTTGGCACAGGAGGAATCCGAGTTAATAAGGGATTCCGGGTGCGGGTCTTACACTAACCCATAAACTGGACTATCTAGAAATAAGGAACATAGCCCAAAGATAAAACTGGACCTGGAAATAGGTCGATGTCTATTTAAAGTCATTTACCTTGATTCTTATTAATAAGCCATGAAAACCAGTATTGAATTTAATTTTGTGTTATCATTATTAATAACATGGTTAATGGTTTGCATGGATCAAGATTGTTACATGTTTATGAGGTGCACTTATTATATTGTCACAGTCCATTCCGGGAATCAGGCATCATATCTGGGTCGACCCTTGAGGCGATCCTAATCTCCCCAGGAACTGATAACTACAGTAATGAACCAACAACTACAGTAATCTACCAACAAATCTCACAGTCTACATGAGCAATATCCATAATAATTAAATAAACAAGCAAAGTAATAATAGCAGCAGCAAGATAATAAGTGACAGAATGCTATCTTTTCTTTTCTTTTTCTTTTTTTTTTTGGTAAAAAGAAAGTCTATTCATTAAAAGCACAGGGAACAGTCATAGAGATTACAATTGTTAGAAATCCATGGAGTAGAATAGGCCAACTAACAACCCTTGTAACAGTTAGAGCCCTCCTAGCAAGAGAATGGGCTATACCATTTGCCCATCTTCGAATATAATTAAAGAGAATCGACGAACCAGAATCTGCTAAACAATTAATATCCTAAATGATGGGCATAACCAGATGATTATCCTAGGGATGCTTTCCATTAATCATATTACCACATCTAAACAATCCAATTCCACAGTGATTCGGAGATAACCCAAAGATAGAGCCTTCATTAATCCCTGTCGTATGGCCATGGCTTCTCCCATTGCAATGTTGCCAAAAGGTAACCATCAAGATTTACCATAACAAGAGAACCATCATCCCTTCGAATAATAAAACCAATCCTCGACCTTGATCGATTGGAAAGAGCTGCGTCAGAGTTAATTATAATATATCCTATCAAAGGAGTCTCCACCGCAGTAGATGAGCCAAGCATCTGATCAACTAGATTACTAGGATCGGTACAAAATAATTAACTGAATTCCTACCAAGTCTTTGCAGCACTGGAGATAACATCATTCGGACTCCACATTCTATTCTCAAAATACAAATTATTACAAGCCCTCCAGAGAGTCCACCACGAAAAAGAAACAATTGAAAAAACTTGTTTACGTTGAACATTGTTTCGCCCACCATAGGAAATTATCTTTAAAAACCACTGATATAGTTTGAGAGTGTTAGAAGGAGGAATCCGAAAACACATACAACAACCAAACCAAGCCACCCAAGCAGACAGAAAATGTAACAAAATATGGTCAGTGGTTTCAATAGCTGAATTGCATCTTCTACAGATTGAGTCAATAGGAATATTCCTCCTATTAAGAGCTTCACACGCCACAACTCCATCTACACAACACCTCCATAGAAATTCCTTAATCCTGGGTAGAGATTTATAGTTCCAAATAGACTGCCACACCTTTTTCGGAACCTCCTTCAAGCAGGCTGATGAGAAGATAAATCCACCTCTTTCAAATTTGAAAGCAAATGATAGCATGATTTAACAAAAAACTTACCGTCTCTTGATTCCTTCCATACAACCCTATCCTCATTTGGAAACCATCTAAGGGGAATTTTCTAAATGGCCTCCACCTCCATCAGCTAAAACAAAGAAGTCAGTAAATCCAAATTCTAAGTATGTGAGTGAAAATCAATAAGCTCTTACACAAATTGTATATCCAAATCAGCCGACTTTTCCAATTGAATTTTATTACCCTTAAGAGTGGCCCAACTGTCCTCCCATATACGGATGTTAGTCCCCAACCCAACCTTCCAAAGAAGACCTTTAAGAAGAGTTTCTCTACCACATATGATACTCCTCTAAGCCAAAGATGGGTTATTTACAAGTTTTGCATAAATAAAATCAGTGGTTGGAAAATGGATTGCTTTCAATTATTTAACCCATAAGGCTTCTGGGTTAGTAAGAATTCTCCAAGCAAGTTTTGTTAATAAAGCCTAGTAGAGTTTCAACCAGATGATGTTTAGGGAGCTTCAAATGGGAACTAACATAATTTGACATAGGAAGGGTTACAGATTTGAGAAGCACTTCCTTCCCTGTATGTGAAAGTAAAGTGGCTTTCCAATTCGGAACCTTTCATAAGGTTTTTCCAACTGATCCTCAAATAAAAACCTCTTAAAAAAACAAAGTCAGTAGGTAGACCCATATATTTCGGTGGTCCACTTCCATAGGGCAATCGAAGCACATGAGAAAACCACCTCCAAAACTTTTTAGGAGTATTGGGACTAAAAGTAAAAAATGATTTCCTACAATTCACCTATTGTCCCAATGCCTTACAATAGATCTTCACACACTCTTAGAGCTTAACAACTTCATTTAATTTAACAGGTGAGAACAACAAGCAATCATTATCAAACAAGAGATAAGTCAAAGAAGGAGCTTGATTTTTAATACGAATGCCCCTAACCTCTCCAGACAATTGACAAGAATTTATAATTAAAGAAAGAGCATGGGAACATATGATAAAGAACCGGGGGGAGTTGATCACCTTGGCGAAGGCCCCTAGAAGGGGTGAAAGAGCCTTTTTTTGCACCATTGATAATGAGAGTATATGAGACTGTGGTAATGCATTGCATAACTAAAGAAATCCAAGAAGGAACAAAACCCAAACGGCTAAGGATGCCTTCAATAAAAGCCCACTCCATTCGATCATAAGCTTTCATCATATCAAGTTTAAGAGCCAAGAAAGAAGACTTACCTTTTTCTGACTTTTTATATAGTGGAAAGCCTTATGAGCCATCAGGATATTATCCGAGATTAGACGATTAGAAATAAAAGTAGATTGGCTATCTATTCATACCATAACATAAGTAAGGTTTAATGTTATTATTACATCACAAGTGTTTCTCAAAATACAATATTGTATCACTTATACAATTACCCAAAATAAAAAGAGTTAATATGTACTCAAATGTTTAGATAGACTGTACAATCTATCTACAAAATAAATCACAAGGAATGGGGAGTATGGGGAGGGCTGCACCAAGCGTAGACGCAATCATTGCAGGTGTATCTCTTAACGTACTCCTCAGAATAGTCCTCGCCAACAGACGCATCTTCCTCCAGCAAAGACTCCATATAGTCAACCACAAAATAGTCAACTACATCAGAATCTGAAATTAGTATCAATATGAGGGGTGAGCTCCCATCCTAGCTTAGTGAGGAATCAGGTATCACATACCACACAGTGAATATGATGTCATTCAAATGTTGGGTCAATGGCTATAGGTTCTATAGGTGTTGTATTGATGTGTCCATTGTAGCTTTCGGCCCTACCTACGAATCAAGAACTTCCACATTTCATGCACCCGACCAAGGTAGAAGCAAGATGCCCATGTCACTTTTGCCAAATTACATCTACAAGCGGACCCCCTCCTTGGGTTTTCTATCACACCCCAATTTTGGACTAACCAGAATAATGTGACGAACCATAAATAAATCAACGGTTCAATCAGGATCTCCATTAGGTAGTACCCACCATATTAACCACACACACCTTCCACATAAATAATTAAAGATAAATAATAA
This sequence comes from Protea cynaroides, assembly GCA_028583415.1. Taxonomy (NCBI): domain Eukaryota; kingdom Viridiplantae; phylum Streptophyta; class Magnoliopsida; order Proteales; family Proteaceae; genus Protea; species Protea cynaroides. The sequence continues at coordinate 56,805,356 of CM053265.1, forward strand.
ATAAGCAGAAGTCTTATAGATAATGAACAGAGTATCTAACAATGATATAATAATTATTTAATCCAATTATTTTCCAAAAACTCAAGACATAAAGGTAAATAATACATTACATGTTCCAATAACCAAATATAGCTAAACTAATAAAAAATACACTAGTTGCACTCGCGTAAAGGATCATACGCATCTTCAATAGCTTCTACGTCCATGATCGCAATGCGTCCGTACATCAGTGCATTCACATAATCTTCAACAGTAGGACCTGCATCATTAACTAAAATATTCGACATCAAAAGGGTGAGCACACATCACGGCTTAGTGAGTAAAAAAATGAAACAATGCAACAAACATATACATGCATTTAATTCAATATCTTTAGTCTGGTTTTTAAGTTTGTAATATGCTATAGAAAGGTTTGGTGGCCCCCACACCTCTATACACAAGTGTGTGAATCGGTCCAATGGATCAAACACCATTGCCGTCCCACATGCACCCACCATGGAATAGAGATTGAGCTAAAGTGTTTGGATCACACACCACCAACACTTCCCCTGATGCCCTACCCATACCAACACGTAAGCCCCTATTGGCGAGGACTTGTAAACTGGGCTCACAACTAACCAATCCTAAATGTCATCCAGTGTATCCAAGGCCTCACCCCAGCATCCCTCAATACGTCTATAGAGATAGAGCTAAGGTCTCCCGACAGAGTCAGAGACTATACGATCCGAGACCACCTCCCCTGATGCCCAACAACGTAATAGTTCTGCAAAGATAATGATGATACGACGATGTCAGTGGGCAAGACTTGAGTATCTGGTGATCAGATCAAAGACTACAATGCCACGTCCTCCCCCTGATGCTTCACTCACATCAAGCATACTAACCACACACACAATCATATGCCTATTCCTAGCATCATCATCATCATCATCATATTATAAATAGACAGAAATAAATATGCATGAGCAGTAATAGCAGAAATATTGGATGACATGTAAGATGCACATTACAAGCATACAAGCATAGGATCAATCATGGCATTGGACACAATAAAGTAAATAGTTTGTTATTATCCAATTAGTTTAAGTCTTGTTCCCTCACCTGTTAGCAAAACTCGATCTCCTTCTAAGCCTTGTAATTCTCTTTGAATCTATTTAATAACTTAAGAGTTATATGAATATAAGTTAGGGTTCATATGTAACATGTTACAGTAGTCAAAAATTAAAATAGAGCACTGATAGGTGTCTGATTGGTCCTATGGTCTCATACTGTGTCGATCTACTGCCTACGGTCGATACCCTACGGTCGCACCATATGTGACCGTACCTGTGACCATATGATTTTTGAATTCTTCTCGAATGCCTATGGTCATTACTTTGATCATGCTGGTCATGCTATGGTCGACCATAGCTGCGACCTTGAGATTTCTGGTTACAAACTACATTCAATCTGAGTCCTTCAACTCTTCAACTCTTTAATTGGGTTTATCCTAATGATTATTCTAAGGTTAAATTTCTTAGTTTTACCAACTAATTACTCTAACCAATTCTCCATGGTTTCCCATTGGAGGCTTGCTTAGCAATTCCCATTGTTGCATTCTTATGTTGGGTTTGGTATCTTAATTTACATTAGAAACCTTTACTCCTGGTGTTCTAGGCTACAGAGACAAGGTTCATACCTTACTTGTTGCAGAGAGTCTATGGAACTCTTCTCTCAGTTTCCTCCTTAGTCTTCTCTTCTTCTCCTTCTTTTCTTTTTCTTTCCTTCTCTTTCTCTAGGGTTTACTAATGTTTTAAAAGAGTGAAAAAGGCTGAGAAATGTCCTTTATATAGAGAAAATTTCTCCATATAGAGTTCTCCAACATTAGGAAAGAAATACTCCTCAAATTAGGAAAGTTTTCATCTCAGAGTCTTATCGAGGGTCTCACGGTTGATGGCCTACGGTCGCAGAATCCATCGACCATAGGGTTGAAAACATCGACTATAGGGTCCTGGATCAGTGACCTTTGTTTCTTACCTTATGGTCGACCATACCTACCCAGGTATTCGACCATACGCATACTTTTGAGCATTTTTAACTCGATTCATACCTGGTTTTATGATCCATCTTCACACGATCGGTCCACTCAGTCCAGCAATGATGGGAAGACCTGGCACAACACAGTTAGACCAAGTTAGTGGAGTACGGGTCTTACAACTCACCCCCTTACATAAATTTTGTCCTCAAAATTTGCACATACCTTCCAAGTCGAATATGTGAGGATATTTCTTTCGCATAGTGTTTTCTTCTTCCCATGTAATTTCTTCCACATTTTGGCTTCTCCAAGTAACTTTAACATAATAGATGTCGCGGTTGTGAAAACGTTGAACCTTCTGGCTAGTGATTTCAAAAGGTATCGCTTCGAACGTCAAGTCTTCAGTCAAATCCGGTGGATCCGTTGTTAACACATGTGTTGGATCTCTAACATACTTCTTCAGTTGGGAGACATGGAATACATCATGTACACTAGACATTGATGGTGGTAGTGTTAACTACTATGCTATCTTTCCACACCCAGCTAGAACTTCATAAGGTCCAATATATCTGGGACACAGCTTTCCCTTCTGTCCGAACCTTTTTAAATCATGCATAGGAGATATTTTCAGAAATACTTTATTACCTATGGTAAATTCAAGATCTCTTCGTCGATTGTCTGTATATTGCTTCTGATGGTTCTGAGCTGTTCGGACTCTTTCCTTGATGATGTCGACCACTCAACATGTCTATTCAACAAACTCTGGTCCAACAACACTATGCTCTCCAACTTCATTCCAAAACAAAGGAGTTTGACACTTTCTACCATACAGTGCTTTATAGGGCGACATCTGTATTGTAGCTTGATAGTTATTGTTATAAGTGAACTCGACCAATGGTTAATTCTCATCCCATGATCCCTTAAAATCAATTACACAAGCTCGGAGCATCTCTTCTAAAATTTGAATGGTGCGCTCCTAATGTCTTCTAAAATCTGAGTATGGAATGCGGTACTAAACTTCAATGTTGTACCCATAGCCTTCTGTAATCCTTCCCAAAACTTTTAGGTAAAGCGTGAGTCTCTATCGGACATAATGTTTTCAGGTACACCATGTAATCTGACAATATTATCCACATACAGCTTAGCTAACATCTCTGGTATATACTGAGGTCGTATAGCTATGAAACAAGTTGTCTTAGTCAAATGATCTACGATCACCCAAACTGCGTCAACTACTCTAGAAGTCAAAGGTAACTCGGTGACAAAGTCCATAGTGATATAGTCCCATATCCATGCTGGTTTTGGTAGTGATTGCAACAAGCATGTAGGCCTTTGCCTTTCAGCCTTTACCCATTGAAAATTCAGGCACTGTGGCACAAACTTAGCTACATCTGCTTTCATTCCCCTCCACCAATATAGTTTCTTTAGATCATGATACAACTTTGTACTTTCAGGATGTACACCGAATAAACAGTGGTGTGGGCTTCCTTCATTAGTTTGTGTCTAATATCCAAATCTTCATTCTCAGGAACACATACTCTCCCTTTGTATCTTAATACTTCCTCATAATCCAAAGTGAAGTCAGGGTTGGTCCTACCTTTTTCAAGGTCTTCTTTCACTATTCCCAAATAGGGGTCTAACTGAATAGCTGTTTTTACTTCATCTATCAGATCAGGTACAATCTTCAATGTAGCAAACATGTTTGAGAATCGATGAGTAAACCCCTGGTTGGTTGGTCCATCCGAAGTATCAAGCATGACTGCTCATTGCCACAATTGAATACTTTTTTGGCGTCACACATTGCAGCATTGGTATTAGCTTCTTCTTGAGGTCTTGTAATTGCTTTTCTACTTAGTCCATCAGCAACTACATTAGCCTTCCCTGGATGATACTGGATATAGCAATCATAATCCTTCAGCAATTCCAGCCATCTCATCTTCATTTACAATCATCATCATAAAGTTTCTTTCCATCTTGTCGATCCAATGAGCTGGTCACAGAGGATCCGATGGCTTACCAGTGAATTCCTTCAATTTCATCTTCAGAAAATGCTCGATCATCCTAGAATGGTCCAACTGATATTGTGCATACGCTCCATACATAGGCAGTCGGTATTGATAATTACTTTGGTTGTACCCGCCTTGCGGTGCTTCAGGGTTCTACACTTGAGCTTGTATAACTAGCATTTGAGGTGCTTGGTGTACCGTATTGCTACCACCAGGTACGGTACTAGCTTGCCCTGCAGGTGTAGGTGTTGTGTTTGTAACTAGAAAAGTAATTCCCATAACAGCTTGCATGTTGGCTTGCATTTGTTGTATCTATTACACTTGTTGTGCCAAATTCATCACCATAGTAGCCAAATCAATAGGTGGTGCAGGTAAGTTGGTTGGGTTCGCTTGGGGTGAACATCCTGAGGCACAGTACCTTGATTCTCAACATTTCCTTCTTGTCCTTATTAACCTTCGTTGTCATTGGCCTCCATAAGTGGTGGAGGTGGGTTTGCATTCTGTCTTCTTTGGCTAACTCTATGCCCAGCCATTTAAATTCCTGGATAAATGATAATTGGAAAGATTGTACATGTGAGATAAAATAGAATGGTAGTACTAGGTTAGTCTCACAATGGAAAGGGAGAGTAGAAACAAAATCAACAGGCAAAAGTTCAAGCAGAATCAAAAAGCAGACAACAGTCAGTCATACAGTCGATAGCCTACGGTCGCATGTTGTGCGACCATAGGTTCGACCATCAAAACCCTGGCAACTTCCCTGGACCCTATGTTCGATCATACAGTCAATCACACGGTCACATGTTTTTGGTCGAATTGTGCGACCTATGATTCAAAATCTGGTTTTTAGACCTGTTTTCCCATATTTCCCTCTTATTTCTCCTTCTTTCTCCTACGATCTCAACTCAGCTCACCACCATTGAGTTGCTACAGTATCAACCGTAAGAACTTGGTGATTTTTTCATCGATTGACGAGTTACATTCTATCCCTTGAGGTATGTTTTCTACTCTTTTCCCCTTTTCAAGCTTTCATACCTGGGTTTTTACAATTTATAAAGTTTCCTTCTAATTAATATTTCTCACAGTAAAATTTTGATTTTTATTAAGGGCTTTTGCCATTAGCTACCCAATGGATGAAAGCCCTCAAAAAAAATTTGATTTCAATGGTTGGTTTGGTAGAAATTTGAAGATCCCTAGTTTTGACCTAAATTTTAGGATTTTTCCCAATTGTCATAATTCCTCAAATCAAATCTACCTAGTTAAGATTTTCCATTGTATGAGCCTTGCAGGATGGTTTGGGACCTATGTAAGTCCTCCTACCCAATGTTTGGGTGAAAAGTGAGGCTTTTCCCCATTTTACATCGTTGTACTATTAAATTTTCAATTTTCTAACTTGTTTCTTATTTTCTTTTCTTGCAGTCATCATGGTTCGCACCAAGGTTCCTCGAGTCCATGACCCTAATCACTTCAGGTCTGCTGAAGCAGAGGTTCAATATCCTCGGTTTGATTGAAAGAAAGTTGAAGGGGGTCGATGTGTGAACTTAGCCCATTTAGCCATGTTTGATATGGAGAGGGCATTTGGAGATATGGGCTGGCTTCTAGTAATTCTGTATGAGGCTTGCACCCGTCCGGACTTGGCAAAACAATTCTACTATCACCTACAGGTAAAGGGTGACCTAGAGGATGTGGATAGGGGTAGAGAACTTCGGAACACCTGTTGGGAGAAAGGGGTTCCTATCTCTTTCAACTGTCAGAAATTAGCTGGTCTCTTGGGCATTTTCAACGATGGGCAGTTGGTTTATTGTGCACTAAGGGAGCCCCAGATCCTATCTACATAGGTGTGTGCAGCGATAGACAATCAGATTCTTTGGGACGACTGCTGGGAAATGAAGGCGGTTAACCTGTGTCCAGAGCCACGGATCTACTGTAAGGTTATCCAGTATAATTTGATCCCTCAGGGTGGACACTACGAGATGGTCTTTCACCTGACTCAGTGCCTGTTGTACTGTATCTGTACTAGGCAGTCTGTCTGTCTCTCGTACGTCATCCTCTGGACTATGCACAGAGCTATGTTGCCTGATTAGAGAGGTAACTTTCCCTATGGACTGTTGATGTCCATCTTCCTCACGTGTCTACAGGTGAACCTAGAGGATGAGAGGATTTTTGAGGACATCTTCTCAGCTAACTTGGATTGGGAGGCCATCAGTAGGATGGGCATGAGAGAGATATAGATCAGTGATGATGAGAGAAATGCTATGAGAAGTCCTTTCACTCGGGTAGTGGCAGCAGATGCAAAGCGATGGCAGCACCAGCAGCAGAGGCACACGAGAGTAATGATGAGGAGGATGATGATAGGATGTACATGGATGTAGATGCTATCCCTCCTCCATCACCACAGCATTCTACAGGAGCTGGCCCTTCTCGGGCTTCTCATTCAGTTGGCCCTTCACGCCCACCACCAGATGACATGATGGGGCTGCTACGTGAGATTCGGGAGGCCCAGCATGCTACAGATCAGAGGGTAGGAGAGATCCTAGCCTCTCAACGCTCTACAGACCAGTGGGTAGCAGATCTAGCAGCTAGTTTCCTAGAGACCCAGACTCAGGTAGCCTAGCTCACGAGAGTATATGCTGAGGACTATGATCGAGATCGTGAGGCACCTCCTCCTCCAGTACCCCCAGCTCCATGATTGTCCCATTATCTTCTTTCCTTTTAATTCTACAGCGTAACTATCCGGATTGTGGACCGTACTCTGATTCGGATGTACATTGGTGTTATTCCCCTTTGATATATATAATTTGTTTCTCGTTTACTGATGTGCATTATTCTCTCTCTTAGTTTATGTCTCAAACAACACAAGTGTTTATGGTGTGTTCTTATTGCAATTTTCTAATTTTATCCTAACTCAGTTCTTGACTCATATGGAAGTAGTTAGGTCAATGGATAGAACCTGAGAGAGCTCTAATACCAAGTTGTCATACCCCCAATTCTGGACTAGCCAGAATAATATGATGAATCGTAAATAAACCAACGGTTCAACTAGGATCTTCGTTAGATAGTACTTACCATATTAACCACACACCTTCCACAAAAATAATCAAAGATAAATAACAAATAAGCAAAAGTCTTATAGATAATGAACTGAGTGTCTAACAATGATATAATAATTATTTAATCCAATTATTTTCCAAAAACTCAAGACATAAAGGTAAATATAATCCATTACATGTTCCAATAAACAAATATAGCTAAACTAATCAAAAATGCACTGGTTGCACTCGCATGAAGGATCATGCGCATCTTCAATAGCTTATAAGTCCATGGCCGCAACGTGTCCATACATCGGTGCATTCACATAATCTTCAATAGTAAGGCCTGCATCATCAACTAAAATATTCGACTTCGAAAGGGTAAGCACACATCATGGCTCAGTGAGTAAAACAAAACAATGCAATAAACATATGCATGCATTCAAGTCAATATCTTTGGTCTGATTTTAAGTTTGCAATATGCTATAGAAAGGTTTGGTGGCCCCCGTACTTCTATACACAAGTGTGTGAATCAGTCCAATGGATCAAACACCATTTCCATCTCACATGCACCCACCATCGAATAAAGATAGAGCTAAAGTGTCTGATTCACACACCGCCAACACTCCCCCTAATGCCCAACCCATACCAACACGTAAGCCCCTATTGGTGAGGGCTTACAAACTGGGCTCGCAACTAACCAATCCTAAATATCATCTAGTGTATCCAAGGCCTCACCCCTGTATCCCTCAATATGTCCATAGAGATAGAGCTAAGGCCCCCTAGCAGAGTCAGAGACCACAAGGTCCGAGACCACCTCCCCTAATGCCCTACGATATAATAGTTCTGCTAAGTTAATGACGATACGACGATGTCAGTGGGCAAGACTTGAGTAGAGATAGAGCTAGAGTCTGATGACCAGGTCAAAAACTACAACGCCATGTCCTCCCCCTAATGCTCCACTCGCATCAAGCACGCTAACCACACACATAATCATATGCTTATTCTTAGCATCATCATCATCATCATATTATAAATAGACAGAAATAAATATGCATGAGCAGTAATGTCACACCCCAAATTCTGCACCATTTAGAACGGTGTGATGAATAGCTATAAACCAACGGTTCAACCAGGATCTCCAGTAAGCGGTATCCATTAAAAATAAAACCACGCACATCCACAATCATAATCAGAATAAATACACAATAGCGGAAGTCTTATAATAAATGAACTGAGCATTCTAAATGAATAATCATAATTAAAATATCAAATTATTATTGTATCAACTGAGACATAACTAAATAAAATATCAATTACATCTTTTATAAATTCAAATAAAATCCTATAGAACACGCATGAGTTGCACTCGCATGAGGGGTCATGCGTATCCTCTAAGTTTTCAACCTCCATTGCAGCAACGCGCGCATACACCGAGTCATTTATATAATCTGCAACTGTGGTACCTACATCATCAACTAAAAATATTCGACGTCGAGATGGTGAGCACACATCATGGTTCAGTGAGTAAACAAAAAAATGCAACAAACATATGCATGAATTTAATTCATATCTTTGGTTTGATAAATAAGTTTGCAATGTGCTATAGAAAGGGTTGGAGGTCAAAGGTCACGCTTATTGACCCCTCCTCTATACACGAGTGTGTGAAGCTGCCCAAAGGTCACGCTTATTGTCGTCTCACATGCACCCACCATGAACATTGTACAACAAAGGTTAACACTTATTGTTGTACAGTGCCATACCAACACGTAAGCCCGTGCTGGCGAGGGCTTGCAAACTGAGATCGCAGCTAACCAATCCTAATGCCAAACAATGTATCCAAGGCCTCACCACAGCATCCCTCAATACGCCCATAGAGATAGAGCTAGGGTCTGGTGACCAGGATGAACCACAGTGTCACGTCCCCCCCTGATACCCTACGACATATTAGTTCCGCTAAGGTAATGGCGATACGACGATGTTTAGTGGACAAGACTTGAGTTAGAGATAGTGCTAGAGTCTGGTGACCAGGATGAACCACAGTGTCACGTCCTCCCCCTGATACTCGCTCGCATCATGCACACCAACCATACACATACATCCACATGCCTATTCCTATCATCATCATCATCATCATGTTATAAACAATAATTAAATATGCATGAACAGTAATAATAGAAATATTGGATGACATGGTGAATGCACATAACAAGCATACATGCATAGAATCAATCATGGCATTGGACTCGAAATAAAATAGTTTATTATTAACCAATTAGTTTAGGTCTTGTTCCCTAACCTTTACTTGATCGTAAGTCCTCTTTCAAGCTTTAAAAATCAACTATATATCGATATTATATCACTAGAAAACCTAACCAAGTCGATAGAATTTAATTAGAATTAATTTGAAATTTAAAAAGCATGCTGCTAACTAGGGGTCGATGCTAGGGTAGGAGGTTTGATCGACCCTGGGTGCGACCACCCCTATTCTGGACTTCCCGAACACTGGGGGTCCATGATCAGGGTCTGGTAGGGTCGATTGGCCATCGACCCCCCGTGCGATCCCCTGTGGGTTTTATCAATTTTTCATCCTACCATCCATTCTTCGTGTTTGGGGTCGTATGGCTTGCTTCTACAGTCCATTCCACACATGTTCTATGGCCTAGAACCGTAGTTCATTCACCTATATATTTTTCATAATTTTCCCCATGGTTTTCCATGAAAATCTAACCATGGGTGGATGATTTGGTTTTCTCCTAGATCATTCCCTCTTCTCTAGCTATTCTAAGGTCTGTAGAATTACATGGAGATAGTATCCATACCTGAGAATTAGGCTTGTTTCTCTGAAGTCTTCTCCTTGATCTTCTTCTCCACTTTTCTTCTCTTCTCTTTCTCTTCTCCTTCTCTTCTCTTTCTCTCAATCCAGTTAGGGTTCTAAAAGGAGTGAAAGAGGCTTAGGGACGTCCTATTTATAGAGTAGAAACTTCCAAAATAAGTCCCATTGGGATTAGGAAGGAATCCCATTGAAATTAGGAAAGTTTCCTAATTTTTGGTTCGTGCTGTTTTTATTGATTACCGGGGGTCGATAGGGGGGTCGAAGATCCCGTCGACCCCTGGTCCTTAAACTGTCTGACCCCCAGTATAAAACTGGGGGTCTGACTTTTCTACTGGGGGGTCCGACCCTCCCTTGCTGGGTATGCGACCCTCCCCCTAATTTTAGTGTTTTTTTTTAGTCAGTTTAATACTTGGGATCGTGATCTCTTTCACGCACTTGATCCATTTGGTTCAACCATGATGGGTAGACCTGGTTTAAGGTGGTAAGACTAGGTTAGTTTGATACGGGTCTTAAAACTCCCCCCTACTTATAAAAATTTTGTCCCCGAAATTGTTCATACCTTCTGAGTCGAATAAATGAGGGTATTGCTTTCGCATAGCATTCTCTTCTTCCCATGTAATTTCTTCCATGTCTCTACTTCTCCAAGTGACCTTAACATAATAAATATCTCGATTGCGTAGTCGTTGAACCTTTCGGCTGGTGATTTCAGTTGGTGTTACTTCAAATGTCAAATCATCAGTCAAATCAGGCAGATCTACTGTCAAAACGTGCGTAGGATCTTTGACATACTTCTTCAATAAGGAAATATGAAATACGTCATGCACACTTGACATAGATGGTGGTAGGGCTAATGGGTACGCCACTTTCCCACGCTTAGCTAGAATCTCATATGGCCCGACATATCTTGGACTTAGTTTCCCTTTCTGTCCGAACCATTTCAATCCTCGCATAGGCAATACTTTTAAGAATACTTTATCACCCACGACGAACTCAAGGTCTCGGCGTCAGGTATCGGCATAATGCTTCTGATGATTCTAAGCTGTTCTCACTCTTTCTTTGATAATGTTGACCACTCGACAAGTCTCTTCGACAAATTCCGGTCCAACAATACTACGTTCCCCAACTTCATTCCAAAACAACGGAGTTCGACACTTTCTGCCATACAGTGCTTCATAGGGTGCCATCTGTATAGTAGCCTGATAGCTATTACTATAAGCGAACTCAATCAATGGTAATTTTTCATCCCATGATCCTTTGAAGTCAATTACACATGCTCGAAGCATATCTTCTAAAATCTGAATTGTACGCTCCGTTTGTGGGTGGAATGCAGTACTAAACTTCAATGTTGTACCCATAGCCTTTTGCAATCCTTCCCAAAACTTTTAAGTACATCATGGATCTCTATCGGACACAATACTTTCAGGTACACCGTGTAATCGTACAATGTTATCCACATACAGCTTAGCTAACCTCTCCAGTATATACTGGGGTCGTATAGGTATAAAGCGAGCTGTTTTAGTCAAGCGGTCTACAATCACCCAAACTGCGTCAACTACTCGAGGAGTTAGTGGTAATCCCGTGACGAAGTCCATAGTGATGCAGTCCCATTTCCATGCTGGTTCCGGTAACGGTTGTAACAGTCCTGCCAGTCTTTGTCGTTCATCCTTTACCTTCTAACAATTTAGGCATTGAGACACGAACTTATCTACATCTGCTTTCATTCCTCTCCATTAATATAGTTTCTTTAGATCATGATGCATTTTTGTACTTCCAGGATGTATAGAATAGATGGTGGTATGGGCCTCTTTCATCAATCGATGTCTAATGTCCAAGCTTTCTATTTCGGGTACACATATTCTTCCTTTGTACTTTAGTACCTTTTCTTCGTCCAAGGTGAACTCAGGGTTAGTTCTACCTTTTTTGATGTCTTCTTGTATCGTTCTTAGGGAAGTGTCTGATTTGATAGCTGTCTTCACTTCATCAACTATATCCGGTATAATTTTCAATGCGGCGAACATATTTGAAAATCGATGAATAAACCCTTGGTTGGCTGATCCATCTGGTGCATCTATCACAAACTGCTCATTACCGTGCTTGAATTCCTTTCTGGTAGTACACATTGCGGCAGTTGTGCTAACCTCTCCCTGAGATTTTATCATTGCCTTTTTACTCAACGCGTCGGCTACTACATTAGCTTTTTTTGGATGATATTGGATATCACAATCATAGTCTTTCAATAGTTCCAGCCATCTTCTTTGTCTCATATTCAGCTCCTTCTGATTAAATAGGTAAGTAAGACTTTTATGGTCTGATTTAATCTGAAACTTCTCCCCGTACAGATAATGTCTCCATATTTTGACAGCATGTACTATTGTCACTAGTTCCAAATCATGAGTGGGGTAGTTCTTTTCAAGTGTCTTCAGTTGTCTTGAGGCATATGCAATTACTTGTTCTCCTTGCATAAGTACACATCCTAATCCCAGTCCTGACGCATCGGTGTACAAGATAAATGGTTGTCCTGGAATCGAGATGATCAAGGTTGGAGCTGATATCAATCTAGCTTTCAAGGTTTGGAAACTCTTCTCACATTTATCCGTCCAGACAAACTTCTCGCCCTTCTTAGTCAAACTGGTAAGAGGTATGGCAATTCGGGAATAGTTTTCCACAAATCGTCGATAATACCCAGCTAGACCCAGAAAACTTCTAATTTTCGCAATGCTCTTCGGTGCTTCCCACTTTACAATAGCCTCAATCTTGCTGGGATCCACTTTAATTCCTTTAGCGGATACTACATGGCCTAGAAATGTGACTTCCTTTAGCCAAAACTCACACTTTGTAAATTTGGCGTAGAGCTTTTCCCTTCGTAGTCGCTGCAGAGCGGCGTTTAGATTCTTGACATGAGTTTCCTCATCCTTGGAGTAGACTAATATATCATCAATGAATACAATAACCGACGTATCCAACATGTCGTGGAAAACCCGGTTCATAAGTTCCATAAAGGTTGCTGGTGCGTTTGTCAATCCAGAAGACTTGACCAAAAATTCATAATGTCCATATCTGGTCTTGAATGTTGTCTTGGGGATATCACCATCCTTAATCTTCAGCTGATGGTAACCTGACCGAAGATCAATCTTTGAGAACACTTTGGCACCTTGCAACTGATCAAACAGGTCATCGATCTGAGGCAATGGATACCGATTCTTGATTGTCAGTTTATTCAATTCTCGGTATTCTATACACAAGCGAACGCTACTGTCCTTTTTCTTCACGAATAAAATTGGTGCTCCCCATGGTAATATGCTAGGGCAAATGTAACCCTTGTCCAACAGTTCCTGTAGTTGTACTTTCAATTCCTTCAGTTTAGTAGGAGCCATTCGATAGGGTGCTTTCGATACTGGTGCGGCTCCAGGTATAAGATCTATAACAAACTCTGTAGCTCGGTCGGGTGGTAATCCTGGTAATTCTTCAGGAAATACGTCTGGATAGTCCCGCCCGACATCAATATCTTCTATTCATGGTGCTTCCTTGGTAAGGTCGACCACAGATACTAAATATTCGACTGCCCCTTTCTCAAGGCACTTCTTAGCCTTTAGCGCCGAGAGTATGAGCTTTCGTTTACGGGGAAGTTTGGTTTCCAAAAAACTGAACTCTACTCCTTCCTTGTCTTTAAATGTCAGCTTCTTTTCGGCGCACAATAGCTTTGCAGAATGCCGAACTAACCAGTCCATTCCCAAGATGACGTCAAAGTCTGCCATATCAAGTTGGATCAAGGTCGCATCCAAGGTCTTTTCATCAATAAGAACTGGACATGGTCCATAACCTTTTTCTAACTCCACTTCTAATCCCATAGGTGATCGTACAAGTAGTCTGTAGTCTAAGGATTTAAGGGGTAGATTTAATTTCTTTCCAAACGTCACAGATATAAAGGAATGAGTAGCTCCTGAATCAAAGAGTACTTTGGCGGGAATGCCATTAATAGGTACGATACCTGTGATTTGTTTTGGTTTAGTCTACATGCTCATACAATGTAATACAACTAACAAAATGTAAGTCATACCTGTAACCACATCAGGCGATGCGGCAGCATCCTCGGATGAAACCGCATAAACTCGTCATTGATGTAGCTGCTTCTTGGGTTTAGGACATTCCCTTGCTATATGTCCCACTTGTTGGCAGTTAAAACATTTTATCCCTTCAGTAATTGGCTTCTGTTGCTGTTGAACTACGGGGATAGTCTTGGCTGCAGCGGTAAAGCCTTGAGCACGAAAGGATTTAAATGTTTTGTTATTCCCTCCGTTATAAGAATTTCCAGCTGGCCTTTTTATTCCTCTATTTTGCATAAAATAACTCTCCTTCTGGCTCGATTCTATAACTCGAGCAATTTGTGCCGCTTCATTATAGATTTTCTTTTCATGTCCCAGAACGTGCTCACGGATGCTTCCTCTAAGTCCCATGACGAAACTTCAGGTCTTTGTGGTTTCCTCTTGCATACTAGTGGGTGCAAAGAAGAACAGCTCTTCATAATGCTATTGATAAGCATCCACGGTCATCTGTCCCTAATATAAACTCAGGAACTCTCTTTCCATAGAATCTCTGAAACTTCTTAGAAAGTACTTCTCAAAGAACGACTCCTTATAAATATCCCATGTCAATTGGGCGTGCTTTGTAAGTAAATAAGCTCTGGTAGAGCTCCACCAATGGTGTGCATCTCCTTTCAGCATAAAGGTGGCACACAACACTTTCTCTTCTTCATTTAATGTCATCATCATAAAGTTTCTTTCCATTTCGTCGACCCAGTGTGCCGGCCATAAAGGATCGGCTGGCTTGCCATTAAATTCTTTGGGCTTTAATTTCAGAAAACACTCCACCAGTCTGGAGTGGTCTAGAGGCTGCGGGACATACGCTCCATATATAGGTGGTTGGTATTGATATCCACCTTGAGCTATTTCAGGATTCGGTATTTGAGCCTGCCTGTTAGGAGTCTGAGGTGCGTGGAGTACTGTGTTACTTCCCCCGGGTGTTGTGCTTGCTTGTCCAGTTGGCATTGGAGGTGTTTGTGCAGCTGGAAGAGTTATGCCTATGGTAGCTTGGATAGTAGCTTGTGCCTGTTGCATCTGTTGCAGCTGTTGGGCCAGGTTCATTACGACTATGGCCAAGTCTGTAGGTGGAGCTGGCAGATTGGTAGAATTTGCCTACCCATTTATGATGGATGGTGCCGTGTTCCTGTCCCCCTGTGGTTCCGGGTGTGTCTAGTTATCTTCCCCCACAGGTGGTGGTGGGATAGAGTTACGGCTCTGTCTGGTTGCTCTGCGTCCCGCCATAAATAAATCTGCTAGTAGGATTGTCTGAAATCATTGAACACCAGAGACCATCATTAATTACTTCATTCTCATATTTTAAATCCACTAACAAATGCAAATTTCTAATTTTTCAGATCATTCTGTCGAAAATACTATGTTTTCACTGCAGGGTCGATGGTGGGGGTCGATGGGTATCCGACCCTCAGTATCTGACCTTGGGAAATCACCCATTCTTTCCGAGAGCCGGGGGGTCGATTGGGGGGGTCAGAGTATGTCCGACCCAGGGTGCGACCCCTGGTTCTCTGTCAGGTTCCCGAGAGCCGAGGGTCGATGCGGGGGTCGATGCGGGGGTCGATTGTTTTAATCGAATTTTCCAACCCCCAGACAAAAAATCTGATTTTTAAGTCCGATTCAAAGTTCATTTCTCATTCTTTCTTCTCCGCTTCGACTCAACTCGTCCCTCTGAGTTGCTATAGTGCCCATTCCGACCCGTTGGTGGTTTGCACTCCTCGTTTCGTCATCTACACCTCCGCTACAGGTATTTCTTCTACCTTTTCATGTTTTTAGGTTTCTTAACCTAAGTTTTTCCTCGTTTATCTTGTATTTTTCAAATTAAACTTTTTCAACCTCAAAATTTTAATTTTTATTGGGGGCTTTTGTTATTGGTGACTCGAGAAATGAAAGCCCTCAAAAATATTTGAGTTTCATCGGTTGGTTATCGAGAAACTCGAAATTTTCACTTTTTGCCCTAATTTTGTCGAAATTTTGAATTTCTTAAAATTTCTTGCAATTCAATCTAATTAGTTGAAATTTCTGACCATTTGAATCTCACAAGTTAGTTTAGGATCTATGTAAGTCCTCCTGCCCACGTCTATGGGTGAAAAGTGAGGTTTTTGTCCAATTTACATCGTTATTACGTCGAAATCTCGAGTTTTTCCTCTCTACTAACCCATTATTTGTTTTTCTTTCTTAATTGCAGATACTATGCCTCGTACCAAAGTACCCAGAGTTCGCGACCGTCTTCGCTTCCGTTCCAACGAAGCCGAGACACATTATGCCCACTACGCTCGCAAGAAGGTAGAGGGAGGCCGCAAAGTGAACTTGGCTGAGTTAGCCTTGTTCAATGTGGAGAGAGCATTTGGTGATATGGGATGGCTCCCTGTCATCACTTATGATGCGTGTACCCATCTTGATTTGGTACGCCAGTTCTACTGTAATCTCCAGGTGGTGGGAGATTACAATGATGTGGAGAGGGGTGAAGAGCTTCGCATCACGAGCTACGTCAAGGGAGTTGACATCTCATTTGATTATCGGCAGCTGGCCGACTTACTGGGCATTTCCTATGCTGGCCCCTTGGTGTTCTGTGCTCCTGGAGAGCCCCAGTTCTTCTCTATACAGATGAGGGCTGAGATTGATAGTCAACTCCTCCAACCTGATCATTGGCAGATGAGAGCGTGTTATCTGCGTTCAGATCCACGGGTATATTGCAAGATCATTCAGCATAACCTGATACCGCAGAGTGGTCATTACGAGAGGATCTCTCAGCTGACCCAGTATCTCTTATACTGTATATGCACTAGGCAGCCCGTCTGCCTTCCATACATCATTATGCGTACCATGATCAGTGCTACGTTTCCCAGTCACACTGACAACCTTCCTTACGGACGCATGATCACTACCTTGCTTACCCACCTGGGGGTTGACCTAGTGGATGAGAAGATTCAGGAGAAATCCTTCTCATCGCCTCTGGATTGGGAGGCTATTTGCAAGATGGGCATGCGGGATGCCCAGGTCAGTGATGAGGAGAGGAATGCGATGGTGCGCCCTCGCACTCGAGTGGAGATAGCTGATGCTGAGGCTCCAGCAGCAGCCACTGGAGCAGGGGTTCCTGGGGATGATGACGATCGGTTGTACATGGATGTAGATGTCATACCCCCTCCATCACCTACTCATGCTACTGGAGCTGGTCTATCTTCTTCAGCTGGTCCTTCGCACGTGGCTGGTCCTTCGTATACTCCATCTGATGACATGATGAGGATATTACACGAGATACGAGAGGCTCGGCATATGTCTGACCTGAGGATGGGAGAGCTTATAGAGGCTCAGCGTATGACTCACCAGTGGGTGGCTGATCTCACAGCTAGTCTCCAGACGAGCCAGACTCAGATAGTCTGGTTAACCAGGGTCTACGCTGAGGACTATGATAGAGACCGGGAGGCACCACCTCCCCACACACTTCTTGATGTACTCCTTTTATTTTTCCTTTTTGTACTTCTTGGATGTACTCCTTTATATATATATAGGTTTGTCTTCCGTTTAGTTGTATATAAATTTGTTCTCATTTACTAGGTGCACTATTCTGTTTGATTTTCAAACAATATATATATATATATATTATTCCATCTTTTAAATTTTCATCCTATCTCAGTTCACACCCTTTTTTTGGAAGTATATGGTTTCACAGATAAAGCCTGAGAGGCTCTGATACCAAGTTGTCACACCCCAAATTCTGCACCATTCAGAACGGTGTGATGAACCGCTATAAACCAACGGTTCAACCAGGATCTCTAGTAGGCGGTATCCATTAAAAATAAAACCACGCACATCCACAACCATAATCAGAATAAATACACAATAGCGAAAGTCTTATAGTAAATGAACTGAGCATTCTAAATGTAATAATCATAATTAAAAAAATCAAATTATTGTTGTATCAACTGAGACATAACTAAAATTTAAATAAAATCCTAATAGAACACGCATGAGTTGCACTCGCATGAGGGGTCATGCGTATCCTCTAAGTCTTCAACCTCTATTGCAGCAATGCGTGCATACACCGAGTCATTTATATAATCTGCAACTGTGGTACCTACATCATCAACTAAAAATATTCGACGTCGAGAGGGTGAGCACACATCATGGCTCAGTGAGCAAACAAAACAATGCAACAAACATATGCATGCATTCAATTCATATCTTTGGTCGGGTAAATAAGTTTACAATGTGCTATAGAAAGGGTTAGAGGTCAAAGGTCACGCTTATTGACCCCTCCTCTATACACGAGTGTGTAAAGCCGCCCAAAGGTCACGCTTATTGTCGTCTCACATGCACCCACCATGAACATTGTACAACAAAGGTTAACGCTTATTGCTGTATAGTGTCATACCAACACGTAAGCCCCTGCTGGCGAGAGCTTGCAAACCGGGCTCGCAGCTAACCAATCCTAATGCCAAACAGTGTATCCAAGGCCTCACCCCAGCATCCCTCAATACACCCATAGAGATAGAGCTAGGGCCTGGTGACCAGGATGAACCACAGTGTCACGTCCCCCCTGATACCCTACGA
This sequence comes from Protea cynaroides, assembly GCA_028583415.1. Classification (NCBI taxonomy): domain Eukaryota; kingdom Viridiplantae; phylum Streptophyta; class Magnoliopsida; order Proteales; family Proteaceae; genus Protea; species Protea cynaroides. The sequence goes on from CM053265.1 coordinate 56,823,883, forward strand.
CGTATTAGTTCCGCTAAGGTAATGGCGATACGACGATGTTTAGTGGACAAGACTTGAGTTAGAGATAGAGCTAGAGTCTGGTGACCAGGATGAACCAAAGTGTCACGTCCTCCCCCTGATACTCGCTCGAATCAAGCACACCAACCATACACATACATCCACATGCCTATTCCTATCATCATCATCATCATCATCATCTTATAAACAATAATTAAATATGCATGAACAGTAATAATAGAAATATTGGATGACATGGTAAATGCACATAACAAGCATACACACATAGAATCAATCATGGCATTGGACTCGAAATAAAATAGTTTATTATTAACCAATTAGTTTAGGTCTTGTTCCCTCACCTTTACTTGATCGTAGGTCCTCTTTCAAGCTTTAAGAATCAACTATATATCGATATTATATGTCACACCCCAATTTCCGCATTGTTCAGAATGGTGTGTTGAACCGCTAGCAAAGCAACGGTTCAACCAGGATCTCGAGTAGGCTATATCCGTGTTATCTAAACTCTCATACATCCATAATCATAATCAGAGTAAATACACAATAGCGGAAGTCTTATAGTAAAACGAACTGAGAATCTACTGTGATATTAATAATTAAATAGCAAATTATTCTGTATCAACTGAGTCATAAGTAAATATCAAATACAAGTCTTTAATAAATCCAAATAAAGAAAACTAGAAAATATCTAATCGAATACACATGAGTTGCACTCGCAAGAGGAGTCATGTGTATCTACTTCAGCTTCAAGCTCCATTGCTGCTACGTTCCCGTACGCTGGAGCGTTTACATAGTCTTCAACTGTGAAACCTACATCATCAACTAAAATATTCGACGTCGAGGGGTGAGCACACATCACAGCTCAGTGAATAGACAAAACAATGCAACAGTACATATACATGCAATCAATTCATATCTTTGGTCTGGTTTAAAGTTTACAATATGCAATAGAAAGGTTTAGGTAGTCAAAGGTCGCGTTTATTGACCCCGCCTCTATACAGAATTGTGTGACGCCGCCCGAAGGTAACGTTTATCGTCGACTCACAAGCACCCAATCATGAACATTATATAACAAAGGTTAACGTGTATTGCTATATAGTGCCATACCAACACGTAAGCCCCTATTGGCGAGGGCTGCAAACTGGGCTCGCAACTAACCAATCCTAATGCCAAAAAATGTATCCAAGGCCTCACCCCAGCATCCCTCAGAATGTCCATCGAGATAGAGCTAAGGCCCCCCGGTAGAGTCAGAGACTACAAGGACCGAGACCACCTCCCCTGATACTCTACGACATAATAGTTCTGCTAAGGTAATGGCGATACGACGATGCTAATGCACAAGACTTGAGTTAGAGATAGAGCTAAAGTGCTGAGACCCGCCAAAGGTTAACGTTTATTAACGTTCTCACCACACCTCCCCTGATACTCGCTCGCATCAAGTACACCAACCACACACATACAATCACATGCCTATTCCTATCATCATCATCATCATGTTATAAACAATAAATTAAATATGCATGAACAAATAATAGAAATATTGGATGACATGTTGTATGCACATTACAAACATATTCGCATAGAATCAAGCATGGCATTGGACTCAAGAAAATAGAAAATAGTTTGTTATTAACCAATTGGTTTAGAGTTCTGTTTCCTCACCTTAGCTTGCTAATGGATACTTTTCCAAGCTTTAGAATCACCTTTATATTGTTATTATATTGCTAAAAGACCTAACAAAGTTGATAAAATTTAATTAGAATTTATTTGGAATTTAAAAACCATTCTGTTAACTGAGGGTCGGAGGTAGGGTCGGAGTCCTGATCGACCCTGGGTGCGACCCTCCCCAAACTCTGAACTTCCTGAACACTGAGGGTCGATAGTTAGGATCACCTAGGGTCGGATGGTCATCGACCCTCGGTGCGACCCTCGGTGTACTTTGGTCAATTTCTCTCTTTTAGTCCATTCTTCGTGCTTGGGATCCTATGGCTTCCTCCTACATTCCATTCTACATTCATTCCATGGTCTGAAACCATGAATCATCCACCTAAATAGCTTTCATGCATTCTCCTATGGTTTTCCATGAAAACCTAACCATGGGCTGATGGTTTGGGTTTCTTCGAGATCACACTCTCATTAATATCTAACCTAAGGTCTGTAGAAACTCATGGAATTAGTATCCATACCTGAGAAGAATACTCATTCCCTGCAACTCTTCTCTTTTGGCTAAATTCTCTTCCTTGCTTCTCTTCTTCCTCTTTTCCTTCTCTTCTCTTTCTCTCAATTCAATTAGGGTTGTGAAAGGAGTGAAAGAGACTTAGGGACATCCTTTAAATAGAGTAGGAACATCCTGAAATAAGTCCCTTTGAGATTAGGAAAGAATCCCACTCGAAAATTAAGAAATTTCCTAATTTCAATTTTGGAGGCAACTGAGGGTCGATGGGAGGGTCGATGATCCCGTCGACCCTAGGTTTCTAATGAGTCTGACCCTCCCTTCAAAACTGAGGGTCTGACTTTCTGTTTTGGGGGGATCCGACCCTCCTTGGCTGGGTATGCGACCCTCCCCTTAAATTAAGTGTTTTTGGGTCGATTTGATACCTGGGATCTCGATCTCCTTCACGCCCATGGTCCATTTGACTCGACCATGATAGGTAAACCTGGTTCAAGGTGGTAAGACCGGGTTAGATTGACACGGGTCTTACATTATATCACTAGAAAACCTAACCAAGTCGATAGAATTTAATTAGAAATAAATCAGACTTCAAAAAGCATGCTGCTAACTGGGGGTCGATGCTAGGGTCGGAGGTTTGATCGACCCTGGGTGCGACCACCCCTATTCTGGACTTCCCGAACACTGGGGGTCGATGATCAGGGTCTGGTAGGGTCGATTGGCCATCGACCCCCCGTGCGACCCCCTATGGGTTTTGTCAATTTTTCATCCTATCGTCCATTCTTCGTGTTTGGGGTCCTATGGCTTGCTTCTATAGTCCATTCCACACATGTTCTATTGCCTAGAACCGTAGTTCATTCACCTATATAGCTTTCATAATTTTCTCCATAGTTTTCCATAAAAACCTAACCACGGGTGGATGATTTGGGTTTCTCCTAGATCATTCCCTCTTCTTTAGCTATTCTAAGGTCTGTAGAATTGCATGGAGATAGTATCCATACCTAAGAATTATGCTTGTTTCTCTGAAGCCTTCTCCTTGATCTTCTTTTCCACTTTCCTTCTCTTCTCTTTCTCTTCTCCTTCTCTTCTCTTTCCCTCAATCCAATTAGGGTTCTAAAAGGAGTAAAAGAGGCTTAAGGTTGTCCTATTTATAGAGTAGAAACTCCCAAAATAAGTCCCATTGAGATTAGGAAGGAATCCCATTGAAATTAGGAAAGTTTCCTAATTTTTGGTTCGTGCTGTTTTTATCGATTATCGGGGGTCGATAGGGGGGTCGGAGATCCCGTCGACCCCTGGTCCTTAAACTGTCCGACCCCCAGTAGACCCCCGGTATAAACTGGGGGTCTGACTTTTCTACTGGGGGGTCCGACCCTCCCTTGCTGGGTATGCGACCCTCCCCCTAATTTTAGTGTTTTTGAGTCAGTTTAATACCGGGGATCGTGATCTCCTTCACGCACTTGATCCGTTTGGTTCGACCATGATGGGTAGACCTGGTTTAAGGTGGTAAGACTGGGTTAGTATGATACAGGTCTTACAAGTAATAGCAGGAATATTAAATGACATGTGAGATGCACATTGCAAGCATACAAGCATAGAATCAATCATAGCATTGGACATAATAAAGTAAACAGTTTGTTATTATCCAATTAGTTTAGGTATTGTTCCCTCACCTGTTAGCAAAACTTTATCTCCTTCCAAGCCTTGTAATTCTCTTTAAATCGATTTAATAACCTAAAAGTTATATGAATTAAGTTAGGGTTCATATGTAACATGTTATAGTAGTCGAAAATCAAAACAGAGCACTGATAGGTGTTTGATTGGTCTTATGGTCTCATACTGTGTCAACCTTACTGCCTACGGTTGATACCCTATGGTCGCACCATATGCCACCGTACCTGCAACCATATGGTTTCTGAATTCTTCCCGAATGCCTATGGTCGATACTTTGATCATGTTGGTCATGCTAAAGTCGACCGTAGCTGCGACCTTGAGATTTCTGGTTACAAACTACATTCAATCCGAGTCCTTCAACTCTTCGGCTCTTCAATTGGGTTTATCATAATGATTATTCTAAGGTTAAGTTTCTTAGTTTTACCAACTAATTATGTCACACCCCAATTCTGATCCAACCAGAATGGTGTGAGTGAACCGTCATTGAACCAACGGTTCACACCAGGATCTCGAATAGGCCGTGTCCACCCATACAAACCATTACACATAACCACAATCAGAATATAAATATACAGCGGAAGACTTTAAATAGAATGAACCGAGTATCTATTGATAATTTAAATAAAATATCAAATTATTCAAATCAAACACATAATATAATATCTCTTACATCACTTTAATCCAACCAAAAATAACTGAAACGAATAAATAAAAATCCATCACAGGTACACGCAGAAAGGGCACTCGCATGAAGCATCATGCTCGTCCTCCCCTGCTTGTACATCCAGAGCAGCTACACCTCCATACGCCGGAGCATTCACATAATCGTCCACAGTATAACCTGCATCCATATCTAAAACAAGATGTGCACAAAGGGTGAGCTCACAACACAGCTCAGTAAGACAATCAGACAGTTTCACAATATTATGCATGAGTAACAATCATTTTATGCTGTGGTCTGGTTTTAAGTTTACAATGTGCTATAGAAAGGTTTGGTGCCCCCGCACCTCTATACACGAGTGTGTGGCATCGCACAGTAGATCACACTACCACCAACCCACATGCACCCATCATGGAATAGAGATAGAGCTAAGGTATACCCGCACCTCCCCTGATACTCTACCCATACCAGTACCTAAGCCCCTACTGGCCAGGGCTCGCAAACTGGGCTCGCAACTAACCAATCCTATATGTCAACAATGTATGCTCTATCCCAGCACAGCTGTCTACGGCATAGAGATAGAGCTAAGGCATTCCCACACCTCCCCTGATACCCTATCCGCAACTAAAACACTAGGATAGAAACAATACGCAGGTAGACCATATCCCAACATAACTCCCTACGGCATAGAGATAGAGCTAAAGCATCGTGGACAAGCCAGCGTCGACTCGGAATCCTCAGTACCACATAACAATGGCCGTGACAACATCAATATCGGAGACCACCGTACCACGGCCTTCCCCTGATACCTCACCCGTACCAAGCATGCTAAGACAGAATACTACAAAAGGTGCTAGTGTGAAGAGCGATCCCAGGCCCATGCCCCACTCCACACACCAACGAAAACAATCACATGCCTAACAATCACATCCTATCAATGCATGAACAGTAATAATAACTGAAAGTAAAGGATGGTATGTGAATATGCACAAACATCACATCATAGATATTCAATGATTAACAACGATTTACTGTCCATTAATTATTAGGTTTAGGTCAGATTCCCTTACCTGACGCTCGTTCGATAACTTGCTCCACGTCGCAAGATCCAAACGATATGTCACAAAGTCCTATAATATTATTTGAGTTTCATTAGAATACATTGCTTAGGGTTTCATGTTGATCGGAAACCAACAGGGTTACAAATACCCTCACAGAGCTGACCGGCGGCAACATACCGGTCGCAGCTCTGTGGGGAAAGACTGGCGACAGGTATGGTCAACCGGTCCCCACAGATAACCTCCCGAGAGGTAGCGGTCGCAACATACCGGTCGCACTATGTGCAACCGGTATAGTCGACCGGTATGTCTCCGGAAGACCATACATGGGTTTTTCGACTATCGTCGATCATCCTCCATGGATTTTTAGGGTTTCTCCTATCCATTCTAAGTCTAGGCTTTGAGTTAGAGTTATCCCCAACTCATTCAAGTTTCGTTTCGATGAATATCATCTCGAAACTCAAATCTAGGGTTTGACGGCAACTTAGTGTTTATTGGCCAATTTAGGGTTTTAGATCAATACCTACTTTGCATGGTATTGATCCACCCACACAACTAACATAGGGTAAGAAGAGGGATTCAAACACTTACCGTTGACAAGCGTAGCGTGAGCTTCGTCGAACGGTAATGGCGGCTCCTTCTTCTTCCTCCTAGCTCCTTCTACTTTTCCACCTCTTTCTCTTCTCTAGGGTTTGCGAGAGACAATGGAAAGGATTTGAAGAGGTTTAAGGGTGTATTTATAGGCTAGAAATAGGGTTTAGTAACCCTACTAGGATTAGGAAATTTCTAGGATTCGAAATCAGGAAAGCGGGACCCGCAGAGACCAATTCCCAAATTCCCGCACATAGCTGTGCAGGCCATACCGGTCGACCGGTACCAAGACCGGTACCGTCGATCGGTATACCTAAAATCAGGTATAATTGGTCGACTTCGGTCCGATTTTGTACCTGTTTGTTATCCGCTTGCCCCGTCTGGCTCGGTGATGATTGGAAGACCTGTCACAACACAAAACCAAGGTTAGACCAGGTTTTCAGAGTGCGGGTCTTACAACTCCACCACCCTTAAAAGAAATTTGAACGTACCTTGATCGTTAAAAAGGTTAGGGTACTCCTTTCTCATCGTGCTCTCTTCTTCCCAAGTAATTTCCTCCACATTTTGGCTTCTCCAATGCACCTTCACATAGTGGATATCCTTGGTTCGAAGTTGCTGAACTTTTCGACTCGAGTCACGTGCCAATCCCGTGACCGCCTCAGAGTATCTTATAAGCCGATGTGTACTGGCCGTGGTGCCCACATCCGTCCAATTGCATCAGATCACGTGCCAATCCAGTGATCACCTTGGAATATCTTCTATAAATAAACCGATGTGAAATGGCCGAGGTGCCCAAAGCGGTCCTATCACATCAGGTCACATGCGAATCACATGCCCACATCGGCAGATTTCTTCAAGTTCAGTCACATCAGTAAAAGCACATCGGGCCCTCCGCATCGGTCCAGCCACATCAGTCAAAACACATCAAGCCCCCCGCATCGGTCCGGACACATTGATCTGTCCACACCGGCCAGTTCACATTGGCACCCGCATCAAATCAGCCGCGGCAGTACGGTCATGTGCTAGTCACGTGACCGCCTCGATAGAAATGAAGACATTGGCTGATGTGGTTTGACCGCAGTGCTCACATCGGTACCCTTGCCCCAAACTTCAATACCAGCATCAGTCTCTCACATAGCAAAGGACATAACCGCAACTGATCCATATTGGCATGAACTTGTGCACAGTCGAACCTTCAGGATTCAACAGAGCAACGAGACAAATTGTTGGGGAGAAATTCCATCGTTCTTCTTTGCTCAGCTGAACCCTACAGATTCAGTAGGGCAACGAGGCAAGTGTTGGGGAATTAGGCCACGCTGTCAATATAACCATGACACGTAGGACTCGACCTCTCAAGCCACGTGGATGCTCCCGATTGGATATAAAGAAGCATCTTCAACAGAGAAGCAAAGGGCAAAAGTGGTATTTTTAGAAAATATAATATTCACTATAAATAGGGCAAATCCCGAGAATTCAAGTACTACAACATTTATTACTCATTTACTCATCCTTGGGATTCTCGCTCTGACACTTGGGACGAAGAATCTCTCACCTACCCCACTTACATTTAAATATTGTTGTGGGCTCGACACCGAGCCCATCAACTGTTCACAGCGCCCTAACTTTTGCATCGGAGTGGACACGGGGCCATAGGCCCGCCTCCTTCCCTTATCTTTGCTTGTCTTGCAGGTCTAGTCAGCTTGGTAGGTGTACGAGACAGATCAGGGCCAAAACATTTATGATATTTTTTGTCTACTTCTGTCCAAGGAATCGTAGGTGGGTGAGGCCTCAGGTTGCCAAGCCATAGGTCTATGGGCCTGCCTGGAGACAGGTGAGAGTCTCCATGAGCTTAGTAAAGACTGACTTTTTAGTGAGTGGCCATTCGGACTTATCAATTTTCCATTAATTGTCAGGCATCAAGGACCGGAGCCGACCCCCTTGTGAGTTTTCCATCTTATTTATTGCATTGGATAACTTCCTGCTAGGTAAAGACTGACAGTGGTGGATGAGAGCTGTCATGCAAATGGAATGGTTGCACGTGTATTTAACTAGCTTGTAGATGAGGGGATTAACAACCTCTCTCTAATTGATAAAAAAATTATAAAGAAAGGACCAGAGAACAACAGTAGGGATGTCTCCAGGCAGTGGCCCAGGTGCCCGCCCCTTGGTCAAAGGGTTTGCTATCATCATGCTGATGCTAATGTGATATATTGACACAAGAGGATCTTCCACAATTTCCTTAAATAGTAACGTCATGGTTGTTATAACCTGCTAGACGACTTGTTGTTGGAAAAGACAAGGGCTGCTGAGTTATCGTAGTAGATCTTCAACGGTCTAGAGATAGTACCCATCACCTGTCCTGTGATGAGGTTCCTCAGCAAAATAGCTTGGCATGTGGCCTCGTAGCAAGCAAGATACTCGGCGTGTGTAAAGGAAGAAGTTGTGACCCTTTCTCACTTTTCCACGAAATTGCGCCGCAGGCAAGTAGGTTTATTTCCTGATGTCGATTTCCTGGTGTACAGGCACCTAGCGTAATCAGAGTCTGAATATTCGATTCCAGTATATCGGATCGCCATTATGCGATCATTTAGTCTCTGATCCCATGAAGATACCTCATGACTTTGAAAGCAGCTTTCCAATGCTCCATGCTTGGGTTATTTTGGTATCTACCTAGTAAACCCACAGCATAGGCAATGTCTAGCCATGTACATGTCTGGGTGTACATAAAGCTTCCAACAGTAGAAGCATATGGAATTCCCCTCATCTGATCTTTCTTTATATTGTTCCTCGGAATAAGTTGTCAAGGTGTCGGGGCGTGAAATAGCGGCTAGGCGATGAGGCGCCTTATTGAATGTTAATTAAGTAATCGCCTTGGGCTTCTAGGCGTTGCCTTGGGCGACTTGGATGCCTTGAAGGCCTGGGCGGTTGCCTAGTTGTAAATATGCAAATAAATTATAAATAAAATGGAAAATTTCATGTACCCCTCTTCATGTTTCTGTTTACTTATAATTCAACCATCTCACATTATTGGCCATAGTGTCAACCGCACCCCACGGCATTAAGTTCTTTAACGGAAAAGATGAAAAGAGTTTTTTTTACCCTTGTACTAAAAACCAGTCCAAGAGTGGGATGCTAATGTCATAGGAAAATTTATTCCTCAGCAGTCAAAGTGCTTCAAAGCTAAGCAATCACCAAAAGAGGGAACTTCCCTTGAGGAATTCTTGGACGAGAAATTAAGTTATTCCAAAATTTGGCAATTAGATTCCTGAATATCCCCATTTTCCAAAGATTTTGTTTCCCCGATACTCCAATAGAGAAGTACTTGAGTTTGGCAACTACTAGGTGTTCACGAAGAGGAACTCGAACGCCCTCTCCCTTTGTCTACTTTCCTTAATCTGTTGTTGTTTCTTTGTATTCTTCTCTTCTTCTTCCTGCAGACTTCCCTCGCACCCCCACCTCTCCATGTCTATCTCCTGATACTTTCTGCTGTAATATATACCTGCATTTCATGAATTCGAAAACCGCTTTCATGCAACGAAAATTATGTAACGAAGCAGCGAGCCAGCGAGGCTCTGAACTTTGTTACCGATATATTCACATAAACTGCACACATGGTTCAAGGGAAGAGAACTCAGACCCAAAGCCGAAACTCTCGAGTCCTTACAAGTTACAAGTAACTTCAGTGAAGTAGCAACTAGCAAGGATTCTGATTTCGCTACGAGTTCTGAAGCACGCTGGAGTATAAAATCATACTTTTAAAAGAAAGCAACTGTTGAGCATCATTAACACCTTCGTCAAGAACCATCGACACCACATTTCTGAAAATGTGGCCAATTGAATTGAGGGTTATCAAGCATCATTAATACCTCTGTCAAGAACCATTGGCACCACCATAGTTGTCAAGGAGTCAGCTAGGCATCCAAGTGACAAAATTAGGGCTGGGTGGCCAAGTGCCTTGTGAAAGTTCGAAAGGAGACGACCCAGGAAGTCTAGGCGTCGCCTTGGGTGACTTGGATGCCCAGACAGCCTAGGCGGCTGCCTTGTATAAATTGAAAATTTTTTATTATTTGTATTTTTTTAAATTAGATTCTAAACCTACTATTTAGATTGGTTTGGTGTACAATAATATATTGTACACCAATACATGGAATCAATGATTATCTAATTAATATATTATTATGTTATTTGTGTTTTTTTAGTTAGATTCTAAACTTACCTTTTGGATTGTTTTGGTGTACAATAATATATTGTACACCAGTACATGGAATCAATCATATTTATATACGCATGTGGAGGCAATAATCGTTTGAAAATCATTCAAATCATCTCCTGTTGTGTTATCAATAGGCGACCTGGTTGACTGGACCCGATGGGCAAAAAAGAGGGAAGATCTGATGTTGTCATAAACCTGGTGTAGGATTCATAATGGTGAGTCGATTTCACCTAAACAAATACCCTCTTTGAAATAGATCATCTGCAGAAAACCTTTTTCTACAAGTAGATATACCTGATCCTTCTTTTCATAAATTGTCTGCAGAAACCCTTGGTAGAAAATAAAACCGTCTGTAGAAACCCTTCTTCTCAGACCCTTCTTCTCAGACCCTTCTTCTCAAACCCCCTTTCTTCATCTTCTTTTCCTTCTTCCCAGACCCTTCTTCTCAAAGTCCCTTTCTTCTTCTTCTTCTCAAACCCCCTTTCTTTGAAATCTTCTCAAACCCCCTTTCTTCTTTCTTCTTGAACCCCTTTCTTGGAAATCTACGAGTTCTGGTTACATCAATTGGAAAACAAGATGAGAATGAGAAATTTATTTAGTAGTTCAATTTTCAAGCATATTTTGTATGTCTTCTTCCTTGCAAAGCAATTACCAAGTTGTAGAAAATAACGCAAGAACATCACCGCCACTTCTTGGACCATAGTTAGAATCTCAACTAAGAACCCATTTTCAAGTTTCAACCAACCTTTAGCCACTATGTCTTAGAGAGGGGGAAAAAACCCTTGAAGCCCTGTTTCAATTGAAGATGAAAAATTATTTCAAGAATTTAATGAGTGAAATTGTGAGAGGATCTCAATTATTTCGAAATTTCAGATGAAGTCTGTTTCAATTTTGTTGAAAATGAGTGCATATAGAATATGAAATTGACGTCATCCAGTGAAATCAAAATGAGTTTTAGTCGTAGCGAAAACTTTTGGAGGAGATGGGAAAATGAGTTTCAGTCACAGCGGGAACTTTTGGAGACTGTAGAGATTCAAAAAGGGTAAATGGTGAGTGATGCGTGTCGAGCGCAACCAAAAATAAATTACTCTACCTACAATGAATAGTAATGATAAGTAAAGGTTGATCCATAGAGACTAGTTAATCAAATTCTCTACTTACCAAGAAAAAGGGGGGTTTTCTTCTGCACTTTAATTGACAACAAAATTAAGTAACAAAAATTCAATGGAAAATGAGGCCGATTCAAGGAAATTTACTCACGCCTACAAATTGAACACTGACCTCATATATATATATATATATATATATATATATATATATATATATATATATATATATATATATATATATATATATATATATATATATATATATATATATATATATATATATTATTCTCTATTCAAATATTTAACCAAGGATTATCAAAAAGTCAGACAATCCTTACCTTCCCTAATTTCATTAATTTAAGCCCAGCACACAATTTAATTCTTATCAATAAACCAATTGGTATTAAGCAATCCTCATGAATTTACTGATAACATTACACTCTCGGAGGGAGTTAAAGATGAACAACAATCTAACAAGCGTCAGATTATTTAATTCATTATATGTTTCCTTTAAGCAAGTAACAAAAACTTGGATCATAATTATTCTGCTCAATTGCTACTTTTCCTGAACACCATAATAATTACGGATTATGGATTCAAGTTAGCTATAAACCACACAACTCACTCAATTAATAGGCCTCTTAATAAACTGAATCATGCAGTCATTAACTTGAAAAACCAAGAAACACAGATATTTGAATAGAAGAATAATTAAAATTAAGAACAAAGTCTCACAATTTTACTAACCGGATTGAATTCCCCTTGAATCGACTAAAGACTTAGCTAGACATGATAGAAAAGAAAGACAAAAGAAATAAAACTATCTTCTCAATAATTCTTGGATACTCTATGTTACGGTTGGAAATCGCTCGTCGATCCGCGCTCTGAATGACCTGCAATCATAGAGATGAGACAAAGGAGGGGGCGCCTAAGCTCCGGGTACCCTCCGATGCCTAAGTTAAATTCCCAAGGTAAACAATCAAGAGATAGCAGAAAGCTATCTCCAGTTTAGAGAGAGTGGGATGATGAGTGAGTTTGAGCGTGAGTGAGGGATGAACAATAACAGCTTGTAACTTGTGCGTGCGTAAGTAAGTGTTTACCTTGAGGGGTTGCCCTCTACTTATAGATCGGGAAGAGGCATGGAGGCACCAGGACTCAGGGAGATAGATCACCAATAGGATTGCCACGTGTCGCTCTACGGGACACTCATGTGGTAGACTCCGAGTAGGAGTCGGAAACCTTAGCCAAGGAAGCTAGGTCGGTCAGCTCTGGGACTGACACGTGTCAACGTGTGAGTAATGGCTGATCGGAATAGTCGGTGTCGTATCAGACTGAGAGAAGAACTCTCCGGAGGTAGCAGAATCTCAATAGGACTCTGGCTCCCACCACCGAGTAGGATCATAACTCCGAGCGCTACCCGGGAGGCCGGGCACAAGGGAGGCCGTGCGCATGAGAGGCCGAGTGCATGGGAAGCCGAGTGCGAGACACTCCGAGCGCTCAGGTTCCGAAGGCGCACTTGACACATGTAAGATTTTAAGTAGAGGGATCATTTCCCTCCTAACAGATGCCCCTTGCGCTGTCGGATGCAGCGAATTCGATAGTGCAACAAGTCAAACTTTTGAAAATGCCTGCGCAGTATGAGGCCGACCGTAGACTAATGGCTACGTTGAATGACTCAGGGTATTCCCGAGAAGAGGCGGTTACGCTCCGTCTGCACGATTGATTGAGGAGCGGGGCTCGAGGCATTAATCTCGGTTTATGCGAGAGTGCTTGACCGTCGATCTCCCAACTTGACGCGGATCGATCCATGATCCAACGGCCACCGGGTAGCGGTGCGCCTCAAGAATGAGCGCCATTAAATGCTACTCGTCTTCGAATCGACCGAGTGCATCGGACGGCTGAGACTGAAGTTCACACAGATCGTCATACTAATCCGACGGTCCACAGGAGGCGGAGTGCCTCGAGAAGAAGCGCCATCATTGCGCATGTCAGCCCGTCACGTCACGTCCGGCGCGATAGACGACAACCAATGGAGCTAAAATGCGTGTTCGGAACCTGAAGAGACAGTTCTCGGTCACTTGTCCTATAAATACTTTCCCACTTCATTCATTCGATCATTTGCTTTAATTGTAATCGGAGTTCTATCAGAGCACTCAGAGCCCAGTCGATCTTTGTTTTCGAGCTTTCATTCGTGCATTCGGTCACCTTTCTTGAAACCAGTAAGTCTTCTAATCGTTTCCATTTCAGTTCATGCTTAGTAGCTTTTCTTCTAATAGCATCACGTCTTCCGGTATGGTGAGAGTGATCAGAAGAATAACCCGGTCCCAAACTTCCTCTTCTGATGAATCATCTTCCTCTTCGGGAGGATGGTCCGCTGAATCTAGGGCCTCCGGCTTGGAGGAATTTGAGAAGGGTTCCTCTGAGGCGGAAGAGCGCGGTCATCCCGCGGGCCCTCTGCCCCAACGGGCTTCCCGCCAGAGGGGTGGCCGACCGCCGGTAGCGGCATTCGGCACCGTTTCAGCCTGGAAGGTGCCGAGTAAAATCAAAACCGAGGCGGCTTTGTCATCGATCTACCGGGCATACCAGCTCGAGGAGCCCATGACAGATGTCCGCGCTCGGCTCCCTACCTCCGACGAACAGGCCTGCACCGTGATCACATCGGAGATCTGTGTGTACGAACACACTCTGAAATCAGGGTTCAGGTTCCCTCTCCACCCTTTAGTTGTAAAAATTCTTCAGACATACCGCATCGCCCCCTCCCAACTTGCTCCGAATGGGTGGCGGTGCATCTTTGCTTTCATTATGCTTGTCCGCCGACTGGGTGACACTCCGACCGCGAACCTGTTCCGGTCGGTCTTCCAGTTGGCTAGTCTAAACGAAGCCCGAGCTATGACCGGGTGGTACTTCTTTAGCCAAAAGGGCAGGAAGAAGCTCCCGGCTATCTCCCAGAAACCTTCCTCCATCTTCGTGGGCCCTCCCACGGGCGGTCTGCCTTTCCCTCTGTCGAACGTCTGGTTGGTGGTCGACGCCACAGGGTTCAACAAAGTTCCCTTTCTGACGACGGAGGAGAGGAAGATCTAACGCAAGATGATGACCGGGGAGACGGTTCGCCTGTCCGATCTTGCGGATCCCGCGTAATTGGCCGAGCACGGTCTACTGGGTGAGTAATAGTTTTAGGGCTTGACTATGCACTGCTATTTTGTTGATGTTACTGACCATTCTCTCATTGCAGTGAACTTCAGGGACGACAAGATCGTTGCCCGAATAATGGCAAAGCGGAAGGCCGAGACCGAGAATGGAGTTCAGCCCGCTAGCGGCCAGGCGGGATTGAAAATTCAACCTGCCAGCGGCAAGGCAGGAGCTCACCCTCGAAAGGGGCCAGAGGCCACGGCGGAGGCCAAGGGTAAGGGGCCCATGTCCGAGGAGCCACCGAAGAAAAAGATAAAGTCGGCCGCCGAGCTCCCGGCCGACATATACAAGAAGAGGCCAACTCCTCGGCTCGGCGGTGGAAAGGAGGCAACGGCGGGGGCTGCGACGAAGGAAGTCCAGCCCACCCAAGAGGGTGCGAAGGAAGTCCAGCCCCTGCAGACGATAGTCCCTTCGGCAGCCGAGACCAAGGGCGCTGCAACATCTACGACCAAGGGGGCTACTGGCAGCCCCAAGGTCGTTGATCTGAACGGGGCCCCTAGGGCCACCAGGGAGGAAGCCGAGGGTACAGCTCGCCAGCAGGGCGAGAAGCAAATGGTTCCAACAACGGCCTTCAACCCCACACTCAAGCTGAGGCCTTCGGACTCGGTCTTTAGGAGCCAGAGGGCGGCCAGGATCATTGTCACGGAGGGGCGCCTGCCGGAGGACATTAAGTTTACGTCCGACCTGCCCAACGAGGATGTCTACTCCCGGGGGTTCATTGCCTGCGCCCAGGTAATAATCGGCGCTTGTTTATTATTTTTGTTTTCAGTGTTTCCATATGTACTGATCGACTGCTATCTTTGTTGTTTTTGGTGCAGGCGGCCAACCTTTTCGCCGAGCTCAGCGAACGAGGGTGCCGCGCGTTCTTTGACTTGGACGAGAAGGAGGTTCTGGAAATCTCCTTGCGCGAGGCTTTGAAGGCCACCGAGGAGAACTTAGTAAACAAATCCTCGGAGTTTGTGGGCCTTGTTAAGGAGAAAGCCACCCTCCGGACGTCCCTGACCAAGGCCGAGGCCGATCTTGATGAGGAGCACAAGAAGGTGCTCACCACTGAAGAGAGGCTCCGGTCTTCCGAGGACAGAAGGAAGAAGGCCGAGGAGGACCTGCAGGCTGAGGTGCAGGCAAGGTTAAAGCTGGAGGAGCGTCTACAGAAGTCCGAGGATGAGGCTCGGGCTACCAGGGAGGCACTTGTCAAGGCCGAGGAAGACTACCAAGCGGGGTTGGCTCGAGCTGTCGACGAATACAAGTCATCGGCCCAGTACGATGACGACGTTGATGAGGCGGCTTGCGGCTACTTCAAGAGGGGTGTGATGTACCTGAGGGAGCAGTTGAGGGATAAGGGGGCCTTCAAGATAAACTGGTCGATAATTCCGATTGTCGCCCAAATTGATGGACTGGGGGCCTCGGCATCCGGGGAAACTCCACCCGCCACTGAGGAAGGTTTGGCGGAGCCGGCTATGGCTATAGAGGTTGCCCCTGCGCCCGAGGAGGACCTTCCCCCCTACAAAGTGCCGCAGACTCCACTGGTGGAGCTCCCCGAACTTGCGCTGCCAGCCGAGGATCTGGTAGACCCGGCAGCTGCGACCGCCAAGGAGAAGAAACTTCCCTTGTAAATTTGTATATTTTTTTTTGTATATCTGTAATATTGCCCTTCTAAGGCTGTCATTAATGAAAATCCATTTTGCCTATCTTTTTCTTTCATTGTGTTTCGCTCGGCCCTCGGTAGGCCAAAATTAAGTAGCTAAGGCCGAGTAGCTTATAATAATTAGGGAACTTCACGACTTCGAATCCGATCATAATTAGGAAACTTTACGACTCCGAATCTGGTAATAATTAGGAAATTTCACAACTCCAAATTCGGCTGCGTAGTATTTTGTTTCGACTGCCTTCCTACCTCAAAAGTGTCATCAGCTTGGTACGAAGGCTAGCCGAGGGCACTTAGGTTTATCTGGGCGGCGAGGTGCTTGGGGGATGAGCATGGTTGCCCCATTCTGGATTTGGACGTCCGATTGCGTTTTTGGGTAGACCTGGGCATGGTCTTCATGTTACTATGGTCAGCTTGTGGACCATGGTAAAAGCTATGTTATTCATTCTGCCTGGTCTGCTTGTTGGCCATGGTCGGAGGGTACGAGTGATCCTCATGCTACCTTGGTCTGCTCGTGGACCTTGGTAGGAAGTTCTAAGTATGACCTTCATGCGACCATGGTCTGCTTGTGGACCAGGGTGGAAAGGTACGAATGTGGTCTTCAAGCTACCTTGGTCTGCTCGTGGACCTTGGTAGGAAGTAGTGTGACCTTCATGCGACCGTGGTCTGCTTGTGGACCAGGGTCGTAAGGTACAAGTATGGTCTTCAAGCTACCTTGGTCTGCTTGTGGACCGTGGTAGGAAGATATGAGTGTGGCCTTCATGCGACCGTGGTCTGCTTGTGGACCAGGGTTGGAAGGTACGAGTATGGTCTTAATGCTACCTTGGTCTGCTTGTGGACCGTGGTAGGAAGATACGAGTATGGTCTTCATGCTACCTTGGTCTGCTCGTGGACCTTGGTAGGAAGATATGGGTGTGTCCTTCATGCGAGCATGGTCTGCTTGTGGACCATGGTCGGAAGGTACGAATGAGATTTATCTATATTTACAATCGGTTGAGCCGGCAGAATGGACTGGGAAAGATGTTCTGTGATGACTGAATGATACTTACTGCCTTATATTCAAAGAAAATAAACGGATGCCCTCATGGGGTCCGGTATTACAATTGAAATTAAAAAACTGACAAATTTGTAAAAGACTTCGAACTATTGGTAATATTTCTGAAGGTTGGTGGCATGCCACGTCCTCGGGATTTCTTCACCTTCCATGGTGGTTAGCTTGTACGAGCCTGGGCATCCCGTTCTGAGTACACGCTATGGACCTTCCCAGTTTTTGGCCATCTTTCCTTGATTGGTGGGGTCGGAGACTGCTGTTTTTCGGAGGACAAGATCTCCGACCTTAAATTATTTAAGTCAGACTGTCTTGTCATAATGACGGGTTGTAGTCTGCTGGTAGTTCGCCATTCGGAATGCTGCCGATTCACGCACGTCTTCGAGGTTGTCAAGGTTTGTCCGTAGGTCTTCGGAGTTGGTGTGCTCATTGAAGTTCAGCATTCGGAAAGTGGGATGGAATACTTCAACGGGGACGACTGCCTCCGTGCCGAAGGCAAGCATGAAGGGCGTCTCCCCAGTGGGTGTTCGGCTGGTCGTCCTATACGACCAGACGATACTGGGTAACATATCCACCCACTTCTCTTTCTGGTCTTCTACCATCTTTTTTAGGCCACCCAATATTGTTTTGTTGGTGGCCTTGGTCTGGCCGCTTGTCTGCGGATGTCCGACTGACCCGAATCTGTGGTCTATCCGGAACTCTTCGCAGAAGTTGGCGAAGGATGCGCTGGTGAACTGAGTTCCGTTGTCAGTCACTAGTACCCTCGATACTCCAAACCTGTACACCACCGAGTGTCTGAAGAACTGCTCCACTTTACAGGTGTTGATCTTGGCTACGGCTTCGACTTCAATCCATTTGGTGAAGTAATCGATAGCCACGATGACATATTTCCGTTGATATGTGGCTTGGGGGAAGGGCCCCATTATGTTCATACCCCATATAGCGAAGGGGAGGGGACTTGTTATCGGCTGCAGTGGAGCGGCCGGAGCATGTTGGACGGGTGCATAAAACTGGCACTTGTCGCACCTGCGGACAAGTTCGATGCAGTCGTCGTGCATTTTCGGCCAATGGTTGCCTTGGCGAAGGATCTTTTGGAAAAGCGATCGTCCGCCCTGGTGTCGGCCACAAATACCCTCATGGACTTCTCTCATAACGCTCTCGGCTTCGTCTGATCGCAAGCACCTAAGCAGCGGTAAGGTGTAGGATCTTCTGTATAGTACATCTTTGTGTATGGTGTACTGTCGGGACTTCGCTTGGATGCGGTGAGCATCTTTCCTGTCAGTCGGAAGGGCGCCCATCCGGAGGTACTGGTAAATGTCATCGTACCAGCTGGATACGACCCCGACGGGAGCTACGACTTCGACAGAGTTGCTGGCGTGGTCCAAGAATTCCACGTACACGGCAGAGTCCAGCGCATGGATGTCTTCAAGGGATAATCTTGATAACTCATCTGCTTCGGTGTTTTCCTCGCGACCGACGTATTGCAGCTGTACGCTTTGGAAGGTCGCGATGGCCAAATTCACCTTCTCGAGGTATTTCTACATCTCGAGCTGTCTGGCCTCGTAGTCTCCATGTACTTGGCAAATGACCAACTGTGAGTCGCCTTGTATGAGTAGCCGACGGACGGCTAAGCTTTTGGCGAGTTTGAGTCCAGCCAGTAAAGCTTCGTACTCGGCCTCGTTATTTGTGGCCCTGAATCCGAACCTTATAGCCGAGCGTATTTTAAATCCTTCCGGACTTTTCAAAATTACGCCTGCCCCTGCTTTATCTTCCATGGAGGAACCGTCCACATTCAGGATCCAGGCGGCTTTGGCCTGCTCTTCATTCGGTGTGTCCCAAGGTTCTACAAAGTCTTGGCCTGGTAGGGTACTTTCGACGATAAAGTTCGCCAAGGCTTGTGCTTTGATGGCCGTTCTGGGGACGTACTTTATGTTGAACTCCCCAAGCTCTAGTGCCCAATTGATGAGTTGTCCCGATACGTCGGGCTTTGACAACACCTTCTTCAGTGGCGTGTTTGTCAGTACCGATATGGGATATGCCTGGAAGTACGGTCGGAGCTTCCGCGCGGATGTGACCAAGGAAAGTGTCAGTTTCTCAATCGGCTTGTACCTGGTCTCGGCGTCAAGCAATACTTTGCTGACGTAGTAAATTGGTCATTGGACCTTGTCTTCTTCCTTTAAAAGGACAGCGCTGACTGCGCGGTCGGATACCCCAAGGTACAACTGCAACTCATCCCCCGGGTTCAGCTTCACCAGTAAGGGAGGCGAGGATAAATATGCCTTCAGGTCTTCAAAAGCTCTCTGGAATTCTTCGGTCCACTCGAACTTCCTGGCTCCCTTCAGAGTTTTGAAGAAGGGGAGGCAGCGTTCGACCGATTTGGACATGAAGCGGCCAATTGCGGCTATTCGGCCATTCAGCTCCTGTACATGTTTGCCTCTGGTCGGCGCGGCCATGTCTATGATTACCTTAATCTTCGAGGGATTTGCCTCAATACCCCTTTGCGAGACCATGAATCCCAGGATTTTTCCTGATCCGACTCCGAAGGCACACTTTGTAGGGTTGAGCTTCATACTGTGCCTTCGGAGGACCTGGAATGCTTCGCCGAGGTCGGCCAAGTGCCGACCGGAATGTCGACTCTTGACAAGGAAATCGTCGACATACACTTCCATGTTCCTGCCAATCTGTCATCTGAAGACTTTGTTGACCAGCCTCTGGTAGGTGGCTCCTGCATTTTTAAGGCCACAAGGCATGACCGTGGAGCAGAAGAGCCCCTGATTTGTGACAAAGGATGTGCATTCTTCGTCGGCCTTCCGCATCTTTATTTAGTTGTAGCCGGAATACGCGTCAAGGAAACTTAGCAGTTCATGTTCGGCTGTAGCATCAATCAGCTGGTCGATGCGCGGCAGCGGATAGTTGTCCTTTGGACAGGCTTTGTTGAGATCGGTGAAGTCTATGCAAATCCGCCACTTGCCGTTAGACTTTGGCACCATGACCACGTTGGCCAACCAGTCCGAGTAGTCGACCTCCCGTATGAAGTTTGCCGTCAGCAGCTTCTGCACCTCCTCGTCTATGGCAGACTGTCGAGCGGGTGCAAAACTTCTCTTCTTTTGTCGCACAGGCCGATGTTGCGGGTCGACTGCTAGGTGGTGTTCAATTACATCCTTAGGTATCCCAAGCATCTCAGAGGCCAACCATGCGAAAACGTCTAAGTTCTGCCTTAGAAATTCGATCAACTCTTCCCTTTGTTCTTCAGGCAGCAAGGAGCCGACCTGGAGCGTCTTTTCGGGTTGATCATCTGCAATCGGTACCTGCAGGAGTTCCTCTACTGGCTCTCCCCTGTTGGGAGAGGGCTTCTTTGGAACATCTACCATGTTCACCTGCGCGCTCTTTAGGGACCGTTGGTTGTTCTTCAGCTCGGTGGCGTACCACCTTCGTGAAGTATCTTGATCTGTTCGACACTCTCCGACTCCATCCTCGGTTGGAAATTTCATCACCAGGTAGTAGGTGGACATACATGCCTTCAACTTGTTCAGCGAATGCCGGCCTAGGATGACATTGTGAGCCGATTGCCGATCAACCACCATGAATTCGACCATCACTTATAGCTGTCTGGGCTTCTGGCCGAGGATGACAGGCAATTGGATGCCCCCTTTCACCGTGACTGGGTCCCCGGAGAAGCTGATAAGATCGAAAGTGACGGGACGGAGCTGGTCGTCCGTCAGCTGCATCCTCTGGTAGGCATGATAAAATATGATGTCCACCGAGCTCCCGGTGTCTACTAGGCACTTTGCGACATCGCAGTTCCTGATCCCGGCCGTGAATACAATGGCGTCCTTATGGGGGACCACGACGTTGACAAGATCTTCGTCGCTGAAGGTGATGACTTCTCCAGTCCGAGCTTTCTTCGACGGCCACTCTGCCTTGGCTACCAGACGTGAGTAGGCCTTTGTCGACCTGTTGGAGGTGTTCCCGGCGGCGGGTCCTCCTATGATTGTGAGGACTGACTTGCCCTCGTCTTGAGGTCCCTTGGTGATGGTATAGACCCCATTGTCACCAGGGATGCGCAAACCCATTGCTGTGCGCGGTCGGTCCTCTGGGGGCGGACTGCCGACAAACCTGCGTTCGGCCTTTCTTCTCTTTGAAGCCGGGTGGGACTTCTTTCTCCTCTTTCGTCGGCCTTCCGGCTTCGAAAAAGCCGAGATGGACTCGAATTGGGTATGCTGTCAGCCTCCGAGTCTTTCTTTTACCGACACTCTTTCTCTTTGCGCTCCAGATGAGCTTTCCACTGCCCCAAATTGGATGGTGCCGACCCACTGCCTGGAGGGAGCCGGCCCACCATCAGGGTCTCTGTCCTCCCTCCGAGCGGCGTTTTGATTATCGCCTGCGTCCGCTCGGCAATTGTTGGGTTGCGGATTCCTCGGAGGTGGAGGTGGTAATCCACGATCCCTCCGAGCAGGGGCTGGTCCCCTGTCTGCATTCCTGACAAAGTTGCCATAGTATCCTCGCCTAATGAGGTCCTCAATTTCCCCTTTGAGGTACTTGCATTCTTCCGTTTCATGGCCATAGTCGCGATGGAAGCGACAGAAACGGGAGTGGTCCTTATTCCTCTCGTTGCTGAGTGCTTTTGGAGGCGGTCGGAGGTTCCGATCGTTCTTGATTACTTCGAGGATCTCTGTCATCGAAGAGTTCAGTGGAGTGTAATACTCGAATATCTTGTAGGGGTGCCGGTAGGTCTGATCCCTATCGGACTTCTGCTTCTTTGAATCTCCCGGGCTTGGTGCCGGGTCGGCCGCCTCAGACCTTTTTTTTGTCTGCCGGCTTTGGTACGGCATGCAGATTGTTCACGGTGTTATTTTTTTGTAAGACCCGTGTCAATCTAACCCGGTCTTACCACCTTGAACCAGGTTTACCCATCATGGTCGAGTCAAATGGACCAAGGGCATGAAGGAGGTCGAGATCCCGGGTATAAAATCGGCCCAAAAACACTTAATTTTAGGGGAGGGTCCGCACACCCAGCTAAGCGGGGTCGGACCTCCCAAAGCAGAAAGTCGGACCCTCGGTTTTGAAGGGAGGGTCGGACAGCTTAAGACCCTAGGGTCGGCGGGATCATCGACCCTCCCATCGACCCTCGGTTTCGGCGAGCTGAAATTAGGAAATTTCTAATTTTTCGGTTGGGATTCCTTCCAAATCTCAATGGGATTATTATGGGACATTCCTAGTCTATTTAAAGGGCGTCCCTAAGCCACATTCACTCCTTTCACAACCCTAATTGAATTGAGAGAGAGAGAAGAAGGGGGAAAGGAGGAAGAAAGGAGGCTAGGAAGAGGCTTAGCAAAAGGAGAAGAATTTGCGGGAGAAAAGTAATCTTCTCGGGTATGGATACTAATTCCATGAGTTTCTACGGACCTTAGGTTAGATATGGTTGAGTGTAGGATTTCGGAGAAACCCAAACCATCCATCCATGGTTAGGTTTTCATGGAAAACCATAGGAGGATGCACGAAAGCTATCTAGATGGATTATACATGGTTCTAGACCATGGAATGGCTGTTGAATGAATGTAGGAAGCAACAGAATGGTTTTTAAATTCCGAATTAATTCTAATTAAATTCTATCGACTTGGTTAGGTTTGCTAGCAATATAATTACGTTATAACGGTGATTCTAAAGCTTGGGAAATATCTATTAGCAAGCTAAGGTGAGGAACCTTAACCCCAAACTAAATTGGTTAATAATAAACTGTTTTCTATTTCTTGAGTCCTATGCCATGTTTGATTCTATGCGAATATGTTTGTAATGTGCATCTGACATGCCATCCAATATTTCTATTACTTGTTCATGCATATTTACTTTATTGTTTTATAACATGATGATGATGATGATGATAGGAATAGGCATGTGCTTGTATGTGTGTGGTTGATGTGCTTGATGCGGCGAGTATCGGGGAGGTGTGATGGGCGTCAATAAGCGTTAACCTTTGGCGGGTCTCGGCACTTTGGCTCTATCTCTAACTCAAGTCTTGTGCATTGGCATCGTCGTATCGCCATTACCTTAGCGGACTATTATGTCGTAGAGTATCGGGGGAGGTGGTCTCGGTCCTTGTAGTCTCGACTCTACCGGGGGGCCTTAGCTCTATCTCTATGGATGTTACGGGGGATCTTTGGGGTGGGGCCTTGGATACACTTGTTTGGCATTAGGATTGGTTAGCGGCGAGCCCGGGTTGCAAGCCCTCGCTAACGGGGGCTTACGTGTTGGTATAGCATTATATAGCAATAAGCGTTAACCTTTGTTGTATAATGTTATGGTAGGGTGGATGGGGGCGGCGATAAGCGTTAACCTTCGGGCGGGCTTCCACACCTGTGTATATAGGCGGTGTCAATAAGCGTTAACCTTTGACCACCCAACCTTTCTATTGCACATTGCAAACTATAAACCAAGACCAAAGATATAAATTGAGTTTTTTTTGCATGCATATGTATTGTTGCATTGTTTTGGCTACTCAGCGGGCCGTGTTGTGTGCTCACCCCTCGGCGTCGAATATTTTTAGTTGATGATGCAGGTTATACGGTGGAAGATTATATGACACGCGTCGGCATATGGACATGTAGCAGCTATGGAAGTTGGAGCTGAAGACGATACACACGACTCCTTTTGCGAGTGCTACTCGTGTGTATTTGATTAGATATTTTTTATAGGTTTCTTTATTGGATTTATTAAAGACTTGTATTGATATTTACTTATGTCCCGGTTGATACAGAATAATTTTCTATTAAATTATTAATATCATTTTAGTTCTCGGTTCATTTATTTATAAGATTTCCGCTATTGTGTATTTACTCGGATAGCCTATTTGAGATCCTGGTTGAACCGTTGGTTTGTTAGCGGTTCATCGCACCATTACGGTTAGGCCAAAATTGGGGTGTGACAACTTGGTATCGAGCATCTCGGGCCTTGCCCGCCGGGCCGACACACATTCAAGACCATTGTGAGCGAGATAGGATAAATTAAAAGCTTTAATACAAACACACTTTGTAAGCACAAGTGATGATTGAAACCGAATTAAAAAGAGAATAATGCATCTATTAAAGGGAAAACCGGTTACATACAATGAGTAAGAGAAACAAAGCGTATATACATCGCTAAAGCGAGTACAGTCCACAACCCGGACGGTTACTGCGTAGTACAAGAAAAGTAAAGTACAATCGGGAAGTTGGAGGCGAAGGAGGAGGCGGTGCCTCGCGATCTCTGTCGTAGTCCTCGGCATAGACCCTAGTCAGCCGGGCCACCAGGTGCAGGTCGTCCGGAGACTAGTTTGTGAGACCGGCTATCCCTCGATCGGTCGCACGCTGCACCTCTAGGAGCTCTCCCATCCGGCGCGTCGATGCGTCTTTGAGCAGCCAACAGCTCATCCATCCTCGGATCAGATCTGCGCCGAGCATCCCCGATCTCTGCGGCATCTCCATCATATCGGAAGGTGGGCGTGAAGGACCAGCATCATGAGAAGGGCTGGTCTCGGGTACGAAGCCGCCGCGGCGAAGTACCGGCCCTATCCGCATGCGTGGGTGATGGCGGTGGTATCGCATCGACATCCATATATAAGCGATCATCGTCGGCCCGGATCCCCACGAGCCCTAGCGGCGGCCTCGGCATCAGCCATCTCAGCCCGAGTGTGAGGGCGCACCATCGCGTTCCTCTCCTCATCACTAACCTCCGCATCTCGCGGCCCCATCTTGCGAGATAGCCTCCCAATCTAGAGGCGGCGAGAAGGTCTTCTCTGGATCTTCTCATCTACCAGATCCACCCCCGGAGGCAGTTCAGTAGCACTTTGTAATCATGCGTCCATAGGGTAGATTACCCCTATGGCCGGACAATGTAGCACTAATCATCGTCCGCATGATGATGTAAGGAAGGCGGGACCGGGCGGCGAGTGCGGATCGCGATAGATCAGGCGCGAGTCAAGTGAGAGACCCTCTCATAGTGCCCGCTCTGCGGGATCGGATTATCTTTGGATAATCTTGCGGAAGACCCGTGGAGCCGGGCGCAAGTAGCAAGCTCTCATACGCCATCTATCGGGACGAGCAGGCGGTTGTCGATCTCGGCTCTCATCTCCATCTCAACAAGCTGTGGCTCTCCGGCGCACGGTACACCATAGGGCCATCATAGGCAATGCCCAGCAGATCGGCCAGGTGCCGATAATCAAAGGAGATGTGCACCCCCTTGGCGTAGCCGGTGATGCGCAACTCCGGCCGTGCTCAACATCATTGTAATTCCCCACCACACGGAGATTACAATAAGGCGGCGCACCAAGTGCGGACAGGTGCGCGCGTCGTATGTGATGACGGGGAGCCACCCCATATCACGAATGCTCCCTCTACATTGAACAAGGCTAGCTCGGCCAAGTTCACCATGCGACCCCCTTCCGCTTTCTTACGGGCATAGTCGGCATCTTGTGCCTCGGCTTCATTTGAGCAGGCGGAGTGGATCACGCAATCTTGGCACTTTGGTGCGGGCCATAGTATGCGCAAAAATAAGAAAGAGAAAATAAACCCGGGAGTTAGTAGGATAAAATCCAAAATTTGACTTAATAACGGCGTAAGTTGACCATAAAGTCCCATTTCTCACCATACAAGTGGGCGTAAGGACTTACGTAGGTTAAAACATATCCTACAATCTACATGCGGTAGAAAAATTTTAACGGATAAGGTCCAATTTGGAGAAATTCAAGAAAAATCAAAAATGTCGACAAATTAGGGCAAAAAGAGAAAAATTTAAGTTTCTCGTTAACCAACCGATGAAACTCAAAAATTTTTTGAGGGCTTTCGTTCCTCAAGACCCCAATAACAAAAGCCCCCAATAAAAATAGAATTTTTACGGTTGGAAAAAGTTTAATTTGGAAAATACGAGCTAAATGAGCAAAAACCTAGAAATAAAAACCTAAAAATAGGGAAAAGTTGGGAAATTTTACCTGTAGAGGTGATGTGGATGTCGAAACTCGGACTAAGAGCGATCCACAATAGTGAAGTAGCACTTGTAGCAGCTCGGAGAGTAGGGGCGAGTCGAAGGCGGAGGAGGAATAGTGAGAATTGACCCGGATCGGATCTTAAAAATCTGATTTTTGGTCAGGGTCGGACAATTCGGCCCGACACCATCGACCCTCGGATCGACCCTCCAATCGACCCTCGGCTCTCGGGAATCGGCGAGAGAAAATCGAGGGTCGGGCCGAGGGGTCGGACACCCATCGACCCTCGCATCGACCCTCAGCTCTCGGGAAGAACAGGTCATTCCCAGGGTCGGATACCAAGGGTCGGACACACCAGCGACCCTCACCATCGACCCTACATAGAAAAGACAGTATTTATTTCAGAATGAATTGGAGATTTTGAATTTTATATCGGTTAGCGTGCCTACATGAAGTATAAATGATTTCTCACTGATTTTGATGATTTTCAGGCACCATCCATCTCGAAAGTAAATATGTCAGGACTATCGGTATCCACCCCCTATGTTTGGGGCATACCAAAATCAAGCTGGATCACTCCCGGCTAGTAGAGATTTTTTGAAGATGAAACGAGAGAGAATTCAATGGCAAGCCGTCGATCCCTTTGTGGCCAGCACGCTTTGGATAGACGAGATGGAAAGGAACTTCCTTATGATGACTATTACCGAGGAGGAAAAAAGTGTTATGCGCCACCTTCATGCTCAAAGGCGGCGCACACCATTGGTGGAAATCTACAAAGACCTACTTATTGACCAAGCACGCCCTGCTTGGCATGGGCTATATATAAAGAAGCATTCTTTGAGAAGTATTTCCCAAGAAGCTTCAGGAGATTCAATGGAGAAAGAGTTCTTGAGTTTGTACCGGGGGCAGATGTCCAAGTAGGCTCATATCAACGGCGCTACGAGGCTGTTTTTTTCTTCGCACCGGCTAGTATGCAAGAAGAAGTACAAAAACCCGTAGGTTTGTCGCGGGACTAAGAGGAAGCATAAGGGAAAATGTGTTAGGTTTAGAAAAGAAGATTTACAATGAAGCTGTCCAAATTGCTCGAATAATTGAATCGAGCGGAAGGAGAGCTATTTCTCCCGGGGCAGAGGAATCAAGAGACCAGCCGGAAGCTCCTACAGCGGAGGCAATAATAGGGCGTATAAACCTTTTCGTCCTCGAGAATTTTGCAACTGCACCAAAGTCTGCTGCAGCAGCTCAACCACGGCCAAAGTCAAATTTTGAAGCCCGAAGTGCTATAAGCGCAACCAACCGGGGCATATGGCAAGAGAGTGCCCAAAACCCAAGAAGCAACTACATCAAGGGCGGGTATATGCCGTTACATCGAGAGGATCTTTGCCGCATCGCCCGATGTGGTCACGGGTATGGCCGAAACTTGTAAGGCTATAATTAGAATTGATTGAGCATGTAGACTAAGTAAAAAGCGAATCACGGGTATCGTACCTATCAATGGCGTACCCGCAGAGTACTCTTTGATTCGGGAGCTACTCATTCATTTATATACGTGTCGTTTGGAAAGAAGACCAATCTGCCCATCAAAACATTAGACTACAAATTGCTTGTACGGTCACCGATG
Organism: Protea cynaroides; assembly: GCA_028583415.1. NCBI lineage: Eukaryota > Viridiplantae > Streptophyta > Magnoliopsida > Proteales > Proteaceae > Protea > Protea cynaroides. The sequence continues at coordinate 56,851,830 of CM053265.1, forward strand.
GGATTAGAAGTGGAATTAGAGAAAGGTTATGGACCATGTCCAGTTCTCATTGGGAGCGGACCTTGGATGCAACCTTAATACAACTTGAGATGGCCGACTTTGGCGTCATCTTGGGAATGGGCTGGTTGGCTCGGCACTCTGCAAATCTGTTATGTCGCCGAGAAGAAGCTAGCGTTCAAAGACAAAGAAGGAGCAGAATTCGGTTTCTCGGGGACCAAACTTCCCCGGGAGGCGCAAGCTCATACTCTCGGCATTAAAGGCTAAGAAGTGCCTTGAGAAAGGAGCGGTCGGATATCTAGTATCGGTGGTCGGCCTAACCAAGGGCGTGCCACGAATGGAAGATATTGATGTCGTGCGAGATTTTCTGATGTATTTCGGAGGAACTACCGGATTACCACCCGGCCGAGCCACGGAGTTTGTAATAGACCTTATACACGGAGCCGCACCGTTATCAAAAGCACCTTATAGAATGGCTCCTGCTGGGCGGAAGGAATTAAAAGTGCAATTACAAGGCTGCTGGATAAGGGTTATATTAGACCCGGTATATCTCCATGGGGAGCACCGGTGTTGTTCGTGAAGAAGAAGGATGGTAGTGTTCGGTTATGTATCGACTATAGAGAGTTGAATAAGCGGCAATCAAGAATCGATATCCACTACCCGGGATCGATGACTTGTTCGTCGGTTACAAAGGGCGAAGGTATTTTTCAAAGATCGATCTTCGATCGGGCTATCATCAGCCGAAAATTAAAGAAGGTGACATTAGAAGGCAGCTTTCTGGACAAGATACGGACATTATGAGTTCCTAGTGATGTCCTTCGGACTAACTAATGCACCGGCAACATTCATGGAACTTATGAACCGGGTTTTCCACGATATGTTGGATACGTCGGTCATAGTATTTATTGATGACATATTGGTATATTCCAAGGACAAGGAAACCCATGTCAAGAACCTAAGCGCAGCCCTACGGCGTTTTAAGGAAAGAAGTTATACGCCAAATTTTCCGAAGTGTGAGTTTTGGCTAAGTGAAGTCGCCTTTCTAGGCCATGTAGTATCCGTGAGAAGGAATCAAAGTGGACCCCGGTAAGGTCGGGGCTATAGTGAAGTGGGAAGCACCAAAGAGTGTTTCAGAAATTAGAAGTTTTAGGGTCTAGCTGGATATTATCGGAGGGTCGTAGAAGACTATTCTCGGATTGCCGTACCTCTCACCGGTTTGACCAAGAAAGGAGAAAAGTTTGTATGGACGGATAAGTGTGAAAAGAGTTTTCAAACACGAAGGCCAGATTGATATCCGCTCCAATTTTGGCCATTCCCGTTCCCGGGACGGACATTTACCTTATACAGCGATGCATCGGGATTGGGATTAGGATGTGTGCTTATGCAAGGAGAGCAAGTGGTTGCGTATGCATCGGGGCAGTTGAAGGTACATGAGAAGAATTACCCCACTCATGATTTGGAGTTAGCGGCGAGTAGTACATCTTTGTCAAGATATGGAGGCACTACCTATACGGAGAGAAATTTCGGATTAAGTCGGACCATAAAAGTCTTACTTATCTATTTAGTCGAGAAGGAGTTAAATATGAGACAAAGAAGATGGCTGGAACTATTGAAAGACTATGATTGTGATATCCGGTATCATCCGGGAAGCGAGCGTGGTAGCGGATGCATTGAGCGAGAAAAGCAATGATAAAATCTCAAGGAGAAGTTAGCACGATTCGCAGCAATGTATACCAATGGAATGGTGTTTAATCACGGCAGCGGGCAATATGTGATAGATACAGCGGATGGGTCGGCTAGCCAAGGGTTTATTCATCGGTTTTCGAATATGTTCGCGGCATTGAAGATTATACCGGATATAGTGGGCGAAGTGAGGCGGCTATCAAAGCGGATCCTTATCGAGAGCGTTACAAGAAGATATTGAGAAAGGTAGGACCAACCCCGAGTTCACCTTAGATACCGAGAAGGTCCTGAAATATAAAGGGAGAATATGTGTCACAGAAGCAGAAAGTATGGACATTAGACACCGGCCGATGAAGGAAGCCCATACCACCATCTACTCGATACATCCTGGAAGCACAAAAATGTATCATGATCTAAAGAAGCTGTATTGGTGGAGGGAATGAAGGCGGATGTAGCCAAGTTCGTGTCTCAATGCTTAAATTGTCGAGAAGGTAAAGGCGGAGCGACAAAAGACCCGCAAGGCTGTTACAACCATTACCGGGACCGGCATGGAAATGGGGCTGCATCACTATGGACTTCGTCACGGGACTACCATTGACTCCTCGAGTAGTTGGCGCGGTTTGGGTGATTGTGGGCCGTCGGCTAAAACAGCTCGCTTCATACCGATCCGACCCCGGTATACCTTTGGAAAGGTTAGCAAGGCTGTATGTGGATAATATTGTTCGGCTACATGGTGTTCCAGAAAGCATTGTGTCCGATAGAGATCCACGATTTACTTCCAAATTTTGGGAAGGGCTGCAAAAGGCTATGGGTACAACATTGAAGTTCGATCTTGCATTCCACCCACAGGCAGGCGGACGGTCGGGCGTACAATCCAGATTTTTAGAAGATATGCTACGAGCATGTGTGATTGATTTCAAGGGATCATGGGACGAAAAGTTACCATTGATCGGGTTACGCTTACAATAACAGCTATCGGGCTACTATACGGATGTCACCTTATGAAGCCTTGTATGGCGGGAAGTGTCGAACTCCCTTGTTTTGGAATGAAGTTGGAGGGCGTAGTATTGTTGGACCGGAATTTGTTGAAGAGACTTGTCGAGTGGTCGACATCATCAAGGAAAGAGTAAGAGTAGCTCGGGGCCGTCGGAAGCAATGCGCGGATACTCGACGAAGAGAGCTAGAGTTCGCCGTGGGTGATAAAGTATTTTTGAAAGTATCGCCTATCGCGAGGATTGAAGAGGTTCGGACAGAAGGAAAACTAAGTCCAAGATACGTCGGGCCATATGAGATTCCGGCTAAGCGTGGGGAAGTAGCTTATCGGTTAGCACTACCACCATCTATGTCAAGTGTGCATGGCGTATTTCACATATCCTTATTGAAGAAGTATGTCAAAGACCCAACACATGTGTTGATGTAGATTTGCGGACTTGGCGGATGATTTGACATTTGAAGTAATACCAGCGGAAATCACTAGTCGAAAGGTTCAGCGTCTACGTAATAGAGATATTTACTATGTTAAGGTCACATGGAAAAGTAGAGACATGGAAGGGGTTACATGGGAAGAAGAAAGTGCTATGAGAAAGCAATACCACGACTTGTTTGATTCAGAAGGTACGTACAATTTCGAGGACGAAATTTTTTATAAGTTGGGGGGAGTTGTAAGACCCGTGTCAAACTAACCCGGTCTTACCACCTTGAACCAGGTTTACCCATCATGGTCGAGTCAAATGGACCAAGGGCATGAAGGAGATCGAGATCCCAGGTATAAAATTGACCCAAAAACACTTAATTTTAGGGGAGGGTCGCACACCCGGCTAAGCGGGGTCGGACCTCCCAAAAAGAAAGTCGGACCCTCGGTTTTGAAGGGAGGGTCGGACGGCTTAAGACCCTAGGGTCGGCGGGATCATCGACCCTCCCATCGACCCTCGGTTTTATGAGCCGAAATTAGGAAATTTCCTAATTTTTGGTTGGGATTCCTTCCAAATCTCAATGGGATTATTATAGGACATTCCTAGTCTATTTAAAGGGCGTCCCTAAGCCACATTCACTCCTTTCGCAACCCTAATTGAATTGAGAGAGGGGAGAGAAGAAGGAAAAGAGGAAGAAAGGAGGCTAGGAAGAGGCTTAGCAAAAGGAGAAGAATTTGCGAGAGAAAAGTAATCTTCTCGGGTATGGATACTAATTCCATGAGTTTCTACGGACCTTAGGTTAGATATGGTTGAAGAATGGAGGGAGGGTCGATAGACCCATCGACCCTAGCATCGACCCTAGCATCGACCCTCAGTTGATAGAATGGTTTTTAAATTCTGAATTAATTCTAATTAAATTCTATCGACTTGGTTAGGTTTGCTAGCAATATAATTACGTTATAACGGTGATTCTAAAGCTTGGGAAATATCTATTAGCAAGCTAAGGTGAGGAACCTTAACCCCAAACTAAATTGGTTAATAATAAACTGTTTTCTATTTCTTGAGTCCTATGCCATGTTTGATTCTATGCGAATATGTTTGTAATGTGCATCTGACATGCCATCAATATTTCTATTACTTGTTCATGCATATTTACTTTATTGTTTTATAACATGATGATGATGATGATGATAGGAATAGGCATGTGCTTGTATGTGTGTGGTTGATGTGCTTGATGCGGCGAGTATCGGGGAGGTGTGATGAGGCGTCAATAAGCGTTAACCTTTGGCGGGTCTCGGCACTTTAGCTCTATCTCTAACTCAAGTCTTGTGCATTGGCATCGTCGTATCGCCATTACCTTAGCGAGAACTATTATGTCGTAGAGTATCGGGGAGGTGGTCTCGGTCCTTGTAGTCTCGACTCTACCGGGGGGCCTTAGCTCTATCTCTATGGATGTTACGGGGGATCTTTGGGGTGGGGCCTTGGATACCTTTGTTTGGCATTAGGATTGGTTAGTAGCGAGCCCGGTTTGCAAGCCCTCGCTAACGGGGGCTTACGTGTTGGTATAGCATTATATAGCAATAAGCGTTAACCTTTGTTGTATAATGTTATGGTAGGGTGGATGGGGGCGACGATAAACGTTAACCTTCGGGCGGGCTTCCACACCCTGTGTATAGAGGCGGTGTCAATAAGCGTTAACCTTTGACCACCCAACCTTTCTTTTGCACATTGCAAACTATAAACCAAGACCAAAGATATAAATTGATTTTTCTTGCATGCATATGTATTGTTGCATTGTTTTGGCTACTCAGCGAGCCGTGTTGTGTGCTCACCCCTCGGCGTCGAATATTTTTAGTTGATGATGCGGGTTATACGGTGGAAGATTATATGAGCAGCGTCGGCATATGGACATGTAGCAGCTATGGAAGTTGGGGCGAAGGCGATACACCACGACTCCTTTTGCGAGTGCAACTCGTGTGTATTCGATTAGATATTTTTTATAGGTTTCTTTATTGGATTTATTAAAGACTTGGGAATAGTCGGTGTCGTATCAGACTGAGAGAAGAACTCTCCGGAGGTAGCAGAATCTCAATAGGACTCTGGCTCCCACCACCGAATAGGATCATAACTTCGAGAGCTACCCGGGAGGCCGGGCACAAGGGAGGCCATGCGGATGAGAGGCCGAGTGCATGGGAAGCCGAGTGCGAGACACTCCGAGCGCTCAGGCTCCGAAGGCGCACTTGACACGTGTAAGATTTTAAGTGGAGGGATCATTTCCCTCCTAACACTCTATTACATAGCTTTTACATTGCTTAAATAGCCAGAGTAGAGAAGATTAAAACTGGTATGTCTAGAATTGACAACCTTATTACATAGAAATAAAGATTAAACAAAATCCTCTTGCCTAGATTAGATAGAGAATCATTCCATCATTAGCCAAATGCCACTTCTAGACTTGCCAATCTTTGTAATATTTCATAGAGGTATATATTCTCCTCAAGATTTCTGACAATCAATCAAATCCTTCTAATAATAAACCTTCTATGGGTGGTAATCTTCCTTCTCTGGTTTGAATTCAAATCAGCTTTCCAGATCAGATTTTTGGATCACGTTTGATTTATAGAATTCTTTCCATATTAAAAACCTGCATGAAATTCAGAAAGTCATTATTGAAAATATCATAATTTTTTTATTTTAAACATAAATTACCAATACTTTCCACCAATATCTTATATATAAGGAATCATCACAAATGAGTACCATAAGACATATAATATGTTAAATAGACTAAATATAAGGAAAATAAATATATAAAATTATGAATCCATCAATGAGTTACAACTCATTTACCATAATGAAACCTACACCAGGTTTATGACCAACGTTAGGTCTTCCCTCTGCCACATGTCGCCCATCGGGTCCAATCAGCCAGGTCGCCTATTGATACCACAACAAGCGATGATTTGAATCCAAAAAGAAAACTTTGTCTCTCCAGAACTATTTGTCTGTTCCTCTTGCGACGACGATTAGGGTTGTAGCAAACCTTTCGTCTCTGGAGTCTGGAGCTCTTGGAGGTTTTCTCTTCTGGCGTTGAGATCCAGATATGTTATGGTTTTTATTTTCTTTTTCAAATGATAAGGGGTGCTTTTTTATTTTTGAATGTCATCTTCTTCTTCTTCTTCGCTACTATTTTATCGAAGGTCTGAAATTTATTTTTGGCCGAAATCGATTCTTCCTCTTCCTCCTCCTCCTCCTCCTCCTCCTCCTCCTCCTTCTTCTTCTTCTCCTTCTCGAACCAGATTCTTGTCGAACCAGACTTTCATCAATTTTTTTCCTTGTCGAAACAGATTCTTCTTCTCCTCCTCCTCCTTCTTCATCTTCTTCTATTCTAATTCTAATTTTTCTAAGAGTCGTACAACTTATGTCTGCGACTTTGCAACCCCTCCTTCTTCTTCTTCTTATTGCTCTGCAACAATGTTTTTTTCTTTCAAATGTCGATATTGATTTTTTTTTTGTTGAATTAGATTCTTCTTCTCCTCCATCCTTTTCCTCTTCTTCTTCTTTTCCTCCTCCTTCTTCTTCTCTGTTTAGTGTTTACCGTTCAGCAACAGTGTTTTTTTTTCTTTCTCAAATGTCGATATTGACTGAACACTGCAACAGTTTTTTTTTTCCTTTTTTTTCAAATGTTGATATTGACTGAGCTCTGTGACAGTTGTTTTTTTTTTTTTTAAATGTTGAGACTGAGTTCTAGAATATATTTTTTTCTATCTTATTACATAAATTATTTTTTGGGCGACTAGCAATCATAGTTTCATTATCTCTGTCATTTTTTGGGCAGCAATTAATCAATCATAATTCACAATTTCATTATCTCCTTGCATTATATGTGGATTGTGGACTGTGGAACATTTTGTTATTTCATTATTAGCATTCAGATATTCTATTTATTTATTAAATTTAGAACTGGGGAGCATTTTGATATGATGATTTAGAATATCTTGAATGTGTAGTTGATAGATGTAGTTTAATTTTAGTTAATCTACGAACTTGTCTAGGAAATCTGATTATAATTTGTTTATTGATTTGTGTTTTTCTATAAATATATTATTTTATGTTCCATATATTATTCATTATTTGTTGGTTCTCTTATATTAATTAGGTTATGTTTTAAGTGTTGATTATTTATATAGAATATTGTATATATAAAAATACTAATATAGTATTAATATTTTAGATATGAAAAAATATATTAGGAATGCCTTGGTCACCTAGGCAAATGTCTAGGATAGCCTCTAACGCCTTGAGTTGATTTGTTACCCTGACAACTACGGGCACCACATTTCTGAGAAAATGTGACCGATTGATTAAGGGTAAATCTCGTGAGTTATATTTTTGTAATATATTTATTATTTGTATTTTTTAACTAATTGATTGTTAAATTAACTTTCAATTGGCGTTGTGTACAATAATATATTGTACATGAGACCCTGAATCATCACGATACAAGGCAAAATACTCTTGAGTGTTCTGAAAAATAAAAATTGAAACCAGACATTCGTTGCGATTAGGGATGCAAGCTTGCGATGGTGCGACCTTCCTCTTCCTCTGTTCCGGCGGTCGGCTCTCCTTCAGGTATGTTTATTTTATTTATCTTTATTTTTTTTGTAAGTTATTCTTCTTCTTCCTCCTCACTGCTTCGTTTTTTTTTTTTTTTTTTTTTTCTGATTCTTCTTCTGCTTCTACTTCTTTTGTTTCTCGTGCTTCTCCTGCTCCTCCTCCTTATTCTTCTTCTCTGCGACATTGTGACTACAACGCCATTTTTTTTGTCGGTTCTTCTTCTCTGGTTCTCTGCGACTGCAACGGTTTCTTCTTCTTCTTACGCCATTTTAACTTTTACCACATCTTTTTTTTTTTTCCTCCTTCTCTGCTACAGCAAGTCTGCAACTCCCATTTTTTTTGTCGTTTTTTTTTTGGGGTCGATTCTTCTTCTCTGGCTCTCTGCGACTGCAGCGGTTTCTTCTTCTTCCTCCTCCTCCTCTTCCCCTCTCTGCTACGCCATTTTAACTTTTACCGCATCTTTTTTCCTCTGCTCCTGCGAGTCTGCAAGTCCCCCCCCCCCCCTTTTTGTCGATTCCTTCTCTGCGACTGCAACCAACACGCCACCTTAGTTTTTCTTCATTCTTCCTCTGTCTTCTTCTTCTTCTTCTTCCTCCTCCTCTTCTCCTTCTCTACTACGCCATTTTAAGTTTTACCGCATCTTGGTTTTTTCCCCCTCCTTCTCTGCTATGCTACTGCAAGTTTTGAACATTGACAGCTCCTGTTCACCTTTAAGTTTGTATTGTTGGCTGTATAAGTTCTCCAAATACTATCTTATATTCTCATGCATTATGTAGTATAGCCTGTGCATAGTGTAATAAAAATTAAAATCCCAATTTTTGCCTGCGTTGCATTAGAAGATGGGCCGGGAACCAATCACGAAAGGGGGAAAATCCCTTAGAAATTCTGCAACTCGCTTTTTTTTGGTCGATTCCTTCTCTGCGACTGCAATTTTTTTTTTCTCCTCCATCTTCTTCTTCTTCTTCCTCCCCTTTTCTGCTACGTTTTAACTTTTACTACATCTGTTTTTTTTTTATCCTTCTCTGCTACTGCGAGTCTGCAACTCCAAGCGCAACTATGTTGAAAGTTTTTTTCTCTTGAAGGCATATGGTACTTATTTCTCTCTGTTTATTTCTACATGTGGCTCAGTGGCTGACTCTTGACTAGGCTGAAACTATTGTGATTGTCTCATTGTCACCATCAGTCCATCATTATATCAGATTGAGTGATATTGCCTTGTGAGTATCGGGAACTTTGAATTTAAAATTATCAGTTGCCTTCAATTTTAAATATTTTATAAGTGTGATATTGCCTTGTGGCTCAGTGGTTGACTCTTGACCAGGCTGAAACTAGTTTATTTTGTTTTTACGTGCATTATAGACTTGCACTCTTGTTTCTTATTTTATATGTTATTATGTTCTTAGTTTATTGCTTTGTGTTTTTTTTTAAATTATAAATATTATTTCTTAGTTCTTACATTCTATACTTTAATCATTATTTATTTATTTTTTCATATTAGGTTATGCCTTAAATGTTGATTCTTGATGTAGCATATTGCATTATTGCATATGATATATATACATAAATATATCATTAATATCTTAGGCAAAAAAAAAAAAAAAACCCCGGAATGCCTTGGTTGCCTAGGCAACGCCTAGGCGCCTAGGGGCTAGGACGGCCTCCAATGCCTAGAGTCGCTAATGTAGGACAAGTCCCCAACTCAACACGTTAGGAACCAACCCCACAAAAAGATCGATGAACAGTAAACTGTGAACAATACTTTCTCTCTTTTTTGTGTTTTTTTTAATATGACAAGAAAAGGAAAAGAATCAATAGGTGGAGGGAAGAAGGGATGGAAGAAAGGTTTGGGGATATGACCTAAGGCGTCTCACCTTAAGGCCTAAGCAGCTTCTCACCACCAGAGGTCTCTTACCTCATGAGTCTCTCACTCATCTGTGTCTCACAGAAATGGCATAAACCAAGTTTCTTTCATTACTTCAGATCTCTCCTTTGGCCTAAGTCTTACATCACTTTAGATAGAGTTTAAAATTGGCTCTCAACATGGAAAGGAATTGACAAAGGAAATTAATTAACTTGGAGGGAAACTAACTAGGAAAGTAACTACTAAAGGAATTGAAATATATTGGAATAGCATCCTATTATAATAACTAAGCAGCATCATATCTTTCCTTCATTGCTTCAGCAACATCACATCCTTTTAAGATTGATATTTCCAATCAAATGCTTTATTTGATCTTGTGAGTTCTGATTTGATTTTACGAGATTTTGCGAGGCTGTGTGAGATCTTACGTGATTGTGTACGATCTTGTGAGATCTTACGAGATTGTGTACGATCTTGCAAGATCTTATGATTTGATCTTGATTTCCATTGGCATGGGCTGAATAATACTGCATCAGTTGCCTTGTCGCCTTGACAACGACTCGGGCGCTGCGAAGCACTAATTCTCAGCCTGTATGGGTGCCATAGTGGATTTGCTGTGTTGTATACCCTACGTCTCTATTACTTTTTTTAGGCCTTCTGAGATAGTCTAAGGATACCTCTGGAAATGTCTTTGTGAATCTCAATGCCAATGACATCTGAGGCTCATCCGTATCCTTCATCTCAAAGTTCCTTATGAGGCATGCAACAGCCCAAATCACTGCTAGCAAGCAGTATGTCGTCAACATATAGGACTAGAAAGAGACTTGCTCACATTGACCTTTTGGTATATACACCGATCGACATTGTTTTCCTTAAACTCAAAGGCCTCATAAAATTTGAGGTACCATTGACGGGAAGCTTGTTTGAGTCCGTATATCGACTTCCTTAACCTGCACACTAATGCTGCCCTCCTGCGAGAAGCCAAAGGGTTGGTTCATGTACATTTCCTCCTGTAGATCCCCATTGAGGAAAGCCGTCTCCACATCTAGATTAGTAGGTGCTTTAGTGTTCGACTGGCCCATTGCCTAGCTAAAGAGGTATTTGGCAATGTACAACAAGGATTTGTTTTGGTTAATGTTAAACAGTGGTTAGTTATCTAATTATTAGTAATGAATTACTTTTCCATAAAATATATTAGAAAAAAGATATAGCTTTAATTGTAAGGGGCAGGGCCAATGCCATTTCTAGACACTATAATCATAAAAGCTAGATAAAAAGTGGAACTCTCTTTAATTCTATAACTACCTCTACCTCAATAACTCAAATTCACTCAATTTCCTCATAACACATGCTTACCTTTCTAATAACAAAGGGATGAGAAATGCGATGCACGATGTGCCCTACAATATTGAAATTGAAGAGCTAGATGCGATTCTGAAAATGTGCCATCTAAACGCATTTCTGTTTCTTTTTTGTCTCAGAATCACTTCTTACGTCTTATTACGATACACGTTTCCACTCCTGCAGAATCACTCCAAGTATCAGAATCACTTACAAAAATCAGAATCTTTCCCAAACATGGCCTTGGTGTCACTGCTTGTTCTATACGAATCTTAATTGCATACACTAAATTAGCCTTATTTGTATTCTATTCCTGTTTGTTGTAGGTACAATTTTTTTTTTCTTCTCTTTTTTCCCTCTTAATTTAGTCTCACTTTTTACTAGCAAACATAATTACAGTCCCTCATTAGCTTAAGCCAAAGGAGGTCAGAGAGGTCCACACTTATTCCTGCTTTAAGACTTCAACCACACAGAGCATAAACTAAATTAAATTGGTCAAAATATTGCAAAGTTCTATCATTATCTGTCTTTCTTCCCATGAGAATACATGCCTTCTCAGAGAACTCCTACTAGTTCTCTTCGTTTGATTAAACTGCCTCTTTATTCCAAAGAGGAAGGTGGAGCTCCTCTTGTTTTTAAAAAGCTTGCACAAATGCCTTCCGAAGTATTTTTATAATATGCTTGATTTTGGGCTGATTTGAATCTTGTAATCTGTGAACCTTGATTATTGAATGGACAAATGTACACTGAAAAAAAGAGCCACCCAAAGTGGTATAAAACAATCTGAGATCACATTGCTGTAAATTATACATCTACTATAAATAAAGACAACCAGTTGAGCAAAATTTTTGGTTGCTTGTTGTTTCATCAATCACAGTGAGAAACATCATAACAACAGTAATTCAACATTCCAAACTATTTTTCTTTGGCCCTTCCTCCTTTTCAGTGGTAGGTGTTGGATTCTGGGGAAACTTTGTCTCTCAAAAATGCAGTTAACAACCTTATAGAGTTCCAATGGAGCAGTTCCATTGTCTCTCTCCCCTTTTTGCATAGGGCTAGTGTGAATTTGCTCTTAAGAATTCTGTATGGCATCATTTTGCTCGGCATCATTTTGCTCAGCATCATCTTGTTCTCTCCTGTGCAAGAATCATACTATCAATTTTTTTCTTTTTTCCCTGTAATTGTTACATGTACCATGTGAGTAGTGACGGTGTAAAACTCAAGAAAGACTGGTTGATAATTCTTTATACCTATGTTTATACTTCATTGTGATATTTTTGAATTTTATAAGGGCAGGCAAGAAAGTGTTCTCAATGTCTAGAGGGAAGTGTAAGCTGCGTGCAACTAAACTAGAGGAGAAATGAGAAGCGGTCTTCTTTGTTTTTCTAATTACTCAAAACACAGAAATCCAATCTCCTAATTTGATTTGCCGAGATGACCTTCGAATTGCTGAAAATCGGAGTGAACCAACTCAAAGGCCATTTTATTTGCTTCTCTCTTGCCAGGACCTAATTTATAAACTTGGGCTTAAATGACTTAAATTTAAGATTATTTCTATATTCTTACATATTTGTTGGATTCTTCTTATTTGTTTTCTTCATCTGTTAATATTTTGTTCTTAGTTTTGTAAATCATTATGATACAAAAACAATCAACTTATGTTATTTGAATTTTGGTAGAGGTTCAAAATAAAAATGGGGGTAGTTTCAAAGAAACCAAGACAAGCAGATCGTTTTCCTGGGAAAAAAAGACGGCTGGATCACAATATCTCTTTTTCGGAAGATGACGGCATCCCGGAATTTGAAATGGTTATTTTGTCATACTTAAATTTATTTTGGATTTCTTTGTGGTGTTGCATTTTTTGTCTGATTTCATCAATTTGAAGTTATGTTATGTAGGAGGAGGGGCGGGAACAAGTAGAACAAAATAGTCAACAAGATTCTGAAGTGGAGGAATTTTCAGAAGATGAGAGTGACTTGGAAAATGATGCAGTTGTTATCCTCATCTGAAGTTTCTTCCCCTCCTAAATATTGTTATTGTTTCTGTACACATTATTTATCAATTTATTGGCAGAGCAGGAGCAGGAGCAGGAGCAGGGACAGGGAGAAGAGGAAGAGGAGCAACAACATCAATGGGAAGGACATGGGAGCCGACAGGATGCTGAGATGGAGGAACTTGAGAAAGAGTATTCGAATCTTCGTAACCAGCAGCTGTAAGATTTCTTACTGATGTAGAATTTTATTCTATTTTTTTGAAGAAGATAATAGATACTTATTAATTTCATTTTTCTTTTGTTCTTGAAGATGTCATTGGGAAGAACTGTGGGGTGATGGATACCCATATGGGTAGGTGAATTGGAAATTGCAGAAATTAGGCTCAATTAAAAACTAAACTTCAATTCCATTCCTAAGTGTTCTAGTGATTCAACCAAAGGGAAGCTTAACTAATAGGCACAAGGGTTGAGGATTGTAGTGTGTTGTGAACAATATGTGAGATATGATAGAGAGACATAAATTGCTAAGAAGGTAAATATGCAAGATAAAGCACATAAGCAATTTATAGTGGTTCGATAAGAGCCTTGCCTACATCCACTCCCAAGACACAGTCCCTCGGTCTTGATATTCCACTATCAATCTCTTTTTGTATAGAGATGAAACCCTTACGTGTTGTTTTTTGGGTTCACAACAATGATCGAAATCTCGCAGAGATCTCAAAATTCTCGAAGATCTCGATGAGATGCAACGCGAAACATAAGTCTTACAAAGTCTCAGTCATGAGATCATGAATCCTCGGTTCAACTCGGTTCATTTCAAGTTCTCAGTTGGACCATGGGCCAACTCTGAATATATATATATATATATATATATATATATATATAGCCTCTTCTGATTGTCTCAGTCAAAATCTCGATCGAGACTCAGAAATTTCGACTGATTTTGGCGATTTTGGCCTATTGGGTTCATTTTTTGCAACATCTGCGCTCCAATCCTTCTGCAGGAGAAAGGTTGTTTGAATCTTTAGGTACTTCTGCATCATTTATATGATTAATTATGCCTAGGCATGGCAATTCCAGTTTAATGACTAGGCAGTACAGTCTTGCATTTCCCCCCCAGTTTTACCAGATGTGATATTCATTGCTTTACTGATGCAATTTTATTTCAAGATAACATTGCTTAAGCATTATTTAAGGGTCTCTTTGGTATTGTTTATAGGATGATTTATATAATACATTACATCATTTGTGACTGTTTGGTATGATTTGTGACTTTACTTTTATTTAAAATAAATTAAAATAAATTAGAATCTACCAATAGGTGAGGCGTAATGCATAATCATTTGTTTATGCGTTCAACTTAATCAACACATGTTCTAATAGCTAAAAAACGAGGACAAGAAAGTAATTTCCTCCCTCTTTATAGAACCACTCTCCTAACAAGTTGAAACCCTCCTTCCCTCGTCCCCAATCCACCTCTGCTATCAATAATCTAATACAGAGCTATTGATTTCTGTTGGCTATCGAGACTTGGAGAACTACGTAATCGGATGGCTTTTGAACACCAGAGGTCTTTGGTCTCACCTTTCAAGCAGCGAACCAGAAAAAGAGTGGGCTGGTGCTTGATTGTGGTGTAAATGTCAGACATTTTTAAGGATTTGTTCACGAAACTAGAGTGGAACTCACAATCATAGTTGTCAAGGTGCCAAGGTGACCCAAGGTGTTGAAGAGGTGTCTGGGCGCCTAGGCCTACCTAAGGCGTACTCAATGCGTACCCAAGGTGTTTTTAAAGCTTTGTAATGGTACATCTTAATAAGAAGATTTATACAAAAAGGAGGGGGTTAGCGTATCAATTTTTATTGTTTTTAATACATATGTATAATTCCATGCCTTATGGTGTATATGTACTTTATACATCCAATAAAAATGCTACAAAGGGCATTAGCTAAAAAAATAAATAAACAAATAAACAAGGCGTGATACAATAAGGCGACCAACGACCTAGCCCTATCTGAGTTGCCCGGACACCTAGGCATTGCCTAGGTGATGCCTTGACAACTATGGTCACAATATGATTTGAACTTCGTCAGGGTTTATCGCACTTAATAGCTAACACCATTGTTCCATTGGGGTTTACGGTGGTGTTTGTGGGTTTTAATACATTCAGTGTAAAAGGTAATGTGCATATTTGGATTTAATCGCCACAGCTGCATATTTGAAGGTTGATGGATTTTGCTCCTGAGCAGCTCTTTACAGAACTGATTCATGGAAGAGATTGCGACCGCAACACCTGTTGGGTGTCTGTGTTGGCAAAGACTTTGACTGGGGATTGTAGGGTTGGAGACAATTAGGCTGCTGGGTTGTGGCAACGCACCATGTGTAATAAGGAAGTCAATGGAAACCAGTCCCTCTGTTGCAGTCATTTATGTCAGAAACAGCATTGGATTGTGACACACAAGGACCTGTATGGGTTTGCAATGCCATTATTGAAAGAGAATAAGAGTTGGCAATGAAGATCTTCATGTTCCCATGCTCTGTCAAGCACCCATGTTAATGCCTTGAATTGTTGGGTCTCCATTAGAAGGGTGTGGAGGAGAAAGTACAATTGCTATTCTTACTGCCCAATTCAGTCTTCTTCCTGTTAAAGCCTTAAAGGTGGGACTATCGAATTCAGTGGCAACCTAGAGGATGAAGAGTATCCATGCGATTTACGTTTCCCTAACCATCTCAGAGATGGGATCTCAAGCCCAATCCTTCTCTTTGGTTGTTCTGAGTACTACAACTTCCTATCTTCACAGTTGTCAAGCCCTGTGGCAGTCTTACTTTCCCACCTTTGACAGTGAATGACTTATTGACAACCCTCAATATAGGTGTGGTGGTGCTGCCGCAATTTTCACTTGGTTCTCTAGTGCTTGGATCTTCAACTGGCCATTTCTTCTTCTGTTCTGATTATATTTCTGTTTGGATCAACATGTAGATGATGATCGTGCAGGAGTTCAGGAAGGAATGCGGGAAGGGTGCCAGGGGTGGAGGAAGGAGGAGGAGATGTGAGGAAGGAGAAGAGTTGCCAAGTTTACAAAATTTATTAAACACAAAGGCGTGTAATACCAAATGTATTTCTTATTATACAATATATTATGTATAATTATACCAAATGATTATTATTTATGGACCAGAATGTATTTTCATAAATGATTTGTGATAAATATGTCATAAATAATTATACAAATTATATCAAAGAGATCCTAAGCTAGGGCTTGAGGGCTGAGGCAATGATTGACAATCAACATCACGGCACGGTGATTATACAAAGTGAAACTATTAGCATTCCATTGCTAATATTGTAATGGTTGAATGTGTTATTGGAGAACTACCATGCATGAACACATGAGGTCTAGGTTGTCAAATAGCTGAGTTTCAAATCCTGGTAGTTGACGTCTGGATCCTCAGCTCATGTAAGAAACATTTGTATTAATTTTGAGTATATATTAACACTTTAATAGCACACTATGGCTTATGAGAGTGAAGTGTTAGGTTTCAATAGCAACCATACTATCATTGTTATTGCATATGCCCATACCTAATTTCTATTTATTGGTTAAAGATAACCTAAGAGTAACAGAGTAGGGGTTTAATTTCTTTTTCAATTGATGAATTGATTAGTTAAAAATATGTTATTTATGACTATCAGTGTGTGATTTTCATTTTTCAATACAAAAACAACAACAAAGCCTTATCCAATTAAATGAGGTTGGCTACATAGATTCCTGTCCTCCAATCAGCTCTGTTCGATGTCATACTTGAAATAATGCCTAAGCTATGCATGTCTTTCTTCACCATCTCCCTACAGTCAACTTAGGCCTGCCTCTAGTTCTTTTGGATCCTTCAATTTGAATCAAATCACTCCTTCGTACGGGAGCATTTAATGACCTGTGTTGAACATGGTCATACCATGCATAGTTGTTAAGGCGTCGCCTATGCGAGGCGTCGCATAGGCGACGCCTAGGCGTCCCATAGGCGACGCCTAGGCGTTCGGGCGGTTTGTACAGGCCTGGGCGCCAGGGCGCCTTGTGTACATGAGAAAGGCGGTCGCCCAGGCCAGACAGGAACAACATTTATCAGGCAGTACTTATTTATGACTAATATCATTTAAGTAAATGTTTCTTTAATTCATTTACTTAAGATATTATTCATAAATAAGCAAATACCCCCCTATTTGAATCCAATAAAAATAGTCTAAAATTCAAATTCCATAAGGAAAAAAAGTCAACCCCCCTGTTCATGAACAAAAACCATATTTTTGGGTGCGAGGGCGATTTTCAACTTTTAAATGCTAGGCTTTTTCTAAATATAAAAATTCTATAAATTTTATTATAATAAATCATCACTAAAAACCAAGAGTGCGCCAAAATAATCTTTTGCTTTGATGCCCAAAAAATAATTTACATTCAGACGACTTTAAACAGCATTCCCGTATTCCGAACAAGGTTTGACCGGAGTGTAACTCCTTCATTATAATTTGGATTCCAGCAATCTCGGATTTGTTGGAAAGCTGATTATGCTAGCTTTGCAACGAATTCGAGATTGCTTGAATCCGAACTATATTAAAGAAATTACGCTCCGATCAAATTCGTTAAAAGTACGCAAATGTTAGTCATAAATAATTGTTTACTTAACTCTAGACACAATCCCAGGTCTTAGTGTACATTAGTAAACTTGGGTCCACACCACATATTAATTAAGTTATGTCTTAAATGTTGATTATTTATGTAGAATGTTGCATATATATAAACATTAATATTTTAGAAATAAAAAAAATGCACTGGGAACGCCTTGGTTGCCTAGGCGGGCGGCGCCTAGGCGCCTAGGCGCCCAGGATGGCCCCAAACGCCTTGGATCGCCTTGTCGCCTTGACAACTATGATACCATGTCAAACGATTTTCTCGTAGCTTATCAAGTATCAGTGCTACTCCCAAATCAGCTCTAATACGATCATTTTTAACCTTATCCTTCCTAGTTTAGCCACACATCAATTTCAACATCTTCATCTCAGCTATTCTAAGTTTATCCATATGATGCTTCTTCACTATCCAACATTCCGCACCATACATTTAGCCAGTCAAATGGCTGTTTTATAAAATTTTCCTTTAAGTTTTAAAATAATACACCGATCACACAGCACTCTGGATGCCCCTCTCCACTTCATCCATCCTATTTTAATCCTCTATGAAACATCATCCTCTATATCGCCTTTTTTTTATTTATGATTGAATCTAGATACTTGAAATGATCACTTTGTTGTATCTCACTCATGAATTTTCACCAGCTCGTTATCCATCCTTGTGTGACTAAAGTTACACACCATATACTCTCTTTTTGTTCTACTTATATTAAAATCCTTTAATTCCAATGTTGATCTCCATAGTTCCAACTTGGCGTTAATCTCTGTTTTTGTCCCATCCACCAAAACAAAATCATCAGCAAAAGACATGCAGGAAGGAACTTCATCTTGAATGTCTCTAATTAATCATCCATAATGAGGGCAAACAGATAAGGGCTTAAATTGATCCTTGATGTAACCTAATTGTAATTGCAAATTCACTTCTTTGACCCCCCACAGTTCTCACTCTAGTCACCACATTATAATACATATTCTTAATTATGTCCACATATTTGCTCGAAATACTTCTCTTCTCTAGTACTTGTCAGATTAATTTTCTAGGGACTTTGTCATAAGCTTTTTCTAGATCAATAAGGACCATTTGGAGGTCCTTCTTGCTTTCTCTAAATCTGTTCATGAGTTTCCTAATCAAGTAAATAGCTTCTGTCGTGGATCTATATAGCATAAAACCAAACTGGTTCTCCATAATAGTAGTTTCTTGTCTCATGCAAGTTTTAATAACTCTCTCCCATAGTTTTCATAGTATGACTTATTAGTTTTATGCCTCTGTAGTTATTGTAGCTCTAAATATCACCTTTATTATTATAAATCAGAACCACAATGTTTCTCCTCCATTCATTTGGCATTTTTTTTGAGTTCATAATTTTATTGAACTACTTATTTAGCCAAGATACTCCATACATTCCTAGGCTCTTCCAAACTCTTGGCCTGGTGCTTTTGCCTACATTCATCCTATTTAAAGCTTTTTTTACTTGTCACCCTAATTTTGCGTATATATCTACTACTTGTGGTGTTATGGTGGGTAATGTAACAATCTGGGACAATATTACTCGTAGTGTTTTCATTTAGTGTTTTCATTTTTCAATACAAATATGTTATTTATGGGTATTTGTATTTTCTCCCCTTTTTTTATCCAGTGATCTTTTGGAGAATTTGAAGCGCCATAAGGACGGTGATCTTCTAAAAGGTCAGGCTGTGAAGAATCAAAAGGTATGGTTCAACCAGTCAACAGATAATTACTGATGACAATCTTGTCTCCATCTTCATTTGACATGATATCTTTTGATAATTTATATCTTTGGCTTTGAATAACTTTTGTGCATCTGTTGGTGACTTGCTCTGGTTTGTTTTACTGTTCAACTTGATTGTTGATTTCATTTATATGTATGATTACAGATTGTGTAGTAACTGACATCAATCTGCTTTCTATTGCTGCATTGTTATTAATACATATTCTATTCTTCTCCCACCCCAGGTTCTTTGGGACAAAGCACTCGAGTTAAGGTTTCTGCTGCAGAAAGCATTCTCAAGTTCAAATAAATTGCCACAGGTGTGCTTTGGTTGTGATCCTTAAGAAAAGGATTTTCAAACATTGACCTTGGATTGAATTATTGCTTTCCATGGTATTGTAACATTGTTGTGAATGAATGAATGAAAAACTTTTACAGGAGCCTGTTAGATCTTCATTCCTGGAGTCAGATAAAGCAGTTGATGAAGCATATTCAGAATTTATAACCTCATCAAAGCAGACCTTGGATTCTTTGGTGGAACTCCAGGAGGTACAACTGTTCCAGCCATTAATGCTTTTCTGCACCTTGATCAGTTGGTGCTTCATAGGTTTTGGTAACTTTACAGGCAGTAGATGGACCTATTATCATGTAAAATTGTCATCAAGGTTGTCATTGCAGGAAGTCAATAACTTGGTGTTGGGCCTCTCTATGCAATGGCTTAACACGGAAAAAATACTTAAATAGTTTTTTGAAATAAGTGGTATTGCATTTTGGTAATGATGAAAACTACAAAATACAATGAAACATATAAAATTAAATACTAAAAAAATCCAAGAGAAGGCAATATTTGTTGATTCAAGTAGTGAGTTCAAAAAGAGAAAAATGGTAAAAAAATGTTTTTGTGGCTCAGTGACCAACAGGGCACAAAGGTTTATGTTAAAAAAAAAAATTTTAAAAACCATGCTTTCATAAATTGTAATAAATATACTATAGTTTGTTTTGATTCCTTCCAGTAATTTGATAAAAAAAGGGTATGACACAAAGTTTAGATAATTTGACATGCATATTTGTCTAGACATCACCTTGCTTCTTGCCTAGGCAACAAGGCAGGCCTCAAATGTTTTCTAGGGGACTATTCACCTTATCTATCAAGGTTCTTGATGCAAAGGTTAGGGTTTATAATCAAATTTAGGCCCTAATCCTTGCAATAGGATCTTTACAACCAGTCCCAAGACAATTCCAGTCAAAACCAGAAAACAAAAAATATAACAGAGATAGAAAACTTAATTTTGGGGACAATCCGGCCATCGGTTGATCACAAAACTTTAGGGGCTTGTAGTCTAAGACGTGCTTGCAACATTATCCGAATTTGAGGTCAATCCGACCGTTGGTTCCGAAGTTATGAATTTTTCAAAACTGTCTATCATCTAATGACGGGTTCTGATAATCAGCAGTAGCAGAATCCTTCTAATCACAACAACCGATGGCAAGGAGGAAGATGTATGTGTGGATATCGATGGACGGTATTGGGGGAGGGGAAGAGAGATGATGGAGAATAGATTGAGCAAGAGAGGGGTGGCCAGTTGAGTCGACCAAATTGCAAACAGCAGTCTGGTTTTTCTTTCAAGTCTAACTTCTTTCATCTTATTCATCCATATATATATAGAGTATTGTGCTTACATACTTATAGAAGGGAGACTAGTCAATCCTTCCATTGTCGGCTAACCTCATGGAAGGAAACACCAATCTTTCCTTGCTACAATCTTTTTAAAATCTGAAGTGATATTAATTGGAAACTTTCATAAACACAGAATGGAAAGTTTCTTAAAAATAAAACTCTATAACTTAGGCAAGTTTGTAATTATCATACTAATTTTAGAGACAAGATTACATGGTAATAACATAAGAAGGAAAGAAAATATCTAAAATCTGTTGGTACTATTCACATGAACAGTGTTGACTAGCTGACTTCTTTAGCTTGACTTGGCTAAGCTGGTTTGGTTTAGGCCTTGTTTGGATGGCCTTATTCCTTCTGGTGTAGACTTGTACTGCATCAGTTCTAGGCCCAGAAGATGAAGCAAACATACCTTGAGTATGGAAACATACTTGGAATATGGCCCTTCCCTTGCCTAGAAAACAATGCACGTGTGATGCCAAAAAAAACTAAAGACTTTGCATGATATTTTTCTTAAAGTACATTACTCAGTTTACTACTAGATTGACCCCCCCTACCTCACCAAAAAAAAAAATGACTAGTCATTGATTTGGTGATGTCTAGTCAATCCTTTGACAACCATCATTGCCATTGTTATTATATTCCCGTTGTCTTGGAGGTTACCTTTTGCTTGTTTATTTTGACAGGCTTTACTTGAGAAGAATCCATCCATTGCTGAAGCTACAGATGGTATGGCATGAAACCTTCACACAGTTTTCTTGTAGCAAACTTTTTGAGTCTTGTGATATTCTCTCTAAAATGCTTTGGTAGATCACATACCAAAATAATTTTGATGTTGAATTCCATCCCCCTATTTAAATTTTTTCTAAATGGAAGTTGTATTTTGTTGCCGCCGTGTCGGAGTGGGAACAAATTCAGTAGTTTGTTGAACTGAAGTCACTAAGCTGTGCTTGGACCTTGTTTTCCAAATCTTTGATTCTGCTGCAAGAAGATGAAGAAGATGAGGTGGTGGAACTAAAAGTATGAAATTTCATCAAAAGAAGTTTGATATCTTGGTCATCTTGTTTCCTATCAATCTTTTTTTTTTTTTCTTTTTTTTTTCTCTTCAGGTGGTCATTGCAATATGGCAAGTACTAGAGAAGAGAAGCGTTTCAAGTATTCTGTGGACATAGTCAAAGATATGTTTTTTAGTGTGGGCCACTAGTGTAAGAACTGTGGGAGCGCAAGGTATTAAATTTCCAATTACACTTGGATAACATTAAGGATCAGTTTTAAGCTCTTATTTGTTTGCAGTTATCATGGATGATTTTACTAGAGATTCAAGATAGGGTTCCTTGGTGTATGTTTTTTGCAGATGATATTGTTTTGAAGGATGAGACAAAATCAGGGATTAACACCAAATTGGAGTTGTGGGGATCAACTTTTGATATCAAAAGGTTTTAAGATAAGTAAAACAAAGATGTTACTTTAGTCACAGTAGGAAGGATAATGTGGTGGTGAAACTTGATGAGAGGGAGATTCTATAAAGTGATTATTTTAGGTATCTAAACTCAACATAAATAAAGAAGTGATATAGAGGATGATGTTTCCATAGAGAATTACAATAAGAAAATGAAGTGGAGAGGAGAGTTTGGAGTGTTGTGTGATCAACGTATTCCTTTAAACTTAAATGATAGTCATTGGACCGGCTATGATATATGGTGTGGAATGTTGGGTAGTTAAGAAACATCATATAGATAACTCAGTGTAGCTGAGTTGAGGATGTTGAGATGGATGGCAAAACTAGGAATGATAAAGTAAGTAATGATCATATTAGAGCTGATTTTGGAGTGGCTCTGATACATGATAAGCTACGGGAAAGTTGTTTGAAGTGGCATGACCATGTTCAATGGAGGCTTTAAATGTTCTAGTACGGAGTGATTTGATTCAGATTAAAGGAAATAAAAGAGTCAGGGGCCAACCAAAAATGACTCTAGAAGAGGTGATGAGGAAAGACATGCATAGCTTAGGTCTTGTATCAAGCATGACCTCAAATAAAGCTAATTGGAGGGTTTGGATCCATGTAGCCGACCTCATTTAGTTGGGATAGAGCTTTGTTTTGTTCTTCAAGTGGTCATTACCGAAGGCTGTTTGGGGAAGAGGGAGGGGGCATTGGGTTGGAGTTATTATTGTTTAAGACTGTTATGGTTTGGCTTTTTGGTGGCTGTAGATCCTCTTTCTTCTGCTCTCTTGAGTTTTTCCTGTCATGTGTAGCTTTTCTTCCTTTTCCTTTTCTGTTGTTGTTACAGAAAGAAGTTTATTCTGATTCAACTTCATCAGTTAGAAACAGAACCAGATGTATATTTATTTAAAAAAAGATCACGTCGCTATTCTAGATTCTAATTTTCAGTTTTAGATTACATCCTGTTTCTGTTTTTATAAATCAGTTCTACTGTTATGTTCAAAGGGTTTCCTGAGCAAAATGTAGAGTTGAAATGTGAAGCAGCATCATCCAAAATAGAGGCAGCAGCCAATATGTTTTTTTTTTTTTTTTGGATAGTTAAACAGCCAATATCTTTCATTCATCAAAAACTGTGGGGAACTAGTTAGCCCCTTAATCCTTTTATTAAAAGCTTTAAACAAGAGTTCGACTAGAGGTTTAGTTCCTCCATCATGGACTGCTGGAAACCTACCAAAAGACAACTTTAGAACACTTAGACTTATCTACTTAAGGCCTAACGGCTATGTAAGTAAACTAATTATACACTTAAAGAACTTTAAATAAAACTAATGAGAACTTATGCACTAACACCCAATAACTTAAATATACAATCAAGTAACCAGGAAAACAACCTCCAAGTTCGCAAGGCCTTGTTGGCCTTCTTCCTAGCCCTTGCGGGATTCCTAGGCTCCTAGCTGCATTATCTGACCATCATGTTCAAGTGGTTTTGGGCCATGACACAGTAATAGGGTAAATAATATAATGGTTGCTGATTGATTCCAATCGCCATGCATGGTGGTTGTTCACTTCTTGCATGTAGTTGAGATCTTATGTTTGAGTCACACTGATGAATCAGTTGGAAAAACAAAGAACATATAATGCAATAGATATTGAAAAAAAAAGCCTATGGTTAGTGTGAGGACAATGGGAAAATCGATGATCCTCCTCGGGATGAAATGTGTATCCGTAATCGATGAAGATCGATTGTATCCGTTCTGTTGGAGTCGCCACCTAGATTAAGGTCTAGGACCTCTAAAAATGTAGTCTCACCCTAAGGTAAGACTTCTATTGACTCGTGACCCAATGTATCGGTTCTTTGGTCTGCAAGAGATCGGGTAAGTATTCAGGGTACGGTTATAGGAAGGTGTTAGGCACCCAAACCGCCCGATCAATATCGGCCTCCTAAACTTTCCTTAAATTCTAATTTTTGACTGTGCTTGGTCAACTGGATGACTAGGGTTCAATGGGGGATGTCCTAAACCAAGTTGCTAAGTTATTCTAATCTAGGGTTCAGCCAATCATGTTTTAAAGCAAATAAACAAACAAATATAATGTACAGTATTATACAGTGAACCGAACCATCTTTGGTTCGGTTTTGGACTGAATCTGAGATGTATAAGACATCTCAAACTGCCTACGTATTCCAATCCTGGAAATCAAGTCCAAAACATAGTTCGAAAGGGGTTTTGTGATTAAAGATTATGAAAGTGATTTATGCATGTGCTTCAATTAAAATTTTTTTGTTCAAGTTGAAGTTTATGCTAGATGTATGGTTGATGGGTGGCTTTGTACCGTATTTGGGATTCCCAAATTGCCTACGTATTCTAGGGTGTGCCCTAGAAATCAGGTACGACGTAGTTCGAAAAGGTTGTGAGAGTCGGATTTGGAATGTGTACCAAACTCCTACCATTTTTGTCAATAGGATCTAGGGATGAAACCTAAATTCTTATCATTTTTATTTGGGATGTGTACCAAATTCTTTCTATTTTTGACAATAGGATCTAGGAATGAGACCTAAATTCCTACCATTTTTATTTGGGATGTGTACCAAATTCTTTCTATTTTTGTCAATATGATCTAGGGATGAGACCTAAATTCCTACCATTTTTATTTGGGATGTGTACCAAATTCTTTCTATTTTTGTTAATAGGATCTAGGGATGAGACCTAAATTCCTACCATTTTTAATATCTTTCCATTTTTAGGGTTTTATAACCCTAATTGCTATTTTCTTTCTATTTTTTAGGGTTTTCTACCCTAATTACTATTTTCTTTCCATTTTTAGGGTTTCCTACCCTAATTGCTATTTTCTTTTTTACAACTTTTAGGGTTTTCTACCCCAATTACTATTTTTTCATTTTTAGGGTTTCCTACCCTAATTATTGTATTCAATGATAACAATGTAAGCAATCCAACATAGTAATGTGAGCTCAAATATAGCAGTGTAAACATCCAAATATGGCAATAAGCATTGAGTATGTGGCAAACAGATATAACAACAATGAGCATGTATGGCAGACAAATGTAGCAAACATGTGAGAACCAAGTGAGTCAAGTAAAACATGTGAGTCAGTCCAAAATTGGTATGTGAGTGTGAGCATCTAAAATATAGCATTGATAGCAAGCATCAAATATGGCATGTAATGCATCGTTTCATGCCAAAATGGTAGCAGAAATAACAAATCAATCATTGGATGACCATTTGGCAAATACCTGTATTGTGTATTGTTTTGCATTGATTTGAAACCCCATTTCTATGAGTTCAAATTGGACAAAGAATATACCATATCAAAAGTCTTTCAGAGATCTACAACTTCTCTGAAGAAATCGAGATCTCAAAAGACCTTCTTAACAATCAAAAATCAGACTTTCAAAATTTGACCAAACTGGTTCTAGATTCAGACTAGTCATGGGGAAATAATTATATTATATTCCCTGGATATCAGAAAAATATTCCATCAGAATGGGTGTCTCCTATACTTCTAAGTCTAACTTATTCATGAAGAGATAGAGATCAGAAGATGTCTCTAGAATCCATTTACATAAGCATTATTGTGAAACACGCAGCTAGATGACAGTTTTGTCAGACTGGGCCAAAATGAGCACATGGAGCACTGTATTTACTCAAAAAATTCTTAAAACATATCCTCGGAAAGAGGACTCAGAGGCCAACATTTTGTCTCAAGAAAACTAATCCTAAAAGAGACCATGGGCAGGTCAAAATCGTTCCCCAAGTACATGCAAATACACTGGTCAGGTCTGTTCCAGATTTTGGCCAGTTGTACTATAAAATAATATAAAATTATACAGCTGATGAAAATAGAATCTGAATACACGGTCATTTAGATAACTGATAAATCTAACTTTTTCATTAAGGAACCTTGTGCAAACGGAAACATCTTCCTAATGCTAGACCCCAATCTTAGACATGCATTGCAGTATGCTTTGACTTTGAAAAAAAAAAAATAAGCTGACAAAAGAGATGGGTGATTCTTACCTCAGGCTTCTTCTCTCTCCTTCTCTCCTTTGCATCTTCTCATCATCCTCTTTGCTGCCTCTCTGATCCTCCCTCCTTTTCCTCTAGATCTTCTCTTCTTAACAACTCTCTCTCTCTCTCTCTCTCTCTCTCTCTATTTTCTTCTTCTTTTCCTTTCTTGGATTTTTTTTCTCTTTTTTTTTTCTCCTCTTGGACGTCCCTTCCTCCCCTTGGATTCCTTTTTTCTTTCGGATTATATGCCCTAACCCTAAATCCTCCTCTCTTTCAGTCTCCTCTCTCTTTTCTTTCCTTTTTCTTTTCTTTCCTTTTCTCAAACAAAATCTTTTGGATTTCTTTTTTTTCTTTTTTTTCTCTCTTCTTGGACGTCCCTTCCTCACTTTGGATTCCTTTCTTTTTTTTCCCTTTTGGATTATATGCCCTAACAAAATCTTTTGAATCCAAAAGTTTTTTTTTTCCTCTTTTCTTTCCTTTTCTCAAACAAAATCTTTTTGATTTTCCCTTTCTTGGATTTTTTTTTCTCCCCCTTTTGGACGTCTCTTCCCTTCCCCTTTTTGGATTTTTTTTTTCTTTTTCCTTTTGGATTATATGCCCTAACAAAATCTTTTGAATCCAAAAGATTTTTTTTTCTCTTTTCTTTCCTTTTCTCAAAACAAAATCTTTTGGATTCTCCCTTTCTCCCTAAATTACGTCCTCTCTTCTTCTCCTCTTCCCCTTTTTTTTTTTTTCTTTTGGATTATAGGCCAAAATCTTAAATCCTTGTCTATTTCATGTCTCCTCTCTTTCTTTCCTTTTTTTTTTCAAAAAATCTTTTGGAATCTAAAACCTTAAATTTCCCTGTCTCACGTTTCCTCTCTCTTTGGATTCTTTGTTTTTTATAATATATATATATATATATATATATATATATAATTATATAATATCAATAAATTAGTATATATAATATAATATACATATAAGATATATGTATATATTATATGATATATTACAATATATTATACATTATATAATAATATATAAAAGAAATACATGCATATAAGCCACTATGAATTGGTCCGGATTGACTGGGTTGGGCCAAAACTATCTTGGGTTGAGCTGAGTTGACTGGATTGACTGAAATTAACTGAGTTTTCACTCTCTGTCATTTCATGGGCCATTTTCGCTGTCATTCTGCACGGAATTTTCTGATAGCCTTTATTCCATTTTTTTGTGTCCACTTTGTAGAACATTAAAAATGAGGAATATTGGAGCTTGAATCAACTCATTTGGAAATAAAATGGCCAACCTATGATTTTTTGAAGTTTAAGCATGCCAATTATCGATAATTTGGCTGACCATTTTGCATGAGATCATTCGGAGACTTCTGCCAGAAATCCTTTACGTCCACTTTGTAGAGTACTAAAAATGGAACATAACGAAACTGAAATTACCTGATTTGGATATGGGATGATCAAAATATAAATTTTTGAATATTAAATGACCATTTCCATATGTAATTTTGCATGGGACCCTCCGGAGACTTCTACCCCAGATTTTCCACGTCCACTTTGTAGGACATCACAAATGAAGAACAATGGCTTTGGAATCATCTGAATCCGACGTAGAACGGAAAAGATATGAAGCTTTGAAGTTCTAATGATAACTTTACATGCAAGCTTGCATGGAGCCCACTGGTGACTTTTATCGGAAATCCTTTACGTCCACTTTGAAGAGGACTAAAAATAAGGAATAATGATACTTAAACCATATGATTCAGATGTCGGATGATCAAGATATGATGATTTGAAATTCAAACAATCCAACTTACGAAAATTTGCATGAAAGCCCCTGAGATTATTTATGATAATTTCAGAAGCCTCCCTTATACGTATCATCCGATTAAAATGATCATATCTTCTTCATTTGATGTCAGAATCGAGCAATTCTGGTCTCATTTTGAAGATAATTCCATGACTTAGGCATCCATGCAAAATTATAACCCGTGACCTTACCGTGGGACCCATTGAAAACTTCCTTTTGTTCACAGACCCATTGAAAACTTCCTCAAATTCACAGTAAAAAATCTAAACTTTCAATCATCTTTCTTCCTTTTGTTGTCCATATACCAGTAGGACTTTGTTTAGTTGGGACGGCAAAAATGGGGTGCTTATAGTTAGACTGTCTCCAAACTCACTCCTCTCCGGACCCCGCATAGGTCTTTTTAATGTTTATAGGTTATCTCCAGTCCTTGGAGTATTGGAAGTTGTATGGGATGTGGCCGGGTAGCCAGTGGTCTGATTTCCAGGTTAAGTGTTCAGTACTTCATCTTGTCAGGAGTAAATCATTTTAGTGTCACTTCTTTCTATCCTACCCCTTGGACTTATATTTGTTTATCCTCTACTGTTGCTATAATGGTGAAATGGATCTCTTTTTTTGTACATGCATGTCAATAGTTTATGTCAACAAGTGAATAAATATCCTTTGTCTTGATGAGTTTTGTTAGCGTTAGTGATATAGGGGGCTGTGGGATCCAATTTAGATTTGGTGTATATATAATTTAGACTTGGTGTATATATATATATATATATATATATATATATATATATATATATATATATATATATATATATATATATATATATATATATATATATATATATTAATTTTAGTTATTTTTTATTTGTTGTAAGTGGTGTCTTGGTTTCCTAAGTTGTTAGGTCCTCTTTCCTAGTTGAATTATGTAATTAGGTAAGTTTCCTAAATACCATTGTTACTATTTCTCCATTATTAATATAAATAAAGGGATGAAGGGGGAGGACAATATAATTGATTCTTCCTTCTTCTAAGAATTGAACCTCCCTCTTTTCTTCTTCTTTTCTCTTTCTTTCTCTTACGGTTTCTGTGTTATTGTTTTTCTTTTATTGTAAACTGCAACATGGTATCACGTATCAGAGCAGGTTCAGGTTTGAGAGTTGTCTAAAGGTTTCCGATGCCGTGTGCAGCCACTACTGCTGCATATTGTTCCTTACGGTTGCGCTTTCTTACCTGGTTCTTTCATCGTATCATACAGCATCATTTTTTTGTTTACTCTCTAGGATCTGTTGCTAGTTCCGGTTCATCCAAGGGCACCCACAACCTGCGGCTCCATCATCTTCTCTGCTCAATGATCGCAGCCTGCAATACCCGCCAATTTAACTTAGAAATCTCTTGTTACAGTGGCTTGCTTTCCACTTGGATCATTTCTTCTTCACCCACGGCTTAAGTCTGTTTTTTTTTTCCCTTTGCTATCGGCGGTAATATTGGTCTCAAAAAAAAAAAAAAAATCCTAGATCTCAGTCGATATAACCTTGTTTGTTCTGAAATTTGGGGCCTTGCTTCCTTACTCTAAGGCGAGCCAAAACCTAGAAGTTTTCTACTCAAACCATCTTTTGTTGAGACTTGAGAGAACCCGAACTGATAACTTTGTTTGAACCTGTTCTTACTGCCAGATTCACTTTTAAAAATTTTTAATCATTTATTTGTTGGCTATTTGCACCCTTGTTTGTTAGATTCAAGAGAAATATGAGTTTAGATTTGTAGCTAAAATTTTCAGCTCCATTGGAGTTGTATCGAATGAGATACAAGGGCTGGATCGAGGGTGAGTTTTTGCCTCTAGTTTGGATGAAAGGTAGAAGATTGACTCCAGCCACAATCGTAAATTGTTTTTTTTCCTTGTCTTTACTATTTTACCTTTCTTATTGTAAGACCCACACTCGGAATCCTCACCAGTTCAGATCCTTCTGTGCCAGGTCTTATTGTGCCAACATTTGGCACCCTGACATCTTGACCCTCAGTATGATGTCGGGTCAAATCCTAGGATCACCTAGTGATGGTGATGAGTATGGGGAACAAGATTCAAAACCTAGGAAGTGTTCCCACTAGCTTGGGCCTATCACACCAAGCATGGGGCCATTTTTAAGCCCAACCGGATGCTCTGCCGGATGGTGCATCACCCAGTTGTCAGCATCCGGTTTGAATCCGAGTGATGCACTCTCTTTCCTCAGGTTTTTATAAAAGGAAGCCTCAAGCTTCCTTATTTCCCTCTTTAGACAAGTGAGTGAGTAAGAGAGAGGATTAGAGAGGAAGCTTGGAACTTCAAGCTTGGAGCTCAAGCTTGGTTGTCCACCATTGAAGGTAAGTTTCATACCTTCTCTTCCATTTTTGAAGTAATTGCATGCTAAACCTATGGTGAACTTCCACCATTCATGGTCTCCATTATTGGAGACCGATTCTAACCTAGAAACCTAAGTCATCGTCCCTCTGCATGAATGGAGATGTAAATGGAGTCCAAATGACTCCCATTGTGTGTGCAAGTGGTGGAAGAGTGTTTCCACCAACCTAAAATGGAAGCACCCTCAATGGGGAGACAAACCCCTAAATAAGAAAACCCTCTTTGGTTTGTGCCTGGTTTCTGGGTATGAAATGGAGGCAGTAACTGGAGGCTTGTCCTTGACCTTGCCTTCGGGTGACTAAGACCAACCCTCTGATAAGGCAAATGCCTTTGAAAAATGACCTAAGTTATAATCGGAGGATCCTGACCGGAGTCACACAATCGGGGACACAACCCTCCGGGTGAGCCCCTCTGGTTATCCCTGGGTCTGATTGATCCTAGACCTCCGGATAGGCTTAAATGTAAGCGGAGGCATTGGCGGATGGTACACCACCCGGCCAAGCCTCCGGATAACCTTCTGGAACCTTACTGTTATGACAGTGGTGTTAAATCGGATGGTTTGCCTTGCATCCTTTGGTTAAGTTGAAATGAGAATTTACTAAGTGTATAACCGGAGGGCAATTCCAGAGGATGCACCCTTCAGAATCATCATCCAGTTATGACCCTGTTTGACTTGTAAGCCTAGTTTGGGTTATAGAAGCCCTATCGTTCGATTTCTGACTTATCTTGGGACCCGTGCATGGACACCTAGGACTAGTTTATGTTGGCTTAAAAGATGTTCACTAATCTAATTAAACTTATCTAATTAATTAGGTAAAACGACACGGGTAGTGGACAGAGTCTTCTGCTTGCTTCAAAGTTCTTTAGCACCATTGGTGTCTACAGGTGAGAGGTTGGGTTAGTAGAGTTTGAACATGTGTTTATTGTATGTTGTATTTACATTTTATAACATGTCATTTAATAAACTGTATATATGAGCATGCATTTGCATAACAATAATAACTATGTATGTTTGGATGGGTATGATGGACGTGTGGCGTGTGGAAACACAATACACGAGCCATGTTGTTTAGTACTAGTACCTTAGTGGAGGCACGATGATCCATTGAAGTGGGATCCGGGGATATCTGCTGGGGTATATCCTTTCATTATCATTGCATCTGCATGACCATGTATGATGGTGCATGTAACATATTGGAACATGGGGTGCACGTATCATGTTGGCTTGTTGGCACCTTAGTAGAGACACGGTGATCCATTGGAGTGGGGATCTAGGGATCTCTGTTGGGGTGTAGCCAATGTATGATGGTTTGTATTACTGGTGACTTCATGAATAATGTTTGGATGGCTATTACCTTAGTGGGGGCATGATGAACCATGGGAGTGGGGAATCAGAGACCTTTGGTAGGGTGTAGCTTTGCTTGTACTCTAGTGGGGGCATGGTCAATCCATTGGAGTGGAGCTGGGGATCTCTGCTAGAGTATAGCTTTATTTATTGCGTGCACATGTCATGTTGTTTGCTGGTTAGATATGGATGTTGATGAGTGAGATGTTATGATTGTTGCTTGATGGGGTATGATGGGCGTGTGGCGTGTTGGAGCACAATACACGAGTCATATGTAGCACTTTAGTGTAGGCACGGTCAGTCCATTGGAGTAGAGCCAGGGATCTTTACTGGGATACAACCCTTTTGTTATTATATTCCTCATGCATCATACATCAACTTGGTCAAGTTACTTGTGCTTTAGTGAGGGGAATTAATCCAAGCGGTGGGGTACGGAGTGCTCAGGTGGTGGGGTACGGGCATATGTTGAGAGGGGGAGATTCGAGCATTGTCCAGGGAGGAGTAAGGTTCGGACAAATCCTGGCTAGGGTATAAGCCGACCATGATTGCATATTTGCATACGCATTTGATTGACATTCACAATTGCTTGTTTATTTACTTAATTGCATCATCTAATTGTTGTATTAGGATTGCATTGATACTTGACCTCTTGCTGAGCTGGGATGGGAGCTCACCTTTCGATTTCGAAATCATTTTAGCTTTGATTGCAGGTGCCTCTCCTGTAACTGCTGATATGGATCCTATTGATGTAGAGGGTGTATCTCTTGGCGGAGGGCCGTTGAGGGATCATGTTGAGGGATATACCTGTAAGGATTGTATTTATGGGACCCGAGTCAGCATCTCGCCTCCATGATTCTTTATATCTGTATATAAATGACGGTTTGGTCTATCTACAGCGGTCTTATCAGATTATTCCTGGATAGTATGTATGGATTATATGTATTAAGATAGTATTTGTGGAAACAGTGTTGTAAGACATAACAAACATATTTATGTTATAATATCATTAGTTGATATCTGTTCTCTATTATGATTCCGCTGCCACTATTATGATTCATTGTTGATTGCGTTGGAAATTGCTTGTGTAGACTGTGGGGTTTTTTGGTAGATCATTGTGGTTGTTGGTCGCTGGAAGATCCAGGTTATTTCGTGGATGACTCAGATATCAAGTCTGATTCTCCAGAATGAGTTGTGATAATTTTATAATCCCTTATTCCTTAGTTACCAATTACTCCTTTTAATTACAGACCTGCCCCTTGTTCTTTAATATCAAGTTCCTTTTGCATCCTTGGTCTTGCACTGTCTCTTATTTCCTATAATACCCTTCTACTTACTAGTTGCTTTTAGTTTCATCCTTTTGGTCCTAAGGTTCTATTTGCTTGAATCACAAGGGATATTTGACAGTGCTGATTATTTACAGTATTGCCATTCTTCTTTTGTTCACTACCCTTGACTTCTTGAACATTGTGGTTAATTATCAAATTGCCACTGGATCCATTTGTTCCCTTTCTAAGGATTTGTTTGCTTTTCCAAAATGTCCCATATAGTTTTGCATACCTCTTAACTTTGGATCCAACCGTCAGAATAACTTCAAATATGGATCTTGTTTGTGACTGCTCTTGTTTATGGGATTTTTGGTGCTCATTCTTGGAGATGCTACTTGTTGCTACTGTATGATGCCTACTTGTTGCACGTGATGCAACCTATTTTTTGCTCATATTGGAGCTACCACTATTGCAGCTCCTGCTACTGATGTCTGCTCTATTGCTGATGCTACTTTTACTTGGTTCACTGTAACCTATACTGTGTGCTGCTTGGTTCACAATGATTTATATTGTGTTGCTGTTGATGCTTGGTTCACAATAACCTATACTGTGCTGCTTTACTACTACTGTTGTTGCTACTTCCGTTGATACATTAGTTCAAGGTGAAGCTTGTGCTTCTTGGTTTATAGTGACCTACTATGTTGCTTTACTACTACTGTTGCAATTGCTTCTGTTGATACATTGTTTCAAGTTGAAGCTCTTATTATTGTTGTTGCTTTCGTTGTTATATCGTTTCAAGATGAAGCTCTTACATTCCCTCATGCTCCAGCTTTTTTTTTTTGGGGAGGGGGGGTGATGTTAAGGTTAGCGATATAGGGGCTGTGGGACCCACGTTAGAGTTGGTAGATTTATTAATTTTAATTATTTTCTATTTGCTGTTAGTGGTGTCTTGGTTTCCTAAGTTGTTAGGTCTCCTTAGTTGGATTATGTAATTAAGAAAGTTTTATACCCATTGTTACTATTTCTCCATTATTAATATAAATAAAGGAATGCAGGGGGAGGACAATAGAATCGATTCTTCCTTCTTCTAAGAATTGAACCTCCCTCCTTTCTTCTTCTTTTCTCTCTCTTTTTCCTTTACGATTTCTGTGTTACTGTTTTTCTTTTATTGTAAACTGCAACAAATTTGTTATATTAGGTTTCAGAAACTCTTCTGGAAGAAATTATTTTGTATACTAAGTGACCTCAATTTCTGTTTTCTCACAAACATCTTGCAAACTTTTGAGTTTCTTTAACCAAATTTTTATGTTTATAATTTAATGAGTATAATATCTATGTTTTCTGGTTCTGATGACTATTTATATATAATATTTTTTTATGACGATTTATATATTGTAATTTTTTATTTATTTTTACTTGTGCAATGAGCTTTTCTTTTTTGACAGTAGAGCAGAAGGTAACTGCACCATTGGGTTTTTATGCGCGGATCTGCCAAGTTGGCTTGTCCATCAAGAGGCATTGGCTGCCTTTTACGAATCTGTTGCTGCACTTTTGGTGCAGAAACCAAAAGTAGCAAATTGGCATTTGGGTTTTGGACAAATCGAAGGTCAACCTGAAAACTGAACAGCCAAATTCTAATATGGCCTGAGAGGTTCTACCTTGGCTTGAATCATGTCTATAATCTAATCCTATCCCAATTTGGGTTAGTTTAGGCTTGGATAGCTGTATCGGTGTGTCATTACACTAAATGGAAGTAAAACTAATGAGATATGACTCAACATGGCATCCTTAAATACTTTGTAAAAATACCTGACGATGAGACCAACCACTTCAATTGGTTGTATTTTCATACCACAGCATTATACTATAGTAGTAGTACACATAATCATGAACCAATGTCTACAATTGAAGCCAACACAGCATTGGCCCTGTTGGGTTTCCCCTAGGCCATATCTGGGGGTTGACTTTTGGAATATCTATTTCTCTGCCTAAGAGTTTCCAGGGCTCAATTAATTATTTTGTGTATTTTTTTAGCGTGGGATCCATGATTTATATGACTCTGCTCTCCCCCTCCTTTTTCTTTCTTTTCCACCCTCTCTCTCTCTCTCTCTCTCTCTCTCTCTTTCTCTCACACACACACACGAACACATTTTCTTTTGATACCTAATTCTTTTTCTTTGAGGCAAAATAGTGTTTTATAATTTGTAATATCTATGCATGGAAAATTTATGATATTACATGTTTCTTATCAAGGGACCATCAATGGATCTTCTAAGCATACAGAAGCATATAAGAATTTGGATGTGGAGAGTGATGCTGAATGGTCACAGATACATCAAATGCATTCAAGGTAATGTAAATTAGTCACTGGATGCATGTTCTTCCAATTGGAAAAAAGTTTAGTTGAGTTGAGGTGAGTTATATTTTGCTGGGTCATCCTTTACTTCCATAGCCCTGTGTTATTTTTTCGTTAAAGAACAGATTTCTATTACTATTGACACTGCTTCACTTTTTGCACAGCATTTGTGATACTGTACTCTTACTTTCCTTACTTGCAGAATAGCTCCATTTAGAAACAAGTCAGTAGATAAATGGCAGAGAAAGACTCAAGTGACGACTGGTTCAGCTGCTTTTAAAGGAAATTTAAAAGCTTTTAATCAGGTACAACAAGAAGGCTGGCTTATACATTGGTCTTTAAGACAGTCTGAGACTTAACCCTTTTCTTTACCAAGTGCAGAATATTAGCGAACAAGTTGCTGATTATATGAGGAACCCAAGTAAAATGATGAGGAGCATGCAGTTACATAGGTCGACAGTGGGTGTCTTGGGATCTGTAAGTCTCATAATCCCCCTGTGAAATCTGAAATTTTTGTGCAGTCCCTTTGTATATGTATATGGTGCTCGCTACATATCATAGTTTGTCTCCGAATGTATATTACTAGAGGTCTAATTACTTAATTGTTGCTCCTGCAGGTCCCTGAAACAGAACCCGATATTAAAGAAAAGGTTGACTCATCCTACTTCTGTCGATTTGCTTTAGTTTTTAATTTGTTCATGTGGGGTGCCCCTTTTGATTCCGGCTTCTTGTAAAGAATAGAAGACCTGTGTGCAGTTGTCTGTCTGTTTGTTTGCAAACATTTCTGACATTGAAGGGAAATTGGGAGAAAATTGAATTTCAAGAAATGAACAATGCTCCGTGTTGCTGAGACAATTCTTGAAGTTGTGGACTGGAGGGCCTAACTGTCCAATTTCCATCCTCGAAAGGCATCCCAACTGCCAGAAAATGGGAAACGCTTAAGCCATCTAATTGACATCCCATTCCAGACGAAGCCCCAATGTTCTTTGAACAACAGCTCACAAACCTATTACTATGACGCATTAGCATGCATTGTAAAATCAGATGAATGGTTTTGAGTTCTGGAGTTGGGCCACAACGTATCATTAGTGGGCCCATCGGGTAACCCCTACTCATCCAAAACTCTAAAGGATAATTGCTACCTTTCACCGGCTTTTCAGCCATCTTTCTAACCTTTTCCCAATGTTTGGAATGGATATTCTGTAATGGGATCATGTTTGAACCAATTGTAAAGCAAAATGAGGAAATACAAAAATTGGTGTATCTGCTATTGCTTCATGAGATTGCAAGTGGATGGGCAGCAAGTCCGTCCATGTAATGGCCAAAATGCCATTAATATGAAAAAAAACTGTGTCTAGCATCATTTCCTTAATTCCTTCTCCCTGCTGCTTTGATAATAAGAATTTTGCTTCTTTTCTTTTCTCATGGGCCATGCCTTTCTAAATTTGACGACAGTTTTGGAGTTTTAAGTCCGAAGGCATACTCAAGTGTTTTTTATGAAACTTTAGAATCTTTTATATCCTTTTGCCTCTACTGTTCTTTCTTGGTAGTCAGCCATGAATCATTGTGTACAAATAATGGTATCCTTGGCAATTCTTCTATTTTCCTTCTGACCAATCTAATTCCATAGGTTAGAAAGATGAGTTCCCTAGAATGAATTGGCATTTTGCTGGAATCAGGAAAAATGTTGAAGATTGTCTTGTGTTGAAATCCTTTCTTTGTTCGCTCATTCTATTTCTATTTTGCATTTTTTAATGGTTTACTGACTTTTATCCGTTGATGCTCAGTTTTGTCGTCCTTGGTTGTGGAATTATGACATTTATTTGGTGACTTATTTAGTTATCTTTTTTACTGTCTTTAGGGTGTAAATGTGGATGGAGACCCCGAGCTTTTGGATGATTCCGAATTTTATCAGCAACTCCTCAAGGAATTCCTCGAGACTTTTGATGCAAAGTCATCTGGTATTGCTTTTTCTCCTGTTTCTTCCTTTTCATTAGAGAACTCTTTCCGTCTATACTGCATATAATTGGTTAACTAATAATATAA
Organism: Protea cynaroides; assembly: GCA_028583415.1. Taxonomy (NCBI): domain Eukaryota; kingdom Viridiplantae; phylum Streptophyta; class Magnoliopsida; order Proteales; family Proteaceae; genus Protea; species Protea cynaroides. The sequence continues at coordinate 56,889,494 of CM053265.1, forward strand.
TATGGGGGAAAGGGAGGGGATTTTCTACAACGGTGTGGGAAGGTATTGCCACACCAGTTCTTTTTCCACCCATATATTTTTTTCTGCTTTGTAGAAAACCTTTCTGTATAGGAGAACACATTTACCTTGTATCTTCTATCATGTCATCCAAAGGTTGGGATGTCTGGATGGCTTCTCTGGGGTTGTTCAGACAGGTCTGAATTGCTTGGAGCCTTACACCTGCCATGATTTAATAGTTGGTGGGGGGATGAATAGAGATTTAGTTGGAAACTCTCATTATTTAATTATTTGCAGAGACTGCTTTTTATGCTTTGAAGAGATTGCAAACCAAGAAACGAAAGATTGTAGAGAGGCGTGCTTCTAAGAGCCGTAAGATCAGGTTATTATGCAGCTGTGTAATGCCAGCTTCTTCACGTGATTATCTTAGTGATTAAGAGTTTTCAGTCTATTTGTGGAGGTTACTAAAAATTTTCCTTTTCTTCATTTCTATCAATATAGGTATCATGTTCATGAAAAGATTGTCAACTTCATGGCTCCAGAACCTATGAACCTGCCTCCTATGGCACCAAAGTTATTTGAGAACTTGTTTGGCTTGAAAAAGCAACAGTCTGCTTCGATGGCCTAGTCTACTTGTGTTGGGGAAGGATGATTTCAGTTGCATTATTTTACAGGTTGAAATTATATGATATCTGAATTGATTTCAGAGCATATTGTAGTTCCGGGGAAAGGCTCTGCTTTGCAGCAAAAGATGGTGGCATGGATATTGAAAAATGCTTCTGCTGAGTACAAACATACCATTTACAGTAGATACATAATCATTGTTTCCAGATGTGATCCACGCCATCTGTTGGTGCAGTGAATTAGTCATCACCTAGAATTAGCAAGTCTAAATATTGCACCTCTTTAATCTCGTTCTTTGGATGCAATGAAGATGCTGTTGATTTATTCTAACATGTGTCACGTTACTGGTGAAATGTAAATGATGTGGTAGAAGCCTATTGGGCAAATATAATTTATATATTTTTTTTATTTTATTTATTTTTTTGGTAAAGAAGAATTCTATTAAATAAAAGATAAGGGAACAACCAAGGAATCGATCTTGCACAGATTGCATATCCAAGGAGTAGAATTGGGTCAATTAACCTTCCCTTCGTAGGTTAAAGCCCTTCTTGCTAAAGAATGAACTACAATATTTCCCCCCCTTGAAACTTGCTGAAAAGAAACGGATCTGAATCGTCTCCTCCCTGTACTTCAGGGAGGAGGGAGACGCCCCCGTCGGATGGTCGACACGTGGCTCTCGGGAAAATCCAAGTCTCATGTCCGAGAGCTATGTGTCGGCCATCGACATGTGTACCTTTCCAAATGAATTTGTCCAAAACAGGAAACTGGGGCAAAGGAATCCTCCGAATGAATGGCTTCCACTTCCCCTTCTTGAAAAAGATTTCGAAGGATATTCCCTTTCCACATATGATTGCTGTTATCCATGAGATCAGAGAAAAAAATGAAATCAAAATTAGAAGGCTGAATAGATTGAGTCTTGTTATCTTTTAAATTGGGAATCCAGATCTCCTCCCAGATTCGAATTTGATCTCTAGAACCAATTTTCCAGATAAGGCCTTGGACCAAATGTTCCCACCTTCAATTATACTCCTCCACACCCAAGATGGACCAGCTATGGCCAAGTTTTGCATGTAAAAAATCCACATTTGGAAAGTAGGAAGGATTGGATCACGGAGCCCAAGCGCACCCCTTTCCTTGGACATGCACAACTTGTCCTAGGAGATCCAATGGATACCCGAATTCTTCTAACCATTATTCTAGTAAAAGTTCGCTGCAGCTTTCTTAATGGTTGAAAGGCAATGTAAGGGAATTTTAAAATGGGATCTAACAAAGTTAATCATTGGTAAGGCCACTGACTTAAGCAAAATTTCTTTACCCGCCTTAGATAAGAGACATCATTTCCATTGCTGCAACTTTGAGAGAGTACGCTCTATATTATCCTTGAAAATCAGTTTCTTTGAACCACCAAAATTGGTAAGGATACCCAGATACTTGGAGGGGCCATCCCCATAGGGCACTTTAAGAACTCTTGAAAACCAACGTCAGAACTTCATGGGAGTATTCAGGCTGAATGTAAGACAGGATTTCTTCAAATTTATCTTCTACCCAAATGCCCTAAAATAAAGATCCAAATACTTCTCCAAAGTGGTAATTTCATTTAATCTCTTAGTAGAAAATAGAACAATCATCTGTAAAAAGTAGATGGCTAAGGGGAGGAGATTTGTTCTTAATCCTTATACCCTCAATATGTCTTTGAAGATGCTCCACGTTAATAATAGATGAAAGCACATGAGCACATAGAATGAAAAGAATAGGAGATAACGGATTGCCTTAACGGATTCCTCTGGTGGGAGAAAAGGAACCTCGCTCGGCTCCATTGATACTCAAAGTATAAGAAACTATAGAAATACAAGTCATAACTAACTAAATCCAGTAGGGAGAGAAACCCAAGCTTCTCAAAACCTGCACAATAAAAGGCCACTCTAATCTATCATATGCCTTCTAAATGTCAAGCTTTAGTGCCAAAAAACAAATTTACTTTTCTTTTGCTTCTTAATATAATTAAAGGTTTCATGGGCCATAATAATGTTATAAAAAATTATCCACTCTAAGATAAAAATCGACTGATTAGTAAGGATGATATCAACAAGAAAACCCTTCAATCTACCAACCATAATTTTAGAGATAACTTTCATACAAACATTGCATAAGCTAATTGGCCAGAAGTGGTCAACAGTCTCTGGGTGAGACACCTTAGGAATGATGTATAAATAATGGAAGGTAGCCATTGGTAAAGGAATCAGTCACAAACCTGCTTATATCTACATGCAGCAAAAATTTCTGAATGAGGAAGGCTGGAAAACCATTTGGTCTAGGAGACTTTAAGAGAGCCATGCTAAACACAGCCCGTAGAATTTCATTCACATCTGGAATAGATATCAATGTGTCATTCATAACATCAGTCACCATAGGAGTAATAGAGTGCATGGCATCCATTGATGCTTGATTTTCAGTCCCCTTAGATGTAAAGGCATTAGAAAAATAGTGAAAAAAAGCTGTATAAATTTCTTGTTTAGAATGAGACCATTCACCTAGCCAAAGTTGATGTTGAAGAATGCGATTTCTGCTCCAGTGCTGAATTGTGATAGCATGAAAAAAAAAAGCAGTATTAGAGTCCCCATGTTGAAGCCAATCAATCCTAGACTTTTGCTTCCAAAAAATTTCTTCCCGTAAGAGTTCCATTTTGCTTGTGTATTAAGACGCTCAAGCCTGACTGGGTTGGCCCATTTTTCAATTTTAATTAGATCCATGATCTGTGTATTAGGGTCTAAGTAAGATCTATAGAAAGATTTTACAAACTTTGATGAATAATGTTTTGGGAGGTTTGTTGGGTAGGTTTTGATGAATCAAGTTTACCTAATACTTTCTCCATTATTGTATCTAAAATAAAAAATCTTGGAAGTTGATTTTTTGTGCTCCCAGGAGGGATCTTCAAGTAAACCTTGGACAGCAGTAAGGTAAGCATCTATGAATTATTTTTAAACCTATGAACCCTGTTAAATGAAGATCAATTTTGTGACAAAGTGGAGTGTTAACCAACATTTTTCCATTTATGTATAGGATCCAAAGTTGTTGAATTTTTTCTAAGAAATCTTACAAGAGTTCTTGAAGGTTTATTTTTGATAATCTGTGAGTGTTCTTCCTTTCTTGTAGCAGGCTAAATATGTATAGTGCAAGTGCTAGTAAGTAGTAAATGCATGTATGATATTTTTCCTAGTATTGGTTGATGCAATGAGTTAATTTTGTTATTAGTCAATGTGATAAATGATTAGGTATGTAATTAAATTTCAAGTTTGTTACATTGTGACATTTGATAAGTGTGGCCATACTTTATGTAAGAGATCATTGAGTTAATTGTTGTTTAAGTTGTTCAACGGTAATCAAGAGACTTTTAGAATAAGTTATTATCATGTGTATGTTGTTTCATGCCTTAGTTGGACTTTATAAGTACCTATGGATAACGAGGATGTGAATTAGGATATAATATGCATACTTAAGTTGCTAAATATCTTTAATGTACTGTTATAAGCATGAGTGGGCATCATGGTTATGAACTATGAATAATGTACAAAGATAGATTCGTAAAATGTTTATAGTGGACTGTTAAGCATAAATGGACAGCAAGGTTATGCATAGTGAAGCATAGTCAAGGTCATGTGGTTTAAAGCCTTTAAAAGACTTGTTATACAAGTATATGAACAACAAGGTATGTTTTATGACATATATGCAAAATTCAAGTTTCTAAGTGTCTAATGTAAGCCAAAATGGAGATGCACATACCTCCGTGTCCGACGTAGAAGGCTAGTGATCGATGCCATACTGTTGTCAAGTTCCTGCCGCTTCTTTGATGGAGACTGCTTTCTGGTTTCTCAGTCTCTCACATGATACGCTGTGATGGATTGTTTGTATCTTTCTGGAAACCAGAGTCCCCGTATCTATCTGCCTCCCTATAACTGTCTCTCATCAAGTTCAGTTACAAAGGGATGGTGGGTCCCCCCTAGTATACATATCAGGTTGACGTGGCAATAAGAGTCACATCAATCCAACATTCTCCCACTTGGTCTATATTGCCACAAGTTAAGTGGGTATAATGTATTGCTATTGTTGTATGGCCATACATGAACATTAGTTCCTTAAACATCCATAATGAACACTCCAAATCACGAATCACGACAGTACATGTCCAGTATGTCCGTCACTCCCTTCCATGTATTACAATGAGATGTCCTTTTTACAATGAATCCTAATGTGGGTAATCCCAAAACTTTAGTGAATCAATCCCACGATCAATTCAGAATCAACCCCAAGGTCAATTCAAGGGAACATTTCTTAATGCCCTTTACTTAATGGGCTTTTGTCATTTCAGATACTTGCGTTAGACATAATAAATGACAGAAAACAATAAAAGTTTAGAAAACATCAACTGAATGTTGCAACATTTCAAATAAAATATCTTGTACAAAAATAATTACATAAGCCCATATGCTCCACATAGCATGAAAACGCAATTAATGGGAGCTCCTTATATAAATAAAGGCCGGCTATCATTTTCTCAGTACCAACATATTTTCTAGAAACATGATGATTCTAAACATTCTTTTGACATCTAAATACTTAATCTCTATGTGTCTATATCGACTCATAAAGTATGTGTTGTTTAGAGAACTTAATTATTGTGATTTGTTATAGTAAATCCGTATTGCTCTTTCTATAGACGGAATAACCTGGAGATCTGTAACAAAATGACAAAACCACGATGCGTGAGAGACTGCCTTATACCATGCCACTACCTCTTCTACAATATAGAGGATGCAATCTTTAATTGCTTCACACTTTTCTAAGATATTACTCCTCCAGCGAGCATACAAAATTATCTAAAGTATATCTTTAGTGTCTCCACATCCAGTGTATGTCTGATAACTGAATGATTGATCAACTTGTGAACCTTCGTTCACAGGAGATATATGAAAACCTTTTTCACCAATTTCCATTGTGGCGAATTTGGATTTCCATAAAATTCCTTTAAAACTCCCATTGAAGATGCGATATCTGTTAACATAATGTGTGCAAGCACTAGATTGCTTACTGCAGATGCATATGAGATACTAGATATTTAATGCTCCTTTAGAAAACGTCATTGGACATTATTCTAATTAGTCTGTTACTTTAGCAACAGATGTCACACCTATATAACAGTTCCTTTATGCAGAAGCGTTTCATAATTATCACGATATAATCTTTCTAGGACAATCCTAATATCTTATTAGATCAGTCCCGTTGAAATATTATATCATGATAATTATGAAACGCTTTCGCATAAATGACAATCCTCAATGTACAATAATTGGCAGACTAAATCCTCCAATTTCTCACGTGGGACTAAGAACTTGAACAGGTTGTTCATCAAACTGAATGTTTCAGGTATCTTGACTCCCACTGTTGTTGCCAACCTCCAGAAAATTGGCATTCTTAGTGTAAGACCCGCACTCTGAAAACCCGGTCTAACCTTGGTTTTGTGTCGTGACAGGTCTTCCGATCATCACCGAGCCAGACGGGGCAAGCGGATAACAAACAGGTATGAAATCGGACCGAAGTCGACCAATTAGACCTGATTTTAGGTATACCGGTCGATGGTACCGGTCTTGGTACCGGTCGACCGGTATGGCCTGCACAGCTATGTGTGGGAATTCGGAAATTGGTCTCTGCGGGTCCCGTTTTCCTGATTTCGAATCCTAGAAGTTTCCTAATCCTAGTAGGATTACTAAACCCTATTTTCAGCCTATAAATACACCCTTAACCCTCCTCAAATCCTTTCCATTGTCTCTCGCAAACCCTAGAGAAGAGAAAGAGGTGGAAAAGGAGAAGGAGCTAGGAGGAAGAAGAAGGAGCCGCCATTACCGTTTGACGAAGCTCTCGTTACGCCTGTCAACGGTAAGTGTTTGAATCCCTCTTCTTACCCTATGTTAGTTGTGTGGGTGGATCAATACCATGCAAAGTAGGTATTGATCTAAAACCCTAAATTGGCCAATAAACCCTAAGTTGCCGTCAAACCCTAGATTCGAGTTTCGAGATGATATTCATCGAAACGAGACTTAAATGAGTTGGGGATAAATCTAACTCAAAGCCTAGACTTAGAATGGAAAGGAGAAACCCTGAAAATCCATGGAGGATGATCGTCGACAGTCGAAAAACCCATGTATGGTCTTTCGGAGACATACCGGTCGACTATACCGGTTGCACATAGTGCGACCGGTATGTTGCGACCGCTACCTCTCGGGAGGTTGTCTGTGGGGACCGGCTGACCATACCGGTCGCCAGTCTTTCCCACAGAGCTGCGACCGGTACATGCCACCGGTCAGCTCTGTGAGGGTGTTTTGTAACCATGTTGGTTTCCGACCAACATGAAACCCTAAGAAGTATATTCTAATGAAACCCAAATAATATTGTAGGACGTTGTGACATATCGTTTGGACCTTGCGACGTGGAGCAAGTTATCGAACGAGCGTCAGGTAAGGGAATCTGACCTAAACTTAATAATTAATGGACAGTAAATTGTTGTTAATCATTGAATATCTATGATGTGGTGTTTGTGCATATTCACATGCCATCCTTTACTTTCAGCTATTATTACTGTTCATGCATTGATAGGATGTGATTGTTAGGCATGTGATTATTTTCGTTGGTGTGTGGAGTGGGGCATGGGCCTGGGATCGCTCTTCACACTGGCACTTTTGTAGTATTCCGTCTTAACATGCTTGGTACGGGTGGGGTATCAGGGGAAGGTCGTGGTACGGTGGTCTCCGATATTGATGTTGTCCCGGCCATTGTTATGTGGTACTGTGGATTCCGAGTCGACGCTGGCTTGTCCACGATGCTTTAGCTCTATCTCTATGCCGTAGGGAGTTATGTTGGGATAGGGTCTACCTGCGTATTGTTTCTATCCTAGTGGGTTAGTTGCGGATAGGGTATCGTGGGGAGGTGAGGTATTGTGGTCTCCGGCCCGGCCCGCACGCTCTAGCTCTATCTCTATGCCGTAGACGGTGTGGCCGGGATAGAGCATACATTGTTGACATATAGGATTGGTTAGTTGCGAGGCCCGGTTGCGAGCCCCGGCCGGTAGGGGGCTTAGGTACAGGTATGGGTAGAGTATCAGGGGAGGTGCGGGTATACCTTAGCTCTATCTCTATTCCATGATGGGTGCATGTGGGTTGGTGGTAGTGTGATCTACTGTGCGATGCCACACACTCGTGTATAGAGGTGCGGGGGCCACCAAACCTTTCTATAGCACATTGCAAACTTTAAACTAGACCACAACATAAAATGATTGTTACTCATGCATAATATTGTGAAACTGTCTGATTGTCTTACTGAGCTGTGTTGTGAGCTCACCCTTTGTACGTACATTGTTTTTAGATGTTGATGCAGGTTATACTGTTGATGATTACATGAACGCTCCGACGTATGGAGGTGTTGCTGCTCTGGATGTACAAGCAGGGGAGGAAGAGCATGATGCTTCATGCGAGTGCCCTTTCTGCGTGTACCTGTGATGGATTTTTATTTAATTGTTTCAGTTATTTTTGCTTGGTATTAAGAGATGTAAAAGATTATTATTTTATGTTTTTGAATTTGAATAATGGGATATTTATTTAAATTATCAATAGACACTCAGTTCATTCTATTTAAAGTCTTCCGCTGTATATTTATATTCTGATTGTGGTTATGTGTAATGGTTTGTATGGGTGGACACGGCCTATTCGAGATCCTGGTGTGAACCGTTGGTTCAATGACGGTTCACTCACACCATTCTGGTTGGATCAGAATTGGGGTGTGACAACTTGGTATCAGAGCCCTCGGGCTCTGTCTACAGACTATATTACACTTAACTGGGTCGATGAACTGAGTTAGGAAAAATTAAAAATCTTAATACAAACGCACCTTAAGCATTGTTTGATACCTGAGACGGACTAAGAAAGAAATAATATACTATGTTAAATATGAAACTTAATATGTGCACATACACTAGTTAGGAAAACTATGAAAATTTTCATTAATTAAGAAAATTATAGCAAATGATTTAGTGCTACAGGGTACAGTCCACAAACCGGACAGTTACCCTGTATTATAAACAGTCATGAGTAAGTAAAAGAAAAATCATGGGGTAGGGAGCCTAGGAGGTATGGGGTCCGCTATATCATAGTCTCGCTCGTAAGCAACCCTGAGCCAGTGCACCTGATCCTGTGTGACCCTGAGACTGCGAGCCAACTGCGCCAAGTCGCGGCTCATCTCGCGTTAAGTGTCCCTGATCTCCATAATCATACCCATTATGGTGTCGGGTGAAGGCTGAGATGGTCCCACTGTAGAGGTAGACGGTGGTGCTGCAGGTGTAGGCTGTGGAGCTGGCGCTGGTACTACACTGTCGATGCATGGTAGTCCAGGGCCAATGGGCCAAGCACAGAATGTACCACCACCGCATCAGTTTCCGTCGCCTTCTGCGTACCTGGGAGCCTATCCGTATCCACCACCATGGTACGGAATGAACACTCAGGGACAGCATGATCTGAGCAGGTCAGTGGATAGATTCTTGAAGTTGAAGCCTTCATCATTCACCGGGCAGGACAGGGAAACCATTGTGGCCAGCACAGTGGGTTGCTGAAATGGAAAAGAACTTCCGATTGATGACTTGTACTGAGGAGGAAAAGGTTTTGTTTGCCACTCATATGTTAAGGGAAGACGCCAATGCTTGGTGGAATTTTACTCGGGCATATCTGGAGAATAAGTATACCCTGGTTGATTGGGAAGTGTTTAAAGTGGCTTTCTTCGACAAATACTTTCCGAAGAGCTTCAGAGATCAAATGGAGAGAGAGTTTCTCAATCTGCAGCAATCTCAGTCGACCGTAGATGCTTATCAGCAGAGGTACGAAGAGCTATTCTTCTTCGCACTAGCCAGTATGCAGGAGGAGGAGACCAAGACACGTAGGTTCACCATGGGACTACGTGGAAGCATCAGAGAGCACCTTTTGGGTCTGGACAAGAAGACCTACAATGAGGCGGTGCAGGTGGCGAGGGTGATAGAGTCCAGTCAGAGGGACAGCTTCTTCGCTCAGAACAGGGGCGTGAAGAGATCTGCTAGTGAGAGCTCGGGTGGCGGTAATACTAGACCATTCCGCCCATACAGGGCACATACCGCTATAGCACCTGCGAGAAACAACCCGGCACCACCTGTGCCACATTTCGCTAGACCCAACCCAAATATTGAATGTTATAACTGTCAGCAGCTGGGACATGTTGCAAGGAACTGCACACTACCTAAGAAGCAAGCTCCCCAGCAAGGAAGAGTTTATGCGGTCACCACTGAAGAGGCAGCCGCATCACCTGATGTGGTAACTGGTACGACTCTATCCCTTACTATTTGGTTTATTCTTTCAGTTGCATGAGCATGTAGAACTAAGGGGCAATATATTTCAGGAATTGTAAATGTAGTTGGTTTACCCGCCAGAGTATTATTTGACTCTGGGGCCACGCACTCCTTTGTTTCTGTTTCTTTTGGGAAGCGAATGGAGTTACCAATCAAGCATTTGAACCCAAACTTGATAGTTCGCTCTCCACTAGGAGTCGAAGTGGCTTTGACCAAGTATTATGGACCATGTACTGTAAGTATTGAGGGCCGAGACTTAGAAGCAAGCCTAGTAATACTTGAGATGACAGACTTTGATGTCATTTTGGGGATGGATTGGCTGGGCCATCATTCGGCCATCCTTTTATGTGGTGAAAGGAAGCTTGTGCTTACTGACAAAGAGGGAAGGGAATATAGTTTCGCTGGGATTAAGCTATCTAGGAAGCGAAAGCTGATCCTCTCCGCCCTAAAAACTAAGAGATGCTTGGAAAAAGGGTGAGTGGGTTACCTCGTATCTGTAGTCGATCTCACGGCAGAGTCACTCAAGATGGAAGATATAGATGTGGTTCGGGAGTTTCCAGATGTATTTCTAGAAGATCTCCCAGGTTTACCACCAGACAGGGCTACAGAATTTGTGATAGACCTTATGCCAGGTTCAGCGCCGGTGTCTAAAGCACCATACAGGATGGCCCCGACCGAGTTAAAGGAGTTGAAGACCCAATTACAAGAATTACTGGATAAGGGCTTCATACGACCTAGTATATCACCTTGGGGAGCACCTGTATTATTCGTCAAGAAGAAGGATGGAAGTGTACGGCTATGTATTGACTACCGTGAGCTGAATAAGTTGACGATCAAGAATCGGTATCCTTTGCCGAGAATCGATGATCTGTTCGATCAGCTGCAGGGTGCAAAGGTTTTCTCGAAGATCGATCTCCGATCGGGATATCACCAATTGAAGATCAAGGCCGGAGATATTCCGAAGACTGCTTTCAGGATGCGGTATGGGCATTATGAGTTTCTGGTTATGTCCTTCGAGTTGACCAATGCTCCAGCGTCGTTTATGGAACTGATGAACCGAGTGTTCCATGACATGTTGGACACTTCGGTCATCGTATTCATCGATGACATATTGATTTACTCTAAGGACATGGAGACTCATACAGCGCATTTGAGAGCAGCCTTACAACGGCTGAGAGATGTGAGGCTTTATGCAAAATTCAAGAAGTGTGAGTTTTGGCTGAAGGAAGTGGCTTTCTTGGGCCATGTTGTATCTGAAGACGGTATCAAGGTTGATCCAAGCAAGATAGCTGCTATAGTAGGATGGGAAGCACCAAAATCTATTGCGGAGATTCGTAGTTTCCTTGGGTTGGCTGGTTATTATAGAAGATTCGTGGAAGATTACTCCAGGATCGCGGTTCCACTCACCAGGTTGACCAAGAAGGGAGAGAAATTCATATGGACAGATGAGTGCGAGAAGTGCTTTCAGACTTTGAAGTCAAGACTAGTCTCTGCACCTATCTTGACCGTCCCAGAACCCAGCGTACCGTTTACTTTATATACGGATGCTTCAGGGTTGGGAATTGGGTGTGTATTGATGCAAGGAGAACAGGTGATTGCTTACGCATCAAGACAGTTAAAGGAGCATGAGAAGAACTATCCTACGCATGACTTGGAGCTAGCAGCGGTTATTCACGCAATCAAGACTTGGAGACACTACTTGTACGGTGAGAAGTTTCAGATCAAGTCAGATCACAAGAGCTTAACTTATCTTTTCACTCAGAAGGATCTGAATATGAGACAGAGGAGATGGCTGAAATTGTTAAAAGATTATGATTGCGACATCCAGTACCATCCGGGTAAGCAAATGTGGTGGCTGACGCTTAAGCAGAAAGTGGGCATCGAAACCTGAGGCAGGACCGAGTACAAATGCTACATTGTGTGCCGCAGCCTCTAGTTCAATCGAAGGTGACGAAGAGCATATTATCGAAACTGCAGAAGATCCAGTCGAGCAAGGCTTGATTCATAAGTTCACTATGATGTTCGCCGCATTGAAGATCTCACCGGGTCTAATTGATGAAGTCAAGTTAGCAATCCTACAGGATCCATATCTCAAGACAGTGCAGGAAGACTTAGAGAAGGGTACGTGCAATCCTGACTTCACCTTGGAATCAGACAAAGTACTCAAGTATCGCGGGCGGTTATGTATACCTGAGAGCGAAGACTGCGATATCAGAGTTCGAGTTATGACTGAAGCTCATTACACTCCATATTCGGTACATCCAGGAAGTACCAAGATGTACCATGATCTAAGAAGACTATATTGGTGGAGGGGTATGAAAGCAGATATAGCCCGTTTCGTGTTCCAATGTCTGAATTGTCAACAAGTTAAAGTGGAAAGGCAAAGACCCGCGGGTTTACTACAGCCGTTACTAGAACCTGCATGAAAGTGGGATTGTATCACTATGGATTTCGTCACTGACCTACCTTTGACACCAAGGTCAGTGGATGCAGTTTGGGTTATAGTAGATCGACTCACCAAGACAGCTCGATTTATTGCGGTCAGACCTCAGTATACCATGGAGAAACTGGCCAAGTTATATGTTGATAATATAGTCAGACTTCATGGCGTTCCAGAGAGTATAGTATCTGACAGAGATCCCCGTTTTACATCAAAGTTCTGGGAAGGATTACAGAAAGCTATGGGAACCAAGTTGAAGTTCAGTACAGCTTTCCATCCTCAGACGGACGGACAGTCAGAGAGAACTATTCAAATTTTGGAAGATATGCTCCGAGCTTGTGTATTAGATTTCAAAGGAGCTTGGGATGAGAAGCTATCACTTATCGAGTTTGCTTACAACAACAGTTATCAGGCTACAGTTCAGATGGCCCCATATGAAGCTCTCTATGGAAAGAAGTGTCGTACACCTCTGTTATGGAACGAAGTGGGGGAAAGAAGAATTGTAGGACCGGAGTTGTTGAAGAAACTTGCCAAGTGATTGATCAAATCAAAGAGAGAGTAAAGACAGCTCAAGTTCGACAGAAGCATTATGCGGATAATCGACGTCGAGATCTGGAGTTTGCAGTGGGTGACAAAGTATTCTTGAAGGTGTCACCGGTGCGAGGTCTGAAACGGTTTGGTAAAAAGGGGAAGCTATGCCCCAGGTATGTGGGACCGTATGAGATATTGAATCGACGTGGTAATGTAGCATATCAATTGGCTCTACCACCATCTATGTCTAGCGTTCATAATGTGTTCCATGTATCATTACTGAAGAAGTATGTCAGAGATCCATCGCATATCTTGATCGCTGATCCTCCAGACTTGACTGAAGACTTAACTTTCGAAGTGGTGCCTGTAATGCTCTCAAGCCGAAAAGTTCAGCAACTTCGAACCAAGGAAATCCACTATGTGAAGGTGCATTGGAGAAGCCAAAATGTGGAGGAAGTAACTTGGGAAGAAGAGAGCGCGATGAGGAAGGAGTACCCTAACCTTTTTGACGATCAAGGTACGTTCAAATTTCGAGGCCAAAATTTCATTTAAGGGTGGGGGAGTTGTAGTACCTACATGCAAATTTTGGGATGAAATTTCTTTTAAGGGTGGTGGAGTTGTAAGACCCGCACTCTGAAAACCCAGTCTAACCTTGGTTTTGTGTCGTGACAGGTCTTCCAATCATCACCGAGCCAGACGGGGCAAGCGGATAACAAACAGGTACGAAATCGGACTGAAGTCGACCAATTATACCTGATTTTAGGTATACCGGTCGATGGTACCGGTCTTGGTACCGGTCGACCGGTATGGCCTGCACAGCTATGTGCGGGAATTTGGAAATTGGTCTCTGCGGGTCCTCGCTTTCCTGATTTCGAATCCTAGAAGTTTCCTAATCCTAGTAGGGTTACTAAACCCTATTTTCAGCCTATAAATACACCCTTAACCCTCCTCAAATCCTTTCCATTGTCTCTCGCAAACCCTAGAGAAGAGAAAGAGGTGGAAAAGGAGAAGGAGCTAGGAGGAAGAAGAAGGAGCCGCCATTACCGTTTGACGAAGCTCTCGTTACGCCTGTCAACGGTAAGTGTTTGAATCCCTCTTCTTACCCTATGTTAGTTGTGTGGGTGGATCAATACCATGCAAAGTAGGTATTGATCTAAAACCCTAAATTGACCAATAAACCCTAAGTTGCCGTCAAACCCTAGATTCGAGTTTCGAGATGATATTCATCGAAACGAGACTTGAATGAGTTGGGGATAAATCTAACTCAAAGCCTAGACTTAGAATGGAAAGAAGAAACCCTGAAAATCCATGGAGGATGATCGTCGGCAGTCGAAAAACCCATGTATGGTCTTCCGGAGACATACCGGTCGACTATACCGGTTGCACATAGTGCGACCGGTATGTTGCGACCGCTACCTCTTGGGAGGTTGTCTGTGGGGACCGGCTGACCATACCGGTCGCCAGTCTTTCCCACAGAGCTGCGATCGGTACATGCCACCGGTCAGCTCTGTGAGGGTGTTTTGTAACCATGTTGGTTTCCGACCAACATGAAACCCTAAGAAGTATATTCTAATGAAACCCAAATAATATTGTAGGACGTTGTGACATATCGTTTGGACCTTGCGACGTGGAGCAAGTTATCGAACGAGCGTCAGGTAAGGGAATCTGACCTAAACCTAATAATTAATGGACAGTAAATTGTTGTTAATCATTGAATATCTATGATATGGTGTTTGTGCATATTCACATGCCATCCTTTACTTTCAGCTATTATTACTGTTCATGCATTGATAGGATGTGATTGTTAGGCATGTGATTGTTTTCGTTGGTGTGTGGAGTGGGGCATGGGCCTGGGATCGCTCTTCACACTGGCACTTTTGTAGTATTCCGTCTTAACATGCTTGGTACGGGTGGGGTATCAGGGGAAGGTCGTGGTACGGTGGTCTCCGATATTGATGTTGTCCCGGCCATTGTTATGTGGTACTGTGGATTCCGAGTCGACGCTGGCTTGTCCACGATGCTTTAGCTCTATCTCTATGCCGTAGGGAGTTATGTTGGGATAGGGTCTACCTGCGTATTGTTTCTATCCTAGTGGGTTAGTTGCGGATAGGGTATCAGGGGGAGGTGAGGTATTGTGGTCTCCGGCCCGGCCTGCACGCTCTAGCTCTATCTCTATGCCGTAGACGGCCGTGTCTTTGGGATAGAGCATACATTGTTGACATATAGGATTGGTTAGTTGCGAGCCCGGGTTTGCGAGCCCCGGCCGTAGGGGGCTTAGGTACCGGTATGGGTAGAGTATCGGGGAGGTGCGGGTATACCTTAGCTCTATCTCTATTCCATGATGGGTGCATGTGGGTTGGTGGTAGTGTGATCATCGTGCGATGCCACACACTCGTGTATAGAGGTGCGGGGGCCACCAAACCTTTCTATAGCACATTGCAAACTTTAAACCAGACCACATCATAAAATGATTGTTACTCATGCATAATATTGTGAAACTGTCTGATTGTCTTACTGAGCTGTGTTGTGAGCTCACCCTTTGTACGTTCATTATTTTTAGATGTTGATGCAGGTTATACTGTTGATGATTACATGAATGCTCCGGCGTATGGAGGTGTTGCTGCTCTGGATGTACAAGCAGGGGAGGAAGAGCATGATGCTTCATGCGAGTGCCCTTTCTGCGTGTACCTGTGATGGATTTTTATTTAATTGTTTCAGTTATTTTTGCTTGGTATTAAGAGATGTAAAAGATTATTATTTTATGTTTTTGAATTTGAATAATGGGATATTTATTTAAATTATCAATAGATACTCAGTTCATTCTATTTAAAGTCTTCCGCTGTATATTTATATTCTGATTGTGGTTATGTGTAATGGTTTGTATGGGTGGACACGGCCTATTCGAGATCCTGGTGTGAACCGTTGGTTTAATGACGGTTCACTCACACCATTCTGGTTGGATCAGAATTGGGGTGTAACACTTAGATTCTACAACTGAGGTTGAATGTGAGGAAAAGAAGAATCTATAGCCCTTTAATCTCTTAGGATAACTAATAAATGATTTGACTGTTCTAAGATCTAATTTACTTTCATGTGGATTATAAACCTTGACTTCAGATAAAGTCACATACATATGTATGTCTTAACATGGGTTTTCATCTTCTCCAAAACTTACAAGAAGTCTTTTGGAGTAGCTTTCGATGCTACCCTGTTGAAGATACACACTGTAGTCTTAAGGGACTTTGCTTCTCAAGGTAATGGAAGCTTGTAATCATCCTTACCATTTTCATAAGTGTCCGGTTCCTTCTTTCAGCAACGTCATTTTGGTCTGGAGACCCAGGCATGGTATAGTGCAAGAAGATACATTGCTTTCTAAGTTAACAGACAAAAGGTATTGGATTCTGTATACATTCCACACCTCTATTTGATTGGACGATCTCAATGACTTTTCTAGTTAGTTTTTCAACTTTAGCTCTATAGATCTTGAAGACACCAAGTGCTTCATCTTTATGATCCATGAGAATGAGATACATGTAAATCGTATAGTCATTTATGAATGAGATAAATTATCTTTGATAGATCAGACAAGGTGTGGAAATATTCCACATATATCTGTATGTATAATCTTAAGTGCCTTAGAAATACGTCAAAACACCTTTCTTAAGCTTGTTGGTCTGCTGGTCCTTGATGTAGTCCAAACAAGTTCTAAAATTTGAGAAATCTAGGGTTTCTAGGATTCCATTTATCGCTAAAATTTTGAGTTTACATATATAGAGATGTTATCAAATCTCTAGAGTCATAGTTTGGGTTTTTCATCCACAATTTATCTTTTAATTCCAATACTATTAAGAAGTAAGCAAAATATTTTCGAAATTAGATCAAAATATGATTAATATAAGCCATCCAAGAATGAACCAAAACCTGCTAGAATATTGTTTTGATACAACTGAAGTTAAACACATTACCAATAGGTATCAATCTCGAAACAGATACAAAGTTCTTGGAATATCATGGATTTTAAACCAAATTTTTGGGTCCTGTATAGATACAGACACCAATTATCTCCTCTTGAGATTGCACCTAGATTGCTGAGTAGGTGGTCCTCGCAATATCCTATGGTGGCATTCTGTCTAGAAAGGTTACATAGTATAGGTAATATGGATTGTATAACCAAAATGAATCCACTAATAATTGTGATGAGCATTATCCAAAATGAACTCAAAAACAAGTTGCCATATCCCTTACATTCAAGATGTGCCTAATCACATGGATACGAGCATGGTGTCCTAGGGAGCTGAACTTTCTATATAGGGGTACAAACAATGGATTTAATGGTTCTCACAAAATGCTCGCCAATTACCTTCAGACATTCCTGTACAATAATACTCTTAGGAGTGGAACTTTTGAAGTGCTTACTTTTATTGGCCTTAATGAGCTTCAACGTTAGGTGATTACCATGAGGCCATTTTTGATAGAGAGTCATTTCAATGGTTGAACACATATCATTGAGAATAGAGAGCTCTTTAATGGTCATATAAAAATCCATTAATCCTTAATTAGCTCTTTCAAGAAGCATAGTTAATCTTAAGCAATAAGGGAAACAAACAATTTTGAAACAGTAACTAATGAAAATACATGCTCAATAACTGGATAATGAGAAAACCAATGCTTAATCATAAACAAAATGTGAT
This sequence comes from Protea cynaroides, assembly GCA_028583415.1. Classification (NCBI taxonomy): domain Eukaryota; kingdom Viridiplantae; phylum Streptophyta; class Magnoliopsida; order Proteales; family Proteaceae; genus Protea; species Protea cynaroides. The sequence continues at coordinate 56,907,192 of CM053265.1, forward strand.
TTGCTACAACCTACCTTTGGGCAAAAGTTGTAACTTACCACAAGTTATTACTTAAAAGCTAATATCAACCTATGTTGATAAATTCAGTAGCAAACCAAACTCCTCACAGTCTACCATTGGGCAAAGATCGTAATTTGTAAGGTCTGCGCCTTAATCAATAAGACTGAAATGCATCACACCGAAGATAAAATTAATCTCGTACCTTTGGGCCATAAGAACCCCTTCCATCTGAATACTTTGCATTCCATCTTATTCCAACTCATACATGAAGATTGACTACTTCCCTTTGGGGATAAGTGTCAAAATCCATGCACAAGCTGCAATACAAATGATGCCAAAGAAATTCATTTAGTAAACTGCCTCTTGTACTGAGTTTAATGGACTACTTAAAATTGTGGCAACAATTTAATCCCTCAATGGCAATTTGATAAATAAATTTGCATCATACACCCATCCTTAGTGTGCCACATGAAACCTTAATGTAACACATGGGTTTCACAATTGTATAACAATAAAGTGTATGTAATAAACAATAATGTAACCGAAAGCACTTCATGAATAACTAAACAACACTTAATATAACCAAAATGCATTTAAGATAACCAAACAAGACTTAGGTTAATCAAATAACACTTAAGAGTGACATTTCGAATTGTCACGGGTGTCCAAAGTGACGTAATTAGGCTATATTCAGTGTTTCATGACAGAATTTGAGGTCATGGACTGTACAACACTGAAGAGCATGTCATACAACCCCATGTAGGTTCGAAGAATCACTAAAAATGGATTTAAAATAAGCAAATAAGGCCACTTTTAATAAATAAGTCAGAAAACTAGCTCAGAACTGGATTTGGTTCAAAGAACCAACCCAAATACATCCTAAACCGAACCAGACATAATGTCTTGAAACAGAAACTGAATTGGTTCTTCATTAATGGTCAAACCAAAATGAACCACGTCCAATAAAAGTCAACTATTATAGTTGATTGGTTCACTTAAGGGTTAAACCAAACAGTGCTTAATATATTCTGTTATGTTTAGAAATACAGTGACGTTTGTCTGTAAATGTCACTAAAAGAAAAGTAAATTTTTAGTGGCGTTCAGAACACACAGTCATAACAAATACAGTCACTGTTTACAACTTTTTGCGACGTTTAAAACATACTGTCACAAAATTAGTCACTTGAAAAGTGACGTACGGTCTGTAACATTGGTGACATGTAATAAAAAGAAGTTCAATATTACTAAATAACACCAGAATATTATGGTTTGGATTAGTCCGGATTCAAACCAACTAGAATGGTTTAACCAGGACTACCTGGTTCAGTTCAAAAGGTCTTCGGGTGAATCTGGGGTCAACCCATATGGGCTCCTGGGTCGGATCTGCTATTTCAGCCCACTTCATATATAACTGAATCAAAACCCATATCAAATAAAAATAAAAAAATTAATTTCAAAAACCCATAAAAGGACCAAAAAGCCCTTAAGAGGTCACTTAATTTTCCACTAAAATGCCATTTTGATAAACGGTTATATAGGAAACGTGTTCATGTCAAACACGTTGTCTCCTCAAGCCACAATGGACGTCGGGGAAGGATAGTGCTGGGATTTTCGGCAACCACCCAGCGACTCCCGTCGACGGTTCTGTAGGTCGGAAAAGTCCCGACTATTGCTGCAACCTCATGCGGCCGAAACAGTCTTTTTTTAAAAAAAAAAAAAACTTAAAACCAGATTGCAAAAAGGAGGACGATCGTTGCCACAGCCCGCTACCTCCAGAGGCTGCGGCAGAATGTGGTTGCGGATCAGAGTAAATCCTCACTGCGACTGAAAACTTGCAATCACCAAATGATAACTAGAGAACATTGTTTGCCACAATCCGCAGCCACCAAAGCGGCGGCCATAGGTGGCCCCCATAAATAAAAAATTTCAAAAAACTCTCCAGACAAAAAATCAATTTACCACACCACATAAGAGTAGCGACCGTAGGGTGCAGAAAACAAAAGGAAAGAAAATTTTCATTCATAAAATTATATCATTGATCGACTAGGCAAATGATCATGCTCTGATACCACATGTAAGCCAAAATGGAGATGCACATACCTCCGTGTCCGACGTAAAAGGGTAGTGATCGCTGTCATACTGCTGTCAAGTTCCTGCCGCTTCTCTGATGGAGATTGCTTTCTGGTTTCGTAGTCTCTCACATGATACATTGTGATGGATTGTCCGTATCTTTCTGGAAACCAGAGTCTCCGTATCTATCTGCCTCCCTGTAATTGTCTCCCATCAAGATCACTTACAAAGGATGGCGGATCCCACACATGTCAGGTTGACGTGGCAATAGGGGCCACATCAGTCCAACATCTAAATAGGACTGTTATATATATATATATATATATATATATATATATATATATATATATATATATATATATATATATATATATATATATATTAAGAGTGAGAGTAGTGGATAGAAAACGAGTCCGGATCACCTACTGGTACGAGAAGAGTAACAATTCCTCTGGTATGCTCTTTGATTGACTTGTGTCTAGGTGAGGGAACAAAGATAACTTCCATTAGCTAGTGTTTATCTATTTTTAATTCCAATTTTTGCATCGCATTACTTCCTATTTTAATGGAATGATAACTGAATTGGTAGTTTAACGTAGATCTCTCATGATTTTTTTTTAAATTTGTTTCTTCTTTTTTTTTTTTTTTTTTTTATCCATGATTTCCTATTTTAATGGTGAGCAAACTAAATTTGTCATTTTTTTTTAAATAATCTTCCTTAATCAAAAGAATTCTTTTGTTATAGCAGACAATACTTCCTTAGTTGATCTTTGCCATCTCCTCGTTTTTGCATATGCTTGCAAACAACCAAGTGTTGGCCATGTGTTGTCATTGTTGGCAACTTGGCTGTGTGGGCAGTGTTGACGAGCTTACAGTGAAAGAAATGAGGAGAGATAGTGTTTGTGCAAGTGGCAGAGCCGAGGAAGCCTTTGGCATGTTCTACAGTATTCTACAGCTTCTAGAGAGTGATTGAGAAGGTATGCATTGAGTTGACTGGGCAACAACAGTTTCGACAGGTGACAGAATGTGTATGGGCCCCACTGGTGATGTGGACAGTGCCCACATAGACAACATACTGATAGAAAGAGAAGAGAGAAAATAGAGAGAAAGTATGGGTCCCAGAGTGGGTCCCATTCTTGGTTTAGCAAGAAGAGAGAAAGTGTGGACCCCACATGCAAGCCGACAAAGGATCTGAGGCGATATGGCAGTGATACAGGCGATGTGACAGTGTTACAGGTGATGTGACGGTGTTAATCACTGTGTTGGACACCTTCTGAAGCATGAAGAATGGAGAGAATCAGAAGAGAGAGAATCAGAAGAGAGAGAATCAGAAGAGAGAGAAAGAGGAGAGAGAAAATTATGGGTGGGACCCACTGTACCTAGGTGGCATGCCACCATGGCAGCCAGCCTGGTCGAGGGCCAAGGCAGCTAGCCAGCAGGCCAGCCGCATGGCATCACAGCAAGGCAGGCCCGCATGGCACCACAGCATGGCACAACTTGCATGGCACAGCCCGCAAGGCACAAGCCCGCAAGCCATGCCGCAAGGCAGCAGGCTCGCAAGCAATGCCGCAAGGCAGCAGGCTCGCAAGCAATGCCGCAAGGCAGCAGGCCCGCGCGCACACCCCATGGCACATCCTACACGCACACAAGGTGCTCGACAAAAGGTCAGGAGAGAGAGAGAGTTCTTCGCCGTTACAGGGGTATTTTGGTCCAATTAAAAGAAAAATATTCAAAATCTGCGTCCAAGAATGAGCCACGATGCTCAGATTCTTATCCGACGGCCTAGAAGAAGGCGGGCTGAGGTGTGACGCATAAGTTGCATCGGGATTCTTGCGCGCATGATCTGATTGGGTCGCCGTAAGTTAAAACCATGGTCCGCAATGCATGGTAATAGAACCGTGATTCTATGTGGCGCGCGTACAGTACGACGACAGCTCAAGATCTTGATCCAGTGGTCGAAATCGATTCTGAAGTTCGCTGACGCGATTTATTCGGATCCGACGGGAATCAGACGATCCCGCCTTTTCTTCTCAGATCCGACGGCCAATTCTTTCAGATTCTCTCTGAACCAATCATAACTCGACAGCGCACTGACAGGCGGCGCTATTGTGTAGCGCGGTGCACGGAATGTTCTCCAAAAGATTCCATTTCTTATATTTTCACTGGCCGAAACTGTAACGGCCATATCTCGGCCATCCGGAGTCCAAATCGGACGATCCAAAGTGCTCCGAGCTCGTGTTCGAATTTCCTATCTAATGAGAACGAAAAACCAGAGAAAAACGACGATGAACAGTGTGGAGGCTCGGGTTTTTGGGGGAAAACCTTCTCTTGAAGGTATGTGAGTGTTCAATCCTTGTTTTTTGATTACTAACCTTCCATGGATTCAACTGGACTCTATTAAGCTGTATTGAAGATCTTGTATGAGGGTTTGGGAGAAATAATTGTTGTTTGAAGCTTCAATGAGAGCTACAATGGCATTTGCTATGAATGAAAGCTTGGAGTGAAAGTATGCAATTAAACAGGAGCTGTGAGAGCTTGAATGTGCCTATGAAAAGCCAAAAGGCCATGTTGAGTTTGTGAAAACCCTAAGGGAGAAAAAGAAGGAAAGGCATGCACTCAAAGTGTTTGTTAAAATGCCAAGGAAGAAAATGGAGACTGCAGTGAGCCGTTGGAAGTACTGAATGGTGTATTGATGTTTTTAAGAAAAGGGGGAAGTGAAATGGAAAGGGAGAGGCTAGGGTTTGGTGTTAGAATTGTTCATCAAAGATTCCAGTGGACCTGAGGTATATGCCAGGCTTCACAGAGACATCCCATAGTCCTCCTAGAGTACCAGAAAATGCCAGACAAGGGTTGTAAGCTTCTTAACCTTGTATGAATTAATTGTTTATTTCTTGTACTCAATGTATGCTAGCTGTAGGTGATAAATCATGAATGCCTAGCTAGTGGGGATTAAATTGTAGGGCATTGATATAAGCCCAAAAACTATATTGTCTGCTTCCTGTGGGTGCGGGTTAAGTGTTGTGTGTGCAGCGAGTGCTGAGCACTGGTACTTCGGTACCTAAATTATTGGCACATCTGTGCCCTCCTAGTTTTATACTGGGTAAACTGGGTGTATGTACTCCCTGCTATGTAGTCAGCTAAAAGTTGAGTATTGAGTATATACGGAGCCTATAGGGCATTACTCCGTGGACTAGCCATCACATACTGTGGTGGTGAACCACGTATACCTCTGTGTTGTGGATGCCTTGTAAATGTGATTATCTGTATATTGTGAAGTGCGTGGAATGGCTTGCAGGATGGGTATGCACAACATGGTAAACCTTGCCACTTTGTGGTAGTGAGGTGGTTGTGTATACGACTGTGTATGTGACAATTATAGTCAGTGATAGTGTGGTTGTGCTTAGTGAGTAAAGCATCAGATCAAAAACAGTATTGGTCTTCAAGGAATTATTTGGGAAGAATTTTGAAGACACTGATTCACCCCCCTCTCAGTGTCAACCTGTGATCAACACCAAGCTGGTAAAACTTTAATTGCTAGTGATACTGAAGCTTGATTACAAAAGGATATTGAGTTGTTTAGATGTCACTGGTTAGGAAACATTTGGGTTATTTATCTCTTTTCCTTTTGTTCTTTTTTATTCACTTTTTTTTTTTTTTTGTGTGTTCAGGCCAAGCTCCAGATTGCATCTATTGAATGATTTCTGAGGCTTTGAAAAAAAAAAAAACAAAAACATAGCATTGGTACTCTATTGTAGGATAAATGGATTCATCTCTAAAAGAGGGAACATCATCTCTTGCAAAATATTTTATTTATTTCCAATTGATTAAGATTTGGATAGTAAAGTATGAACCATGAAGTGAGCTCATTGTACTATGAAATGATGAACAAGAGAGAGTCCCACGTTGATTGACAAACCAGATGTGATTAAAAAAGAGAATTATTTTAATGATGGATTTACACATTACATGCATTTAACATTCAGTATATAGTAGCAACTGATTGTTTGTGGATTGAGTTGCTTATCTTTTAGAAATCTCAGTAAAAACCCAACATACAAAAGAAGACTCCAAGCCTTTCCTTGTAGTGATAAAAATTTGAAACTTCTTGATTATCTAATGTCGAGAAAAAGGGAAATAAAAGTAACAAAATCCAAAAGGTAAAAGAAAGACAAACTTTCTTTTCCCTCCCCAATAGACATCAATATATATTACCTTTTGAAGACAAACATTGAAGAATTTTATGTACAATAATACATCAAAACAGACGGAGCCTAAGGAAATATAATTTTTTGAAAACTAGTTTAAACTTCCACTTTAAAAATACATTTTGTTAATAAAATAAAGAGGGACAAAAATACATAATGCTGTTTTTCGCTCAGTGATGCTTCTTTGCTGATTCTAAGGTCTAGACCCACCATTGTTCACAGAACTCTGTTAAGGTTACGGCCATAATTAATCAATCTCATTGGAAGTTTCCTGCCATCACATCGGGTCTCCTTCATGCCCTCTTTCACATAATTCATGAGATTATTATTACCTCCACCGGTGGAGGATAGATGTGTCTAGGAATGTAAAAGGATCAAATTCAAATCAAATATACCACCATCTGAATTCGAATCCGTTTAATAACTATCCTATCCGAAATCCTACCGGATGCAAAAAATTGAATTCAAATTCGAGAACTAGATTTCCAGTTTAAATCTGATTCAATCAAGAAAGTATACATAATAGTATTTTTAAAATATATATACAATAATAACCATCCAAAAACACCAAATTATAATTTTATTCTCTTCTCATAATTTTTCATCTTACAATCTACAAAACATCTATCAAGGGAAAATAAATAAATCTTTCAATTTTCGAATCTGAATTTTTGACTATTCGTCTACATCTCTATTTGTATGGCAATTCTCTATCAATTTCAGATGATTTCGTAACATCATCTAGGCCTTGTTTGGAACATAAGAGAAGAAAATGTTGATCTGCTAGTCCAGTTCCATGATAGTTGTTCCCTTCTCTCTGCTCCATAGCTATTGAAGAACATCAAAAAGATCCTCCAACAAGCCGCCGGCAGATGTCGGATGCCCTGATAAAGACGAAAGAGATAAGAAAGAAAAGAAAAAAAAAAAAAAAAAGGAGGAGCAAGAGGAAAAATGGATGGGACAATATAAATGAAAATTAAATAACAGCATCTTGATTATTTGCATAACCCTTAAACGAATAAGACCATTAAGTTGTGGATTCAATTGATGTCATTGCCGCAATGTAATATAAAATAAAATAAAGAAAAAAAAATCCTAATTTTATTCCCCACTGATGACTCCTTTGCAAGATCAGCCATGAAGCGCCAATACTCTCATAGCCATAGCAAAATTTTTTAATTAAGGATTCGGTTGAAAGGAGTTAACTGAGGGGAGAGTCATGGCTGACAAAGATTGGTGTTTTAAACTTAATGTAGGTAGGCTGATTGTGTATGACTTAAACCTATGTACATACATTTGAGGGTCACGATATCCTTTATTTTCTCAATCTCTTTCCAAGGATTATACACAAAATCTCCTAATAAGGAAGCTTTTCGAAACATTCATTGAACAATATTGACAGTTGTTGACAGTTGCCTTATCCTTCCCTTCCCTTCCATCCATTCCATTTGCTTAAGATGTTCCTATTCAAAGGAGTGATCCTTTATCCCCTTGCAAGAAAAAGTACCGCTAGAACTACTCTCCGGCTTTTATTAAACTTTATTTCTCCTGTAGCTACTTTTATTAAACCAAGTCGGGTAAATCTCCATCCCCAAGTTTACTGAAACTAACTCCTTTTATACCCTATTCATTGCAGCTCTTTTAAAGTTACTTCTGTCCGCCAAAGAGTACTGTTAGAGAGAAGTAAAAATCCTATGGTTTCAACTTCAAGTGTCAATCATGACTTCCCTTTTCTATTCTCAAGATGAGTTGATGATGGAAGAATAGCTTGTGCACACTACTAAAGAGGCTCTCTTGATGTTGCAACAATGTACTACCAGAAATAAGAGAGAGAAATGAAACTTTCACAGATGGTCACTTCTTATACAACGTGAAATTGTTTCACTGTTTACTGCAAAACTTCAGCAAGGGAGGAGTTAAAGAAGCTGATTGAGAAAATTTTGATGCATAGCTTTGAGGTTCTTGGTTTCGAGAGTATGTCCACTTTGCAACCTGCCGTTAAAAGGATGAAGAAGATTAAAGTTTCATCATCTGATGAAGTGTGTAATTTTTCAAGAAGAGTTCGAGGCTGAAAAGAAGGTGACGGTTCCATCTTGCTTTTACAAGTATCATGATAGATGTATTTTTTAATGGCTTTTTTCGAGTGGACATTATCCTATTTTTCGATTTGAGTTGGCATCACCAGATGCAGCATAGATATTACAAAATGCGAGACTAACTACTGAGGACTATGCCGAAGGTGGTTAAGTCTTGCAAGTTTTTTTTATCAGTTTTTATTTTCTTCTAGCTTAACGTCCGAGGTATCCCTTGATGTTCTGTGAACTCGAAATAGTATATTTCCTTCTGTTTAACTTGAAATAAAGTTTCAGAAGTATTTTTTTTCTTTCTGTTAACTCAAAATAAAGCTTGAGAAATATTTTGTCTTTCTTTGAACGTGAACTAAAATTTCAGTTGTTTCAATTTAATCTTGGATGCCCATAGTTATTATTCTCAGTTTTATAGTGAAAGATTAATATGTGATTTCTTAGCCCACTAAACAAAAGATATTAAATGGAATGGTGGTTGGAATTATGTTTTCTGTTGCAACCATGCAACCATGACTTCTTCTATGTTGTAGACCAGCTCCATAAATCAGATGTTACAAGCCAATCCTAGTAATACTTGTGGAATCAAAAGATCCCCACCAGGTTGGATCCCGAGTACATGGTGTAACCTCAATAGATGTATAAGTAGCAATACCGAGAGCGGACCCTGAGCCCTTGCATGTATATCATTTATTTGTTCCACTTTTACCTTGCAGTAGCCACTCTCTGCACCATCTCATGATGCTTATGAAAGTAAATGTGAGGAGAAATTAATGGAATTTTATTCATTTTGGACATCACGATTCAATTTCAACGGGAATAATAGGAGATTCAAATTTTAGTGAAAAAAGTTATAAAAGAGACTACTAATTTCAGTTTCGAACGGGAAGGAGAGGTAAGGATTGATAATGTTTTCAATTGATGTTCTAAAATAGTTTTCTAATATGATTTTGATAATAAGAGTGTATATTTAATTCCTAGAATGTGGTTGTTCTCTTTCTGGTGGCACCGAATTGTATAGAGAAAGAGGTTTTCATCACTTCGCAAGCAATTGAGAACCCTTTTACTTTTTCTCTCTGTTCTTTAAGGCAATGGACACATTGGAAACTGTTCAAGTTCCTTGTTAGGACAAGATTCAAAAGACTTCATACCAGATCCCTCTTTTTCCATGACCTGTAAAGAAGATCTTAACAAGGAAAATGTTGTATCAGGAGGAACATATTTAGATTTAACACATGTCCCTTTTAAAAATTATGAATCCGCCATTGATGATTGGGCACAATCCTTGCCCATTGTCATTACAAGCTTTGAGTCCACATGGTTTAAGAAAAGATTCTTAGATTGGGTTAGTGGAACTCTCTAAGGTTCTGCTCTTCACTATCTCAAGCAATGGAAAAGTACCCCATAAAACAAGCAGCGAAAGAACTTCTTTAGAATTTAATGAAATCTTTTGATACGTTATTATCTGATATTGTAAAACTCCTTAAAAATGAGTTTTGTGAGATTAAATCCGACGAACAAACTGCGAAAGATATTACATACGCTTTAACCAAGCTAAAGTTATGTAATATGAATAACTTTGAAGAATTTTCTAAGGCATTTCAGCAATATTATCATCTTTTACCAGTAGTTTCAACCAAACAATGATTGTCTCAATTCTTTGCAAAAATATTACCCCCACCTTGGGACACTATTTGCAAAGATAATTATCCCAAATTTTATCTTGAAACAAAAAGTACAGACACTCTAGGAAATCAAATTAATTATATTTATAGACAATTAATTAATCACTGTTTGGATGCAAGAGCAGCCAAACAATTAAAAAAGAAATTTAATCCTGGTTTTTATAAATCCCTAATTAAAAATAATGAAGAATTTAGATGTGAAAATACCTACACTAAGAAAAAAGAAAATCTTATAAAATGTCTAAACCCATGAAAACATTTAGACGACGATAAAAGTGAAAAAATTTAACCCACGAAATAGATATTTTAAACAGAAAAAATATGTTAGGAAATCCAACCCTAACAACAAGGCAAAAACCTTCCGTTGTTATGCATGTAATGAAGAAGGACATTATGCTAATAAATGTCCTCAAAAAAACAAAGGTGTCTGAAAAATGGTCAAATAATTAGAGGTAAAGAATCTTGAAATTGTTTTTGGAGATGGTATTACTGACTCTTTAGAAATACTGTATGAGTTGGTAAATGAAATTGATTCTGATTCATGTTTAGATTCAGATGGCATCTTTGAATTCAAAACATTAGATGTCCCCACTCCATCGAATGACCAAGAAACGATCAATCTTTACGATTGTTTTGAACCAGCCCCACCTGAAGAAATATATCAGGTTTGCTTATCCAACTATATCCTAGAAGATATGGTTGTTGACTTTTCTAAATATGAAAAACATAAAAACATTAGAAAAGAAGAACTTTATCGTTTATCTCGGTTACCATTTTGGTTAACTAGATATTTTGAGCAAGCGAGTGGAAACACCACTGCTTGACTCATAGAAAACTCCAAAATCAAAATTTAACCCTTTAACAAAGAAAAAATTATGAAATTGTGTAAAAAACACCCCCAAATCTGATATATTCATATCGGAATCATTTAAATTGAAATCACCGCTTTGTTTCAACAAGGCATTGACATCCATATCATAGCATTTCTCTTCGATAAACGATTCATCGAGAACCCCACATCAACCTTGATAGGAGGAATAGATTCCAATCTTATAGTTGGAAACATTTGGTTTAGGGTAAAACTTAATTATTTTGTTTCTCTCACAGATCCTAACATAGAAGATACTTTAGTCCTCCATATAAAAATTGATGGACTAGGAATAAAATCAAATAGCAAAAATATAGTAATCTCATGGACAGCCATTCATGAATTAACTAATATCGTAAAAACATCAATTAAGCCAACTATTAAGCGTATAGTTGAAATTTTTGAACCCAAACCTTTTGAAATAGGAATTCAACATCGCTTAATTAACTGGCGTGATCTTAGTATACCAAAACAATGGTTATTCGATGATGTTATTATCAAAGACGAAAGAACATTTCCTACTCTAGAAATAATAGCCTTGGGAAAAAATATTTATTTTCAACGACAATTTTCTGAACCACAGAAAATGCTAACTCAGTGCAATTTCTCAACTTCTGTACTAATAAAAGAACCAAAATCTATTGCCACTAAGACGGTTCAGATCCTTATTCGACTAGGATCAGGATCTCATTCCTCTAAAGGTAAAGGAATCCTTGATGATGCTGAAGAAGCTAAAACCTTCGTCGATGATGAGGAATATATATTTTCTGCTAAACAAAGTAAGAAAAAATATTTACATGTACAAGCCAAATTTCACTTCCCATTATACAAACCATATACGTTGGATGTGTTGCTTGATACTAGAGCCATAACATGTTGTGGTAGATGGCAATCTTTACCCTCCGAACAGTAGATAAAGATAAAAACACCAATCTCAGCCATTGGAATTAATGGGCATCCCATATCTTTAGAATATAAAGCTGAAAATATACCCGTTATTTTAAAAAATGATAAATTTATTATTCCTAAAATACTTTATTTTCCTATCATGTATGGAGATTTCATCTTAGAAAATAATTTCACTTGTTTATACCTTCCAATGGAATGGCATAAACATAATATTATTTTTACCACCGACAAAAAGGTAAAAGTTTTAATTATACCACATCATGTTAATAAATGTGAAATAGGTTTCACTCCCATACTTCATCAAGTACTAAATCTTGATGAAACAAAATTAAATGTTTCTTAAATTAAAAGACAATTTTAGTGAAAATCCCCTGCAATTATAGGAAAGACCTCCCCAATATTATACATTAAAGCTTAATGATCCAACCAATGTCATTAGAGTTAATCCAATTATATATACATTTCAAAATATATAAGAATTTGATAACCAACTCAAAGAATTGTTAGATAGAGGACTTATTAAACCCACATCAAGCCCTCATTCCTGTCCAACATTTCTAGTACGAATTCATGCTGAGATAAAATAAGAAAAAGCAAGAATGATAATTAATTATAAGAGCTTAAATAAGCATTTTATATTTGATGGCTATTTTATCCCTCGAAAAGATGTCTTAATTAATAAAATTAGAGATGCTATTATTTATAATAAATTCGACTGTAAATCTAGATTTTGGTAAGTAAAATTAACCGACGAGTCGAAACCCAAAAAAGGGAAGTTACCATTCTTTCCCAATCCCTGAAGAGGTGGCATCAGAATTACTGATTCAGACTCTCCAACTCAAGAATTTACTGAAATTTATCCACAAAATATTAGATATTTTATTCCTACCTTTAATCATTCCTTTGGACAATCATTCGGAACAAATGTTCCCCAATAATCCGAATATGGAGCTAAAATCCTAGTTCATTTCAACACCTCCAAAATTCTCAGGGGCAACCAATGGCAGGTTATTCTCAAACTCCTTGGGCCACTCCGTCTCAAGAAATATCATATTCTCAGGTTTTAAAAACCCTAAACCCTGAACCTTTGTCAAAAAAATATGGTTGTTGATTTTTTTAATCTAGGAATTCCAAAAGCCTTTTATGATGAAATTAATGGTGCCTGGAAAGCACATGTTATGGAACATAAAAAGTTGTTTCGGGAACATTTGAGTTCTCTTTCTAACATGTTGGCCCAATATTGTTTTAAACAAAAAGAATTTCAAAAACTCATTCTAGGTATCATTAACCAAATGAACTTGAATGATGATTATGATTTAAATAAAATCAATATGTTTTTACAAATTGTAGAATATATGGAACCCCCTTATTCCGAAGACTGTATTTTTAATAAAATAAAACGCATTATTCTATACAAAAAAAGCAAGAAGATTCTCCCTGTTGATCTCTTCAATAGGATTAAAACAATCTACGATGATGAACAATATACTGCTTTTAATAATATCTTAACCCAATATTTTAAGTGACTGTTTGAAAATAAATTCAAACATATGCATTTATGTTTTTATTTGGAATTATACCCTTGGGATGAAACAATATTTTTCTAGGGAGTACTCTCTAGAGTTTATTTAAAAAATACCAGTGCCGATTTAATAAACCATTTCTCTAATATGATTAAAGTCATGCCTTATCATGTTGCTGACACATGAAAATTTGATAATTACTTATAACTAAATGTTTTTGGAACTATTGGTTGGTGGAGAAGAGAAAGGTTTTTTGCACCTTGTCAAATCTGGACCTTAACCAGACCATCTGACATAGATATAGTCGGCCCGCTACAAATTGAAGCCGATGAATTGTTGAAAATTGCTTGACATATCAAAGGTGAACAATTCTTCATCAACTCGATAGTCGAACTCCACGATGTAGCACAGTACGCTCAACTCTTTGACTTTCAAATCACTAATGGACAAATGGTTTTTTGTACAAATATGCACATCAACTACCAAATCACCCCTTAGCAAGAAAGCGAGGTTCATCAACGGTTGGATCAGTTCATCAAACTAAACTTTCTAGACCTTCCGTTTGAATATTTATTTGAAGCTGAAGAAATCATTGATCAGCGTCAATTAGATCGGTGATATCCCAATCTAGGAGATATCGACTCTTACATGTCCTCACCAGATAGCAGACCCAGCACGGGAGGAACCTGTTGACATGATCGAGTCTCGAGATAATGACTAACTACATTTGTAGCATGAAGACTTGTTAAGAGGCCACATGCTAAAAATCTAGCATACGACATCTCTAAAGACTTAACTTTTCTATTTAGAGTTACTGTAGCAAGTTACTGTAGTAGTGAATAGTGCCACCGACAATTCAAAAAGGATATTTGAACAGAGATCCGTCTCCTAGTAATGATTATTAATAGGAGGGATGGTTTCAATTTCTAACCAGTTGTAGGTACTATTAGATTAGGGTATAAATTGATTCATAGGAAGGTTATTGCTTTGATATGATTCAGTTCAAGATGTTACTAATAGAAACCAAAACCAATCAATTTACTTTAATTTTCAAACCAAAATCAAACTGATTAATTATCAGTTCTTAACTCTCAAACAAAAGTTCAATCAATTAACAACCAGTTTATAAGTTATGGTAAATCATTTCACAAACAGTTTCTTACATAGTTTCTTTTTGGTTTTGTTTCTGTTCTTGAAACAGATTTTTTTTATTTCTGTTCGTGGGTCAAATTTCTAGGTAAAAGAACGTGCTTGATATTGTATTGAAATTTCCAGTCTTTACTGCCATTATTCGCTTGTTTAGGTTGTTGCGCATGTTGTTTGAGTCTCTGCAAGATGAAACAAACCAGAACTCAAAATTTCAAAAGAAACAGGTCAGCATAACAGGTACGGGCTTTGAGTAAGATCAAATAAGTAAGGTTATCTGGCCCTTAAGCACCTCTCTGTAGCATCTGCTTATACATTGTAGTTGCCTCTCGATGATTATTTTTTCTCCTTAGCCTCCATGGCTATTTTCCATAAGAAGATAATTGGGGTTTTGGTATCTTTCAGAATTGTTATAGAGTAGTCAAGACTATCTGATTTAGATATCACACTAAAAACGATCAAACAACTCAACCTACTTCAGAATTTCAAATGAAATTAAAATTGAAATCAATTGAAAATAGATGAAAATGCATACAAACAATATGTTTTCATAAAATAGCACCCCAAAATTGAAATTGAATTCCCAAAGGTATTCTAAGGCCCTGCACTATGACATTCGTATTTCTAAATTTGTATGCTTTTTGTTCCTAGGAACATAAAAAAAAAAAAAAGCAATTTGTTTGTTATCACCAACTCCTTTTTATATTTTATGGGAATGAACCCGTGGCCAGGGAAGATGGTAAAAAAATTGCTTCTCTATTCCTATAAGAAAAGCAAGTAAAAAAAAACCTAGATATTTCCGTATGCAACTTCCAGTGATAATCTCCACTCTCTTGTTGGACTTTATGTTGTCATTGTTGGCAACTTGGCTGATGTGATAGTGTTTGTGAGCATACAGTCAAAGAATCAGGAGAGAGAGTATCAGTGTAGGAGAGAGAGTATTAGTGTAGGAGAGAGAGTGTCAGTGCAATGGCAAAGATGGAACAACCTCGCATGTATGTTTTACAGTGTTCTACATGTGTCTCAGATGGCTTGCAGTGAGTTAAATGGTATTCTACATCAAGTTTGATGAGAGAGAGTGTCTGTGGACCCCACTGGTGATGTGACACAGCTTCTCTGGTGATGTGGCCGAGTTTCTGATGATGCGACAGTGTTCCTGAAGCTTTTCTGATCATGTTCATGTTTCTCATGTTTCTGGTATTGTGGCATTGAAGAGAGAAATTCAAGAGAGAGAAAAAAGAGAGAGAATCAATTAAGAGAAAGAGGAGAGAGAAAAAATGTGAGTGGGATCCATAGGTGTGGTGGCAAGGTGACATGCCAACATGGCAGCCCACGGCACTTGGCATGCATGCACACAAAGTTTCGGGTTCAAATTCCAAGGTTTGACAGAGTTTTAACTTTGGGCCTATTTTTGGTGGGTCCCGTAGCAGGTTCATGGAGATCTGGCATTGGAAAGATGTAGAGCGTCAAGTTAGCTTTTCATTGCAACTTGAATCGCTCAATTCCGACTTCAGATGAGAGAGATATCGCAATTCTCGTCGAAACGATCGAAAAATGGCAAAAATAGGAGCTCTCGGTGAGTATATGTGTGACAGGGAAAATCGTATAGTTTTACTATAGTTGAGGGACCTCTTTGCAATTATAAAAAGATAAAGGACGGCACGGTAATTAACCTTAATTGAAAAAGAAACCATTTGGACGGCATCTAGTGAGCCACGCGTGTCAGATTCAGATCTGACGGTTCACAAATAGGCTGGCTAAGGTGTATATCGTCGGTTCCGCCTAGATTCCATCGCGAGGCTTCTGGTTGGATGGAGGCAGTTTAAAAAGGTGGTTTGCGTTTCACGGAATCGGTGTCTTGTTTCCATGTGGCGCGCTTTCGGTACAACGGCGATC
The DNA here is from genome assembly GCA_028583415.1 of Protea cynaroides. Classification (NCBI taxonomy): domain Eukaryota; kingdom Viridiplantae; phylum Streptophyta; class Magnoliopsida; order Proteales; family Proteaceae; genus Protea; species Protea cynaroides. Next base: position 56,923,578 of record CM053265.1, read on the forward strand.
AAGATCCAGATCTTGCGGTCGCGATTGAAAAAGATCGCCGCTGACGTGATATATTCAGATCCGACGGACAACGTCAAATCCCGCCTTTTTGAGGTCAATCCAACGGTCTCCGTCGCAGATTCTGCAGCAGACCAATCATAAAGCGACAGCGCAGGCGTGGGTGTCGATTCGTGTAGCGTAGGTGCACGGTATGGCTCCGAAAGATTCTATTTTGAATTTTCTGACTGGCCGAACTTCAAACTGACATAACTTTCTCATCCGAACTCCAAATCGGTCCGTTCAAGTTACAGTTTCCATATTTTTGGATGCTCTATCTATTGGGTGCCGTTGGGAGTCGTAAAAACCTGGATAAAAATCAAAAATAGGGTTTTGAAGCTTAACAAAGGATTTTCTAGGGTTTCGTGCTTGTGGGAGTGATCAATCACCAACTACCTCTTCTTTATGCATCAATGAAGTGCTAAATCCCTGTGAGAGGTCAGTAGAGCTTTTATTTTCATATTCATGGTGATTATGGGTTGTGTGGAAGAGATTTGAAGCCTATGAGCAAGGTGTGCTCTGTGAATCGATCTCTATCAACATTGAAGACTGTTGGAGAGTACCTGAGAGCAGTGTGAAGCTTCAGAGAGATTGTTGGCCATTCGAAAGCATTATTTGTGAGATTTTTCAATTCCCTATCTATTTATGCTTTCAATTTATTATATGCTAGCGTAGGTGTAAATTGTTGAATACCTAGCTAGTGGGGAAAAATTGTAAGGCAAATTTATAAGCCTATAAAAAATTATTATTTGCTTCCCGTGGGTGCGGGTTAAGCATGGTGTGCAGCGTGTGCTGAACACTGGTACTTGATACCTGAATTTCTGGCACATGTGTGCCTTCCTAGTTTTATGCTGGGTAAATTGGGTGTATGTACTCCTTGCTGTATAGACAGCAAAAAGAAGTGTATTGAGTATATACGGAATCCGATCCGTTGGGCATTACTCCATGGACTAGCCATCACACACTGTGTTGGTGAACCATGTATATCCTGTGTTGTGGATTGTCTTTATTTTCCTATATATTTTGGAGTGCGTGGAATGGCTTGCAGGATGGGTGTGCAAATCTAGTAGATCTGACCATTGAGTGGTAGCGAGGTAGATTTGCATACGCTTGTGTGTGTGTAAAAGAATATATCTTCATCAGCTCTGGGCAGCAGTAAATAATTAAGGAGAATTTTCAGACACTGATTCACCCCCCCTCTCAGTGTCATATCAAGTTCATCATCTCTTTCTCTCGGTCCGATTGGATTCCTATCTAAACTACAGAAATGCAAATCCCTGAACCAATTGAAGCAAATTCAATCCTAAATAATCCAAAAAAAAAAGAGGGGGGAGGGGAACTTTCTTGAACTCCCATCCATCTTCTTAGAGATGTCTTTTTTTGTTTCTCCGATATGCCAATCTCCAGTGTTCTTTGACTTTGTCTTCAAAAGCACTCGAAAACGATTTCAGTGATTTAAGAGTTGAAAAATGCGTAAGATCAAAATTTTTTTGTGACCAATACAATATGCATGGAGTTAAAATCAAGTAATGCACGTATAAAAACTGAAAAAAAATGCAAGATGAAACACGTATAAATCCTTATAAAACAGTGTGCAATACATGCATGGCTAAATTTGGAAAACTCAACAAGGATAGAACTCCTGTATACGGTAAACAACAAGTGGCAATTCATAAAAAGAAAAAAAAATGGACAGCAAACCCAGTGGATTTAAAATTCAAGAAATTCACATGAATAGTCATCAATGGAAGATGAGATCAAATGGCAATATGATGAGATCAAAAAAATTACAACACATCAGATTGTATGAAGTGCATATATAGTTTTTAAAATCGACAACAATAGAAAATGTTAGTACAAAAGATTATACAAAGATATTCTCCGGATTCAACATGGAACCAACAAACTCAGGAATTCATTGTCACAGGATTCACCTTGACCAAAAAATCACTGGAAATCACCATCATTGAAAGTTTCAAGAATTTGTATGTAAGCAAGAAACCAAAAGTCACAGGGACTTGTATGGAGGAAGAACAACAATACTTAAAGATCTAAAAAAAAAAAAAAAAATCAATACAACAACTGTGCAAAGAAAATTTGACATGGAGAAGCAAATAAGAAAACAAAACTCACAAAAAAAAAAGGCAATCTAATCCGAGAGATACAACCAAGTCAAAAATAAATTAGAAAAAAAAAAGGAAACGGCAAAGTGAATGGGAATCACGAACAAAAAAATAAAACAAGAACAAACATAACATGAATTTTGTTGCATTTTTTTTTGTAAGGGAAAAAAAAAAAAAAAAACCAGAATAGATTCTAGAAGTTTATTCATCAGATTTACAAAGAACGAAAATAGATCACTTAACAAAATATGAAACAAAGTGTTGGAACCTTGGCCAAGTTGAGCAGTTGAGAGATCTTTGTGTGTGTTGTCATTGTTGGCAACCTTGGCGACCGCTTCATAGTTGGCAAAATGATATGGAGAAGAGAGAATATCAGCAGGCAGTGTATCCAGTCAGCAGACAGAGTAGACAGTCAGCAGGCATGGTTGGACAGTCAGAAGCCTATTTGGAAGCCAGTTCACAGTGCTTACAGTTCAGTGAAAGAAGACATATAAAGTAGAGAGACAAAGTAGAGAAAGAAAGAGGAGAGAGAATATCTATGGATCCCACTAAAGTCCCACTGACAGACATGGTGACTGGGTTGGTGCACTGACAGCAGTTGATGAAAGAGACAAGTAAAAGAAAGAAAATGAAGACTAAAAAGAAGAGAGAGAAAGAAGAGAGAGAAGAGGTGAGAGATTGGTGGGTCCCACCTGAGGTGGCCAGGCCAGCATGGCAGCCAGCCCAGGCCAGCAGCCATAGCCGAGGCCAGCAGTCGTGGCACCAGGCCAGCAGGCCAAGTCCACCTAGGCAGCTCTGCCTGCCATGTTGCGCACATAGCACAACAGACCAGCAGGCCCAGCCATGCCACGCACAAAGCAGGTCAGCAGGCCCTCTGCCTAGTAGCACAGCCACACAGCAGGGCATAGTGCATGACCCAGGTGAGCAGCGCAGCAGCACAACCATGCTACGCGTATAGCAGCACAACACCAGGCCATGCTACGAGCACAGTAGCACAGCCATGCGGCGCGCACAGCAACACAACACCAGGCCATGCCGCGAGCTCAGCAGCACAGCCATGCCGCGAGCTCAGCAGCACTACTTGCCACGCACAGCAAGCATGCTGGTGCATAGTAGGCAGCCATCATACCATGCTAGTTGCCCAATGCACAAAGCAGCAGGCCACATGAAAAGCCACCCGCACCCATAACTATGCCGCGCACAGCAAGCCAACAGTAGCATAGGACAGCTGCGCAGCCAGCCTCGAGCAGGCCAGCAAGGCTCGCAACCCTACAAGCCCGCAAGACCAGCCGCACGTGTGCCTCGCAAGCCTCCACAAGGCTTGCCCCGCATGCGGATCACTTGTTCGACGAAATTCCGCAAAAAACAATACCTTTGACACCTTACTAGAAATAAAAAGGCTTACAGGGCATTACCACACATTCTGAGGGGCATTTTTGTCCTTGGGAAAAAGAGAAGATCCGAAATCGTTGAGCCAGATTGAGCCACGCCATTCAGATGCTCATCCAGTGGCTGAGTTCAAGGCGGGCTATGGTGTTTCATAGGCGCTCCGTTAAGATTATTGCGCATGATTGAGGATTGGCCAGATACACCTTAAAAAGGTGATCCGCGTCGCATGGAGCTGGATCCAGGATTCAGTGAAGCACTCGTATGGTACGTCAACATTGCGGATCCCAATCTGATGGCTAGGATTTGTTCTGAGCTCCGCTGATGGGATTACAAAGATCGAAAGGCCCAGAGGCTTTCCCGCTTTTACCTGACCAATCCAACGGCGGATCTTCAAGATTCTCTGATCCGCCAATCACATCTCGACAATGTCGTATGATATGACAGAGGTGGCGGCGCTAGTGTGTGTTGTGGCACACCAAACAAGTTTGAAGATTCTGTTTCTTTTAATCTGATTGGCTGGACTTGGGATGGCCATATCTCAGCCATCCGATGTCTGATTTGAGTGATTCAAATTGCTCCAAACTCATCTTTTCGAGCACTGTTCACCTGCAACAAAAAAAAAAATCAGTTTTGGTGAGAGTGGCTCCAGGTTTGTGAAGAAACAAAGGGTTTTGAGCTCTTGTGTGTAAATCCATCTCCACCTACCTCTCTTTGATGCTAATGGCTAAATGAAGCATGGGAGAGGTAGTTTGAGCACTCATGGTGAGTTGTGAGTGATTTGGGATGTGAGTAGAGTATTGGAAGACTACCAACTGTTGTGTGAGATTGAAAATGAACATCCACCAATACTGAAGAACTGGAGAGACCAAATGATGAGCACCACTCAGTCTTGAGCATGCTGGGAAGGTAACCACTCACACAAGCCCTATTTATTTATACCAATGTCATATGGGAAGGGTTTGTAATATCTATTTAACATATACATTGTCACACCCCAATTCCGTACTGTACAGAATGGTGTGATGAACCGCTAGCAAACCAACGGTTCAACCAGGATCTCGAGTAGGCTATCCCCGTGTTATCTAAACTCCCATACATCCGTAATCATAATCAGAGTAAATACACAACAACAGAAATCTTATAGTAAAATGAACTGAGAATCTACTGTGATATAAATATTAAATAGTAAATTATTCTGTATCAACTGGAACATAAATAATTATCAAATACATGTCTTTATTAAATTCAAATAAAGAAACCTAAGAAAAATCTAATCGAATACACATGAGTTGCACTCGCAAGATGAGTCATGTGTATCTACTTCAGCTTCAGCTTCCATCACCGCCACGTTCCCGTATGCTGGAGTATTCATATAATCTTCAACCGTATAACCTGCATCATCAACTAAAAATATTCGACGTCGAGGGGTGAGCACACATCACGGCTCAGTGAGTAGACAAAACAATGCAACAATACATATGGCATGCAATCAATTCATATCTTTGGTCTGGTTTATAGTTTGCAATGCGTAATAGAAAGGTTCGGTGGTCAAAGGTTAATGTTTATTGACCCCGCCTCTATACACAGGGTGTGGAAGTCCACCCGAAGGTTAACATTTATCGTCGTCCCCATCCACCCTAATCATGACATTATACAACAAAGGTTAACGTTTATTGCTATATAATACCATACCAACACGTAAGCCCCTGTTAGCGAGGGCTTGCAAACTGGGCTCGCAACTAACCAATCCTAATGCCAAACAAGTGTATCCAAGGCCTCACCCCAAGCATCCCTCGGAATGTCCATAGAAATAGAGCTAAGGCCCCCGGTAGAGTCGAAACTACAAGGACCGAGACCACCTCCCGATACTCTACGGCATAATAGTTCTGCTAAAGTAATGGCGATACGACGATGCTAATGCACAAGACTTGAGTTAGAGATAGAGCTAAAGTGCTGAGACCCGCCAAAGGTTAACGTTTATTGACGTTCTCATCACACCTCCCCTGATATTCGCTCGCATCAAGTACACCAACCACACACATACAATCACATGCCTATTCCTATCATCAACATCATCATCCTGTCATAAACAATAAAATAAATATGCATGAACAAATAATAGAAATATTGGATGGCATGTTGTATGCACATTACAAACATATTCGCATAGAATCAAGCATGGCATTGGACTCAAGAAATAGAAAATAGTTTGTTATTAACCAATTAGTTTAGAGTTCCGTTTCCTCACCTTAGCTTGCTAATAGATACTTTTCCAAGCTTTAGAATCACCTTTATATTGTTATTATATTGCTAGAAGACCTAACAAAGTCGATAGAATTTAATTAGAATTTATTCTGAATTTAAAAACCATTCTGTTAACTGAGGGTCGGAGGTAGGGTCAGAGTCATGATCTACCCTGGGTGCGACCCTCCCCAAACTCTGAACTTTCCGAACACTGAGGGTCGATGGTCAGTATCACCTAGGGTCAGATGGTCATCGACCCTCGGTGCGACCCTCGGTGCACTTTGGTCCAGTTCCCTCTTTTAGTCCATTCTTCGTGCTTGGGATCCTATGACTTGCTCCTACATTCCATTCTACATTCATTCCATGGTCTGAAACCATGTATAATCCACCTAGATAGCTTTCATGTAATCCCCCATGGTTTTCCATAAAAACCTAACCATGGGTTGATGGTTTGGGTTTCTCCAAGATCACACTCTCATCAATATCTAACCTAAGGTCTGTAGAAACTCATGGAATTAGTATCCATACTTGAGAAGAATATTCCTTCTCTACAACTCTTCTCTTTTGGCTAAATTTCTTCCTTGCTTCTGTTCTTCCTCTTTTCCTTCTCTTCTCTTTCTCTTAATTCAATTAGGGTTGTGAAAAGGAGTGAAAGAGGCTTAGGGACGTCCTTTAAATAGAGTAGGAACATCCTAAATAAGTCCCATTGAGATTAGGAAAGAATCCCAATAAAAAATTAGGAAATTTCCTAATTTCTATATCTTACGATAATCGAGGGTCGATGATCCCGTCGACCCTAGGGTTCAAGATGTCCGACCCTCCCTTCAAAATTGAGGGTCTGACTTTCTGCTTTGGGAGGTCCGACCCTGCTTAGCTGGGTATGCGACCCTCCCCTCAAACTAAGTATTTTTGGGTCGATTTGCTACCTGGGATCTCGATCTCCTTCACGCCCTTGGTCCATTTGACTCGACCATGATGGGTAAACCTAGTTCAAGGTGGTAAGACCGGGTTAGATTGACACGGGTTTTACATACATTGTAACCTGTCAAGTTGGGGGCTTGACAGGAATGAGGATTGTTTCCTAGGACTCAGTTGCAGCTGGGAATGTGGTCGATGTTGTATCATCTGGGTTGTAGGTGCAACCATAGCATGAAAGTAGAGTATTGGGTATAATATGAAATCCTGGTTAGGGTATTGTCCCGTGGAGTAGCCGTCATAGGTGAACCACGTTACACAGTGTGTCATGTGGATATGGATGTGTTTGTTTGTGTTGTGCATTTGAAGTACGTGGGTTGTAGGTCTGGGTGTACACACTTGGTAGGCCAAGCCTCTGGTATGGATACCAGTAGGTGTGTGGCATGGTGTGTTACACGAAATGTGTAAATGAACAAATATGTGAACTAGTCAGCTCAAGGCAGCACAGCATAGACAAACAACTCAAGGCAGCATTATTTAATCAGTCTGGACTAACCTCACATTGTTGGGAATATTTTTAGTGGTCACTGATTCACCCCCCCTCTCAGTGTCAATCTGGAAATCACACAAAGAAAGATAACAAAATATCTGAGGAGAAAATGGATCATAGATGAAATGGGACATCAGGAGGAGAAGTTTCGAAAAAGATCCTGAAGAGAACGCCTTGGAAGAAATATTGAACAAAGATTTAAACTAGTAGATCTCAAATACTGCCGATGAGGATTATGAAGATAGACAGAAGAAAACAAATAATAGTCATGCCGTTGAGCTAAATTTCAGACCTTGTTTTATCAAATCTGATTGATCTTGAAGAACATATCAGGTTCAAATTTATTTAAGGAAACTCCTCGAAGAATAGATTCATTGGAATGCGTTGATTTATTTCATTCTGAAAGTAAAGTTTCCAAACTTAAAATTTTCATTTCATTTTGGAGGGAATTTTTAAAGTATTTTGGCTTTAGCTCAAGGGGAGCTTGTGGAAGCTTCAATCCTACATTACTTAGGGATTGATACGGGAGAATACGCCTTCCCCAATCAAGTTTCGACACGTGTATATTAGGGCCCAAGCCCTTAGGGGAAGGTCCCCATTCCTATAATTAAATTTGCACGTATAAGACAAAAACAGCTTCTCATGAACCAGAACCATCAATGAGAATATAGAAGAGACTCAGAGCATCGCTATCATGAAGGTCTCGGAGCCTCATGCCCTTGAAGGCCTCGGAGCTTAGCGGTACTACGACCTCGGAGTCTCGCCATGATAGAAGCCTCGACACCTCATCAATAATCGGTATCTCTTCAACGCAGAACCCTCTGCACCTCAATAAGTAGACATCAACATATAGATCCACATGCTACTTGCCAGTTGTACTATAGCGTACGAGTGGGGTCCATTCATATAAATACAAAGATCAAAGTTTCCCCCTAGATGTCCACCAAGGGAAAGTCAACAGACTCCTGAGAAGGAGATCTTATTGTTCGATGACTGAGCAGAAGATCACTTCATCACCAAATCAATGGGCATGAGTCACACTTTAGGGAGGACATTCCGCCACAACAGGAGACATGTCCCGCTCCCACATCCAGGTCACTCCAAACCTATAAATAGAGGAAGCATACCTAGGTAAACACACAATCATTTTCTAGCACTCGAGCTCAGAGCAAGTTAGCTACCTGAATCCTTTTCATTCAAAGGGACAACCTCTCTTACCTGTCCCATACTGCTTGTCTCTCAGACTGACTTAGGCATCGGAGTGGCCAGAGGGTGTCTCCACCCGACCATCACTACAGTGTCCATTTTTCCTTTTTGCAGGAACTACAAGTAAGCTAAAGATCAATCCGGTTAGGATCGACAACAGGATAAAAGTGAGAAGTATATAAGTAATGGCTAACTCGAGCCCTTAAAAAAAAGGCTCACTCTTGAGAGTGGAGTCCAAGGGGTTCCGGGATTCTTTTAACACTCGTGCGTTGGGCCTGGGAGTATTAGTGGGTGTGGATCACTAAGATACCTTTTAAATGGGTGTTTTTGTACGTTTTTAATTACTTGCATTTTGGTAGGGTGCATCTCTATGTATTTAAGTACATAGATGTTTGTCTTATACCCTTTCATAAATCAACAAGTACCATTCGTATAAAGGTATGTATCATACCTTTCGGTATAGGAAGAAGTACCTTTACATATGGACATGACTGTATAGGTAGAGGGGTGCAATCCTAGCCCTTTACATGATAATTTACAAGAAAAACTCTCATAGATTTCTCTCCCTTTTGGAGGACAAATGAGCTAAACAATTAATCTAGTAATATTGGAAGACCCAAATGAAACAATTAATCTAGTGATATTGGAAGACCCAAAAGATTATTCCAATGTATCATTTCTAGGTCCAATATTTGTTCGGCTCTATGGAAGGGTTTTGTGGCATGCTTCATGTCACACCCCAATTCTGATCCAACCAGAATGGTGTGAGTGAACCGTCATTGAACCAACGGTTCACACCAAGATCTCGAATAGGCCGTGTCCACCCATACAAACCAATTACATATAACCACAATCAGAATATAAATATACAGCGGAAGACTTTAAATAGAATGAACTGAGTGTCTAATGATAATTTAAATAAATATCCCATTATTCAAATTCAAACATGTTATAATAATCTTTTACATCTCTTAATAACAAACAAAAATAACTGAAATAAATAAATAAAACAAATCACAGGTACACGCAGAAAGGGCACTCGCATGAAGCGTCATGCTCGTCCTCTCCTGCTTGCACATCTAGAGCAGCCACACCTCCATACGCCGGAGCGTTCACATAGTCATCCACAGTGTAACCTGCATCAACATCTAAAAACAATGTACGTACAAATGGTGAGCACACAACACAGCTCAGTAAAACAATCAGACAGTTTCACAAGATTATGCATGAGTAACAATCAATTTTATGCTGTGGTCTGGTTTAAGTTTGCAATGTGCTATAGAAAGGTTTGGTGGCCCCCGCACCTCTATACACGAGTGTGTGGCGTCGCACAGTAATCACACTACCACCAACCCACATGCACCCATCATGGAATAGAGATAGAGCTAAGGTATACCCGCACCTCCCCTGATACTCTACCCATACTAGTACCTAAGCCCCTACTGGCCAGGGCTCGCAAACTGGGCTCGCAACTAACCAATCCTATATGTCAACAATGTATGCTCTATCCCAGCACAGTCGTTTACGGCATAGAGATAGAGCTAGAGCGTGCAGGCCGGGTCGGAGACCACCAAACCTCACCTCCCCCTGATACCCTATCCGCAACTAACCCACTAGGATAGAAACAATACGCAGGTAGACCCTATCCCAACATAACTCCCTACGGCATAGAGATAGAGCTAAAGCATCGTGGACAAGCCGGCGTCGACTCGGAATCCTCGAGTACCACCCAACGATGGCCGGGACAACATCAATATCGGAGACCACCGTACCACGATCTTCCCCGATACCCCACCCGTACCAAGCACATTAAGACGAATACTACAAAAAGTGCCGGTGTGAAGAGCGATCCCGGGCCCATGCCCCACTCCACACACCAACGAAAACAATCACATACCTAACAATCACATCCTATGAATGCATGAACAATAATAATAACTGAAAGTAAAGGATGGCATGTGAATATGCACCAACATCACATCATAGATATTCAATGATTAACAACGATTTACTGTCCATTAATTATTAGGTTTAGGTCAGATTCCCTTACCTGACGCTCGTTCGATTACTTGTTCCACGTCGCAAGATCCAAACGATAAGTCACAGCGTCCTACATAATATTAGGGTTTCATTCGAATATATTATTTAGGGTTTCATGTTGGTCGGAAACCAACAGTGATCACAAAATACCCTCACAGAGCTGACCGGTGGCATGTAGCGGTCGCAGCTCTGTGGGAAAGACTGGCGACCGGTATGGTCAGCCGGTCCCCCACAAACAACCTCCCGAGAGGTAGCGGTCGCAACATACCGGTCGCACTATGTGCAACCGGTATAGTCGACCGGTATGTCTCCGGAAGACCATACATGGGTTCTTCGACTACCGTCGACCATCCTCCATGGATTCTCAGGGTTTCTCCTATCCATTCTAAGTCTAGGCTTTGAGTTAGAGTTATCCCCAACTCATTCAAGTCTCGTTTCGATGAATATCATCTCGAAACTCAAATCTAGGGTTTGACGGCAACTTAGGGTTTATTGGCCAATTTAGGGTTTTAGATCAATACCTACTTCGTATGGTATTGATCCACCCACACAACTATCATAGGGTAAGAAGATGGATTCAAACACTTACCGTTGACAGGCGTAGCGTGAGCTTCGTCAAACGGTAATGGCGGCACCTCCTTCTTCTTCCTAGCTCCTTCTCCTTTCCAAGCTCTTTCTCTTCTCTAGGGTTTGTGAGAGACAATGGAAAGGATTTGAGGGGTTTAAGGGTGTATTTATAGGCTAGAAATAGGGTTTAGTAACCCTACTAGGATTAAGAAACTTCTAGGATTCGAAATCAGGAAAGCGGGACCCGTAGAGACCAATTTCCAAATTCTCGCACATAGCTGTGCAGGCCATACCGGTCGACCGGTACCATCATCCGGTACCATCGACCGGTATACCTAAAATCAGGCATAATTGGTCGACTTCGGTCCGATTTCGTACCTGTTTGTTATCCGCTTGCCCCGTCTGGCTCGGTGATGATCGGAAGACCTGTCACGACACAAAACCAAGGTTTAGACCGGGTTTTCAGAGTGCGGGTCTTACACTTCATGTGCAATTCAGGGTTCTTTTCTTTACCGCTCCGTGGGCTTCCAATCCTTCCATTCTACTTCTTTTTCTTTTTAATAGATAGAGACTACTTTAACTTCCCAACTAATCGATCAGGACTACTTTTATTCCTCAACTTGCCTTCAAGCATCATTTTTCCACTTACCCTAAAATTAGACTTAACCTACATGACTCAAAGCGTTCCTTTAGGTGTTCACTGTTGGATAGTTGCCTCTAAGATTTTCTTAAAGCTTTTCTTCTGCCAAAGCTTAGAATCCACTTTAGTTTGAAGCAGCCTGTTTACAACCTGTCTAATAGGAAAGGGAGTGGCAAACTCTCCCAACATCTGCGATCGAGCTGATCTATGACCACCCTAAACGACGGCTTTCAAGCCAGCAAGAAAAGGTTGATACGAAGTATTCCAATTATCCCCATGATCCAAGTCCATAGTCAATGGTCACACAAGCTTTACTCTCTATCAAAGTCAACCTTAGTTCCTTGCTTCTGAATAAAGTAGTTCGACGTCATCATGCAAATGTTCTTACATACAATTTTTTTAATATTTTCAATGATTTTTGCTCTTTACATTAAAATTAATGATAGAAAATCTTATTTTACCGCAAAATTTTATTTTACCATTATTTCACAAAGAAATTAACTAATGGCTCCACTACAAGAATGTTTTTGTGAATAAGGCCCAAAAATTGGCACATGTAGTAGCCCCTCTACTTGTTGTAATTGGAATGACAGTAATGAAAAATAATCTATTCAAATACTAAAATTGTTAAAAAAAAAATACTGATATTACTTGCACATAAACTTTTTATTTCTTTTTATTTCTTATTATTTGGGTTAAAATTTTTCCTATGTTTGATATATAAACTCAGGTATATGTAGGATCTTTCTCAGTGGGACTAGGAGTAGCCCCTTGGGTTATAATGTCTGAGGTACTTTCATATTTGCAAAATCCTATATTCCTATTTGTATTGTCTTTGTGCATTGGATCATTCCATTGTTTTTTGTTGCAGATATTCCCAATAGATGTTAAAGGAACAGCTGGTACCTTGTCAACATTGGTGAACTGGATTGGGGCATGGGCAATTTCTTATGCCTTCAACTTTCTAATGAGTTGGAGCTCCAATGGTAATGAGAAATGATAAGTATCTATTCTCAATTATTTTTTTTTGTGGGGGGGGGGGGGGTTCTGCAACCATAATTACCTTAGTTTAGGTTTTACTAATTTGTATGGTATTGTTTACAGACACATTTTTCCTCTTTGCAGCAATTAATGCACTAGCTATCTTGTTCGTGGCCCAGTTAGTGTCCAAAACAAAGGGCCGAATGCTAGAGAAAATTTAAGTTGCCATTTACTCTAGCCTTTAGGGAAGCAATAAAAGTTTTTTTACAATCCATATCTTTAATTATTCAGTTAGTAGCACATTTAGAGTATTTGTATTCTTTATATATGTACTCTTCAATGATTTGGTAATTAACAATTGATGCTTTAGGTCATCAATTACTTGATCTACTTTTGTTAGTGTTTGTAATATTTTTTACATATTAAATGTGATTGATTTGAATATAGATTATCCATTTTATTTTTCTTTTCACAGACTACATCTGTGATGATAGAGAAATGGATTTTATATTTTAAAAAAAAACAAACATTTTTTTATGGCGGCGTTTTTTAGTAAACGCCTCCGTATGAACAGCATCACCAATATAATTAGACGCAGGTCTACGTAAATTCATAAACGGCGTTTATAGGTCATAAGCCGGCGTTTCTTACCAAACGCCGGATTGTATGATAGTTCCTCATTTTATAGCGACGTTTGTTAGGAAACGCCGCTAATGAATATACTATTCCGGCGTTTCCTAATAAACGCGGCACATAATATTTACACAGGCGTTTTCTAGAAACGCCGTGAATCATTGCCGACGTTGCCTTTAGCGGGAAATATGCTGCGTTTGAGGAAACGCTGGTCTTATGCCGTCGTTTACAAACGCCGTATAAACCTATATTCTTGTAGTGCTCTTAATATTTGAACAATGTAAAAGTCTTGATTGTTTTAATGCAAAATACTTCAAAGTAAGTGAGCGAAATATTGCACTTTCAAAAGGATGCGTGGGACTACGTATCGAACCGATGTGTGGATATATATGAAAGGATAATCAGGTAAATTAAAATTTGAATTTGAAATATTGTCAATTCAGACCTTTGTTCATTTTTTTTTTTTTTTGGTCGGAACCTTTGTTGATTTTGGTAAACATAATCCTCTCCTATGAGATCGTAAATATACATTTTACTACTTTCTATACTTGTACAGTTTCCATTCTACAACTTGCTATATTGCTACCATTATATCAAATAATATAAATTTTCAGTGAAAAGAACACTTCTTTAGCAATCCATAAAAAAATATTATTACAGCCTTAGCGTCCATGTAAGAAACTCGGACAAAAAGGTGTGGTATTTTTTGGTCTTTGTAAATATATTAAATCTTTATTTAAATATTATGATGCCCCTTAATTTTGGACGAATTTTGTGCTTAGTATTTGGTAAACTCCGGTATAGAAATCATCTCTCGTCTGAGTTTGAGTTGGAAACTTGGCGATCCGGATGGATGGTCGCCACATGGCTCTCGGGTGGATCCGAGCCCTCCATCTGAGCCGACACCCGAACCGACAAGCTGAGCTGATAGGGGTGTCGGCTCTGATGGAGGACTTGGATCCATCTGAGAGCCAGGTGGCGGCCATTGATCCAGGCCGCCAAGTCACCCACCCAAACTCAGGCGGGAGTGGATGTGGATCCGTAAAATATGAGTTTCATTGTAGACTGTCTAATTTCTTACACTTATCCAGTCCACTTTATTGCAAGGTTTGAAATTCTTACCACAACGACGGGATGGCTAACTAACGATCACTGTCATGTCTATTCAAAAGCACAAGTTACACAAAATTTCTTTTAAATATTGCTAGGTTTTTTTTCTCCCCATTATATATATATAAAATCAATGTTTGTTTCTAATAGGTAGAAGAAAGATAGAGTTCCTTTCCATCCCCTTTAGAGATCACTATATTTTACCTCTTGAAAATAAACATTGAAATTTCTTTTTACATATAAAATGTTACACATAAAATTTTACGATAAAGTTTTAGGTCAAAACAAACGGAGCAATTGTAAACCCTAAACTAGGCAAAAATATCTGTGGCAAATCGGTATTATTAAGTATTACTAATTATGGAAAGTACAACTTTTTAAAGTGGCTTTTTTTTTCTTTTTGAAGGTGGGGGTGATCATTCGGAGTTCGGATCATCTGCATGTACATCTACTCTCCATGGGATCCCATTACCATCGATGCAGTGTGAGACCCACCTAGGACCCACTAAATATGAACAGTGATAGAATCCTAGGGAGGATACAAGTACATGCAGATGAACTATACTTGTTCATTTTCTCACCTCGTGGTACAAAGTATAGAAATTGAACCTTAATAAAGATGCAGAAAAGTAAAATGAAATAAAAAGAAGCAATCACTAAACACAAAGATTTACGTGGTTGAACAAGAGTTTCTTGTCTACATCCACAGTAAGATGATAACTGCTTCATTTTAAATGGAGTACAGCGTTACAGCCACTCGTCTACATGCCTCCTCATCTTATAGAGAATTTCCTCGCTACCAATTTATAGCAATACCCCATAACAGATATCAAACTCATGATGAAATAGAGGACATTGTTAGGGAAAACATAAGGTTTCTCCCTCTTGTATGCAAACCAATGGATAACACAACCACAAATATATGCACAAAGATATAGTAGCGAAAATAAATAAAGATAATCAAACCACAAGAGACACATCAATTTTTACGTGGAAAACCCTTTCAAGGTGAAAGGGAAAAAATCACAGGACCTAGTCCAAGTAAATCTCCACTATGATAATAATGGGTACACAATAGAAATATTCCTGAAACAATATAGGCGGGAAATAAGAGATGACAAGGTTAGGGTTCCATAAATGGAAAAGAAACATGTTAGTAAATGGAAATTTTTTTTTTTGTGACAGTGGTGGCTAACGGGTACGATGGTGGGGAACCTGAAAGTTTAAATGATTGGCTAGGTGAAGTTGGTAGATGATGAGATAACATGGGCAACAGGGCAACAAGAACAGTAATGTCGTCAATTTGAAGCAAGTGAGAAGAGAGAAGGAATATATTTATCATTAGAAATGATCCTTGCATCCTCAACAATCATCCGAGCAACCCAGTACGGGTACATGCCAACGCGACTAGTCTCTTTTTTCATGGCCACCATAATATTTTCTTTCATATAAGTTATCAAACAGTCCGTCAGTGCCCCCAACTATTACGTCTCCATCCATTACTTTAACTTTGAATTCCTGTACATTTTATTCAAATCAAGATTAAAGATTAGTGATTCTGATTAAAATTTCATAAACTAAAAACTTAAACCTACTGTATTATTCTAATAACACTTACATATGCAGAACTTGGTCAGTCACTCTTAACGTTATTCCCTAGTTGGAATGGGCAATTCAACCCGTGTTGTTGTGGTTGCGATTTGTAGGGCCCGTTTGATAAAATTTCTGCTTCTGGATTCTGGATTCTGGTTCAAATTTGGATTCTACTCCAAGCTACTCTAGGATTATTTTGGAGTAGAAACTTGTTTGATAACGCAATTCTGAAATAGATTTTAGAGCATCTTTGGATTAGAAACATGTTTGATAACACACTATCCCTCCAATCGAAGTCTAGAAAAATAGTCGTAGTAGTGGTGGTGGGCGGTGGTGTTGGTGGTGGTGGTGGAGGCGGCGGTGGTGGTAGTGGTAAAGGTGGCGACGACGGTGGTGGTGGTGGTGGCGGTGGTGGTGGTGGTTGTGGTGGTGGTGGTGGTTGTGGTGGTGGTGGTGGGTGGTGGGCGGTGGTGTTGGTGGTGGTGGTGGAGGCGGCGGCGGTGGTGGTGGTGGTGGCGGTGGTGGTGGTTGTGGTGGTGGTGGTGGTGGTTGTGGTGGTGGTGGTGGTGGTGGTTGTGGTGGTGGGTGGTGGGCGGTGGTGTTGGTGGTGGTGGTGGAGGCGGCGGTGGTGGTGGTAGAGGTGGTGGTGGTAGAGGTGGCGGCGGCGGTGGTGGTGGTGGCGGTGGTGGTGGTGGGTGGTGGGCGGTGGCGGTGGTGGTGGTGGTGGAGGCGGCGGTGGTGGTGGTGGTGGTGGTGGTGGTAGAGGTGGCGGTGGCGGCGGCGGTGGTGGTGGTGGTGGCGGTGGTGGTGGTTATGGTGGTGGTGGTGGTGGTGGTGGTGGTTGTGGTGGTGGTGGTGGTGGTCAAGTGATAGTCATGTGAGTGTCGACTCTTTTTTTTCTCTTAAAAAGTTGATCCAACAGCTTGGAGCAAGTATTTATGACTCCAAAATTTTGGATTCTGGAGTCATTCTGAATCCGGTTCACTCTGTGGGATTTGAAATCTAACTGGACTTATCAAACGCGCTTCTACTCCAAAATGGCTCCCTGGGAGCCAGAATCCATAGAATCCAGAAGCAGAAGTTTTATCAAACGGGCCCGTAGACAACGCTATCTCTGATCAACATGAATCCGGTGTCTCCAACATTTGCGAAATGCAAGCACTGCAATCATAGAATGAATACAATAACATATAAGGCATTTTCGATAAAGATCATTAAAAAATAAATATAATTAATTTTTTCTTAAAGTTAAAAGAAAAAAAAAGACCATAGTCCTTAACTGGTTCTTAGTTTGGGACTTTCGGGAAGAAATTCGATCAAAGAACCATCCTAAGAGACGATATGGCAAAATAATTTGGTGACATAAAGAGGGTACATAAAAGGAAAGGTACACTTATGTTATAATCTTTTAAAGCTACGATGCATGCAGTGGAAGAACCTAGCTCTTTGGTGTTTGAATAGGCTTCTTTTATAACAGTCAATGGATCAACAGAGCCTTTGAGTCCATCTGATTGAACAACCATTGCAGAATTGAACATAAGTGTTAGATTTTTATTGTGTGGGCTTGATCAATTACCTAACAAGTTGTTAAGTGGGAGTTCAATTACTGGTTTGACCAGTTCAGGTCTGGTTCGTCACTGGTTAGAGACTACCAACTCAGTCCACTGTGGGAATGATTCTGCGTTAGGGATAGTATTATAAATACTATGGTTAGGGTCTCCGCAGTCATTGGTTTTTATCTCTCTGTTGCTCCCATACGCACAGAGGAAAAGGGGATCCCAAGAGGCCGTGGAAGACTCTAATCGAGGCATTCAAGCTATAGGAAACGGTCTAAAATCAATCTACAACAAATGGTATGTATTCTATCATCTCTTTTATTGCCCATTGTATTCTAGTAATCTGTGTGGTGGATTCGTTAGGGTTCATGGAAAATCCTATGGGAAAATTCTAACTTGCATTAAAATTCTATCAATTGGTATCAGAGTCACCCATACAGAGCTAGGATCATAGGTAAGGGATAGTTAAGATGATAGGACTGATTAAATTGAAAAAGGGAGAGATTTTTCTCCATAATCTTTTCCCACAAAACTGTCAAAGTTTAAAACCCTTCAAAATTTTTTCAGACCGGTGAAATTCAAAATAAATCATACTAGCTTGTAATACACTGAAAGATGAGTCGACCGACACAAAGTTGGTTGCCGGAGGTGGCCGGACGCGCCCTCATGCACCACCTGAAAAAGCGCGTGAGATCCACGGGCCGACAGTTAAAAAAAAACTGAAGATGCCGAGTCATCGTCGGGTCGACTGGACGCCGAATCGTAAACCCTAACTGGTTTTGCTGGGTTGACTCTGGCCGAGTCCACCCTGCCCAGGCCTGCCAGGCCCAGACCGGCTTTGCCAGGGTTGGCCCAGCGTAGGCCCAGACCTGCCCAAGTCCAGTCCCGATCGGGCAAGCCCAGCCCAGGCCTAGCCAGACCAACCAAAGCCAGCCCAGCCAGTCAGAACCAACCCAGGGCTGACCAGCCAGTCCAGACCGACCCGAAAACCTAAATGGGTCGATCTAGTGATCCAAGTACATTCAACCCGAAAATCCGAATGGACTGCCCCGATTATCCAAATTTGGTCGACGCAGAAACCCAAAATTTGACCCATGAACCCGATTGGTTGAACCGGGGGTGTTCGGTTTGGTCTGGCCACACTGATTCGATTTGGTTCAGACCGTGATTCATCCCACTAGTGCTGCAATTTGGGATTTGTTCATATCATGGTGGAACTTGGTGGATCCTACCAAAGTGGTATACCTTGTTTTGTCATGATGTGTTCAAATTCAAGCGACTGTATTTGTAAATGCTTTAAAGAATGATAGTGTTCACCCAAAGGTGACATTATCCTAGTTTATTCAAATTATGATTTGTACATGTTGTGTAAGGATTGGGTGGGACCACCAAAGTGGCAAGCTCAGTTCTACCATGATATGCTCAAATCCAGTACTTATGCATTTATAGACACAACAAAGAAGGATAGTGCTCACTCAAATGTGATATTATCAAGATTTTCACTTTTGTGGAAGCAGCATAGAGCGGCATTGTCTACCCAAAGGTGGCGGTGTCAAAGATTATGTATACTCATGTATATGGATGAAGGATCTTGACTTTAGGAGTTTCATACACCCAAAGGTGGTGGAATTTTGAGAGTCATTATCCCTTTGCAGGTTCTGCACAGATAGTAAGAGGACCAGTGCGCTCTTATCCCAAAGGATAAGGGTGTAGTTTCGGTTGACTCTACACAGACAGTAAGAGGACCAGTGCGTTCTTGTCCCAAAGGATAAGGGTGTAGTTTCAGTTGACTCTACACTGATAGTAAGAGGACCAGTGCGCTCTTGTCCCAAAGGATGATGGTGTAGTTTCAGTTGACTCGTCAAAGGAAATAGACTTGCATATATTTAATTATTGTAAGTTTAACTTATCTTGTATGTATGTTTACATTATATCACACATATTAGAGAACATATAATGATTAAACATTTCATGATGCCTGTTATGACGGGTCAATTCTATGAATTGGCATGAAAAATTAAAAGCTAGTTTAGGAGTGTTTAACCTAGATATACTCAGCAAAAATTGTATTCTGGTCTTTAAGAATGTTCAATCCCTAGGATCAGATAAAAGAAAATTCAAATAAGGAACATTGGAAATAGATGTTCAGAGTAAAATTCAAATAAATTTTGGTCTTTAAAATGGGGTGGAGAGATATTGTATTCTCAAGGTTGTCTGTACCAGTTTTGATGGTATATAATGATAATGGTGTGTGAGAAAACACACGTTGGAGCTATTAGCCATCACTAATAAGCTCTAAGATATGTGAATTTCTGTAGGTAACTCATTGGAATATTATAAATGATTTACTTGACTTTTACTTCCTCACCTAAACTACAAAGTTAGATCATGGTGACCCATAAACCCAGTGGACAGAAGATGAGTTGATTTCATTTACACTAAGATAAGTTGATTTCCTTTACACTGAGGAAAAAATTTCAAAGAAAAGAGAAAGAAAGGAATGCCAATGTCATGACGTGTGAGCCATACTTTGACAAATGCAGTAAGTGAAAGAAAGGGTCTTACAGAAAGAAAAATAATTTTTCAAAGAATAGTAAGAAACTTTTGGCAAGAAAAATGATTTTATGGAGCTACAAGAACTCAGAAGGAACATGTGGAAAAGGTTATAACTAGAAGAAAAGTAGGATCATGAAACTTTCAAGTGAAAAGGTGATGGAGATTAGAGACTTAAGTAATAGAAGTAATCCAAACCTATAAGAGTAGCAAAAACCCTTATTTACTCTCTGTAGTTTACTTAGCTATAAAATTAGACAGTATATCCTAATTCCATGCTTAGCATAGTCATTTAGGACTCTTATCTAAGGAAATACTGTAAAAATGTTGTAAAGAACAGAATTCTGGAAACCCCTAAAGTTAATGACTTGCGTACTTGTAAGGATTGTTTAAGGGGTAGATGACAAGATAAGAAATATTAAAAGGTATTTGCAACAGGGAATTGTTAGATCTTGTGGACATCAAGATTTTATCTAGGAATTCTTGTGATAATCAGTTCACTGGATTTTTTTTAATATATTAAAAAGAAGGGAAAATATTTTATTAAAGGATTAAGACTGTTGGATCTGAAGGAGAATGTAAATTGTTAAGGTAGATAGGGTGATATGATATACTCCCAATGAATTTAGCCAAATATTTACTAGTGCTAAAGCTTATGGTTTAGCACCATGTTGATGAGATTCAACAATAAAAGAGTGGCAAATAAATATGATCAAGAGAACTTAAGAGTGTATCAGTTCCTATGGAGTGATCAATACTGCAGCCTATAGTATTAATAGGGTGCCATGTAAGTTAGTTTCAGTTTAAGTTATCTTCTTGATTGGAACTGTAAAAGTAACGTGTTTTCATAACACTCATTGGAGAGTGATTATTTTAGAACATTGAATTATCATTTTTGAGATATCCACTCATGTCTAAAGGATTTAGCAAGATTCATTGATGATGTTGGTTAGCAGTCACATCCAAGAAACATAAGTTTAATGAGACCACATGAAAATTGTTGTGGAGCAATTAGTTGAGGTATCAAAAATATTATCAGTGTAATGAGATAATTGTTGAAATTATCTTCATGCAGGTTGATGCATAGTCAAAATACCAGAGCTAGATAAGGTAATGAGGAGATATAATAGACCATGTAGATATGTGATTTCATCCAATCACATGTTATGTTTCAAAAATAGATGTTTTGGTATTGGACAAGATGAAGATCCCAATAGTTTTGAGCAAGTTGTCAGTAATGAAATTGCTTTTGAGTGATTACCAGTCATAAATGATGTATTGTTGTTTATGAAAATCAATGAGATTTGGGATTTTATGCTCTTGTCATAAGCGGTGTACTCATAGGCTCAAAATGGATATATAAAAAAATATGTGATTCCAGTGGGAGAATTGATTGTTACAAAGTAAAACTTGTAGCGAAGTGGAATCACACAAAGAGAATGAAAAGTATAGACTTCAAATCTTTGAGGTTTTAGTTGTGCATTTTATTTTGGAGTTGCATTAGATAGATGTAATGATCGTTTTGATCAAAGAAAATCTGAAAGAATGTGTTTATAGGCTTTACCCAGAAGGTTTTGAGGTAAAGGAGAAAGAAAATCTATTTTGTAGACTTATAAAGTCAATATGTGAATTAAGTAAGCATCCAGGTAGTGGTACCTGAAGTTTGATAGAGTTGTATCTTCTTAAAACTTTGTTGTGATTGTCATTGATCATTATGTATATATAGAGGTCAGTGGGAGCGGATTCATTTCCTAGTCATATGTGTTGATGGTTAATCACTGACCAGCAGTGACATGGTTTACTTGTTGAAACCATAGTTTTAATGTCTGATAAATTCGAGATGAAGAATGTGTGAGTAAGTACCTTTGTACTTGACATTGAGTTTCCTCGTGACAGGAAAAATGAAATTTTGGGTTTGTCTGAAAGGATATACGTTATTTGTGTTCTCAAATGATTGAATGTACATGCATAACAGTTAAGTTGTAGATGCTTAAATCAGTAAAGAAGACAAATTGACATAATTATGTTCAAGAAATGATGTTGAGAGAGAGCATCTGAAGTATAGAGCTTGGTGTATGCTCAAGATTATGTTTATTCTCTCATAGCCTTTGTTTAGAGTGTTTTGAGACATTTTTTAGTTGGATGCTGGTATAACTCACTGAACAACGGGAATAGAAGGTCATGCGATACTTGCAGAGGACCAAGGATTATCTATTCATTTGTGGCAGTAGTAACACTCTTGGCTATTGTGATGTAGTGTTTGGTGATTGCATTGGTGGCATGAATCCCATCTCAAAACTTTTGGTTATGATAGTAGATGTACCCTTGGGGAAAAATGTAAAGAAGTTTATCCATGCATCACCCTCTTTGTAAGGTAGATTTTATAACCATATACGAAGCTAATAAGTAGCATATCTGGTTGAAGAGTTATCTTTCAGACATGAAAGATTTTAAGTTTTACTTAGGCCTATTGAGATGTATTGTGACAACAGTTCAGCTGTGTTGTTCTCAAAGAATAATGTGAAATCTAGTAATTCAAAGCATAATAGAGATCGGATTTCAAATCTCTTTAGGTGAGAGAAAAAGGTCAAAGAAATTATATCATTGTAGAGCACATTCGTTGAATAACTTGACTGTAGATTCTCAGATGAAGGTTTTGTCAATGGGAGTCTTCAAGGGACGGTATGTTTAATATAGAAATGGTTAATTCATTAAATGTGCTTGGTTAGTGGGAGACTTTTCTTACATTGATAATGATTTATTTCATTATGTTTATTTATATTGTCTATGGTTTTGACATAGATATTTATTACCATAGTTATTTTTATTTCAGCATTCATTTATTGCTATGTTGCATATTCATTGACATGTCATTGACAAAGGCGCTATTTAGTCAAATGAACGAGGCGGTATTAAGCCAAATGAACGGAGGTGGTATTTAGCCATAATTCACGACGGTGTGCCAAAGTATGATATTGACCAAAAGGGTATGTGGCGGTTTGCTACGATCAATATCAAGGTTTATTGCCTCTGAGGTTTTATCAAGGCAATTAGATCGAAGGTTATTCGATCTGGACCCACATGAAATAATATTTTCATGTATACATGTCTCTAGGCGATTCATTAAGTAGACCCGTGTATGTAGCTGACAGAAGGTAGTACACCAGATGTGTTGGAGTATTTTTCACAGTTGCTCGACATTGGTAGGCTTGATGAGTAGATCAAAGTTTGATGACGGTTTATTATGTAATAGGATTCCATGGTCACACTTTTCGACGGTGGTTTTGTAATTAATCTATCCCAAGTGGGAGATTGTTAGATTCCTGTTGTGTGGGCTTGATCAATTACCTAACCAGTTGTTAAGTGGGAGTTCAATTACTGATTTGACCTGTTCAGGTCTGGTTCATCACTGGTTAGAGACTACCAACTCAGTCCACTGTGGGAATGGTTCTGGGTTAGGGATAGTATTATAAATACTATGATTAGGGTTCCCGCAGCCATTGGTTTTTATCTCTCTATTGCTCTCATACGCACAAAGGAAAATAGGATCCCAAGAGGCTGTGGAAGACTCTAATCGAGGCATTCAAGCTATAGGAAACAGTCAAAAATCAATCTACATCAAATGATATGTGTTCTATCATCTCTTTTGTTGCCCATTGTATTCTAGTAATCTGTGTGGTGGATTCGTTAGGGTTCATGAAAAATTCCATGGAAAAACCCTCACTTGCATTAAAAATTCTAACAATAAGCTCCCGAATATATATTTCAGCATCAATACCTTTTTTAGCCCAACCGTTGGCCCCATCAGCGATACTAAATACTTGCCCTTTTTCACAGATGAAGTGTGAGTCCTCCCACT
The DNA here is from genome assembly GCA_028583415.1 of Protea cynaroides. Taxonomy (NCBI): domain Eukaryota; kingdom Viridiplantae; phylum Streptophyta; class Magnoliopsida; order Proteales; family Proteaceae; genus Protea; species Protea cynaroides. Next base: position 56,947,573 of record CM053265.1, read on the forward strand.
TGGGATTCGATCCATTCTCTTTTGGTAAGTAAATGTGGCCCATAATAAGCTTCAACTTCTTGGTTGAGGCCAAAGTGTCATTTTCATCCCTGTATTGCATGCGATCAGTTAAACAAATATTCAAAGAAAAGAGTTTTGATAACTGTAGGAATCGAAAAACAATTCGAAGCAAATTATGTAAAATATTGTAAAGAAATGATTCTTGATGATTGCAATCAGTTAAGCAAATAATGTAAAATATTGCAATGAATGATTATTGATGACTGCAATCTGTTAAGAAAATAATGTAAAATATCGTAAAGAGAGATTCTTGTGATTACAATTATAGGAGAAAAATAAAAATAAATAAATAAATAAATAAAAATAGCAGCTAACCATGATGACAACGAAGGAAATCCAGATGATTTTGATCACGTACCTATTATGAGAAGGTATTGATGTAACATCTACAACAGAATGGAAGCTAGAGAGACGAGGTAGCTTAGCTGGTCTCACTGTCTCTAACATGGTATTTTGTGAAGGAGTAAAGAAACTGAAACTCAGATAGAAGGTGGTATTTTGTGAAGGAGTAATGAAACTGAAACTCAGACAGAAGGAGAGAAGTTCGAGGAAGTGAAACTGAAGAAAAGGGTTTGAAGGGCGAAAGTTAACCAATTCTAATCTTGAACTAATTTTCAACCTTGGTAAGGAAAATAAAAGGTACTGAAATTTCCCAACTGAACACTAGGGAATTTTCAGGTTTAAACCGTGGGGTTAAACTCAACTCAGGTTAGAAGCTTACGTAGTGAAGTGAAACTCATTTGTTAGGATGCGAAATGGGCCTTGGAAGCTGGAAAAAGATCTTAGTGATAAGAGGGTTCAAATCCTAAAGCATACTTTTATTATGCCATCTTTTTATCTTTTAGGAAAATAACTTTTATTACCCGGGTCATTCATCCTATGTTTCACTTAAACATCTTTATAAAAAAAAATTTAGTCATTTTCAATTACGGTTGGTACCTTTATTTTATTTGGTACATTACATTCACCGCCCCTATACTTTAGTAAAATAACATGAACTTCCCCATGTAGTTTAGAAATTACATGAACCTCCCTGGAATTATGAATTAGATTACACTCAACTATAGTCTATTTGTTGAGGGATGTTAGTTACTGACATTACTTGGCTCTATTAACACAAATGGCTAAACTACGCCTTAAAGGTAGTGAAGTTCCAATTATAGCCTTCAAATAGAAACAGGTCTTCTTCTTCCTATGAAAAGGTTGGGACATTGTTGGTAGGGAGGTCTATGCAGCCGTGAGGTCTTTTTTGTACTATGGGAGGAATGGCAAAAGGAGTAAACATTAATTACATTGCTCTCATACCAAAGAAAGAAGGTGCTTTAAAGTTGTCTGATTTTCGTCCTATTTGTGTTGGGAACTTTATTTATAAAGTCATTCCAAAAATTCTTTCAAATTGTTTGGGAAGTTTTGTGACTAAGTTTATATCCAAAGAGCATGGAGTTTTTGTCAAAGGAAGATCGATCCATGAAAATATTGGAATGGCTTCAGAGTTGGTGTCTTTGATGCATCGAAAGACAAGTAAGGATTGTGTGGCTCTGAAATTGGATGTCCAAAAAGCATATGACACTCTAGAACGGCCATTTCTGTTTGTTGTGCTTAAGAAGTTTGGGTTTTCTGAGGTGTTTGTAAACAAAGTTAAATCTCTTCTTTGTTCTGTTAGACTATCTGTGATGGTAAATGGAGGTATTGTGGGTTTTTTTTTTTTTGAAGCAGGAAAAGGGGTCAGACAAGGAGATCCACTGACTCCCTTTTGGTTTGTTCTAGCAAATGAGGTTCTTTGCCGTGGTCTTCAGAATATGACGTTGAAAGGTATTATTGAACCAGTGCTCAAAGGGCATGGTACAATGACGCCAACTCACCTCATGTTAGTTGATGACATTTTTGTCTTCATAAAGGCAAGTCTAAAATCTTGCAGGAGCATGAAGAAGTTGTTAAACCTCTATGAAGAGTTTGGAGGATAGAAAATGAGTTCTAATAAAAGCAACATATTCTTTACAAATGATGTTAGTGGAAGACGGAAACAAAAGCTCCTAGAAACGATGCAATTTACTGAAGGTATTGTGAGGACAGAGGTTTAAAATGTCCTTCCACGCTGAAACAGATGGTGAAAGATTTGGAGTCACCACCTAGATTAAAGGTCTAGGACCTAAAACGTAGCCTCATCCTTAGATAAGACTTTTATTGACTCATGACCCAACATATCGGCTTTGGTCCATCAGAGAACGGGTAAGCGTTCAAAGTACAGTTTGGGAAGGTGTTAGGAACCCAAAGCTGCCTGATCCAAAAATCGGCCTCCTATATGATTTTACTTTCCTTAGACTCTATGGTTCTGACTGTTCATGGTCAATGGATGATGACTAAGGCTCATGGGGGATCCTATGCCAAGTTGCTGAGTTCTTCTAGCCTAAATTCAGCCAAACATATTCTCGAAGTAAGAAAAACAAATAAAATAATATACAATGAACCGAACCCAAGATGGTTCGGTGATGGACTGAATCTGAGATGTCCAAAACGTCTCAAATTGCCTACGTATTCCAATCCTGGAAATCAAGTTCAAAAACGTAGTTCGAAATGGAAAGTTATTAAAGTTTATGGATGTGGATTATGATTAAGCTTTCTTAGATTCAACTTATTCAGGTTGAAGTTTATGCTTGATGATGATGGAGATTGAATCTAGAGATAGCCTAAATATGTATTGAAGTGAAGGTGGATTTGGAAATGGATATGGATGTGGGGGACCTAAGGATACTAAGATGGGGTATTGTACTTAGAGAGTCCTTTAAGTTTCCTACGTATCCCAGAGGTCCAAGAAATCAGGTACAACATAGTTCATTTTTTTGGGTGGATAAGGTAGCCTCAGGGACTAAGATATGCAAACACTCTCGGGGAGTAAAGTATGTGTACTCTCAGGAAGTAGAGTATGTATGTCTCTTAAGGAGTAGGGTGTGGTTCTCAGGGAGTATAGTATGTATGTCTCTCAAGGAGTAGGGTGTGGCACTCAGGGAGTAGAGTGTATGAGGGTATATTGATTGAGGTGTGGAACCGTATCTGGGAGTTTCCCAGACTACCTACGTATCTTAGGGCTTGCCCTAAGAATCAGGATTCGCGTAGTTCGGAAATGTTGTTCATTGGGCGATCCGCTTGGATCAGAATATGGTTGGTCCAGTCGGACCGAATAATGATCCTAGATGATCTATGGTTGGATTCACATCACACTTATCTAGATTCTGCACCCTAGGGAAAATGAACTGATGGGTAGGGATCTTCCTAAACTACCCTTGTAAATTATAACCCTGATTTTGGAATTGTGTTGGACTAGGCTTCGTGATTCTTGATTAAAACTTTTATCATTTTTCCATTATTACCCTTCCCATGAATGTGGGTGCCTACATGCATGTCCCCACACCTAGGAATGTCTTCTATCAGTGTACATGCAGGGCAGTTCGACTAGAGTGTAACGAAAAGTAAGTTCTTGCCGACATAAACATCATTCAAGCATAGCATACAACAACAGATCAGTATGGCAGTGTGCACAAAGCTAGCAGTGTAAGAATTCTAAACATGATAGTGCATAATATGACAGTGTAATCAAGTAAACATGATAGATGCATGGATATAACAACGTAGACAATATCAGATCCTCAATCTAACGGTTATATCTCTTTAAAAAATGATGATCATGATCAACACTTAGATTTCATCAAAACAACCAAGATCAACGGCTCAGATCTCACATCAAGTTATAATCATGATCAATGACTCATATCTCCATCAAATTAGTTAGATCTACGGCATAGATCTCACAAAAGATAATCTAGCCGTTCAGATCACTCATCATGATAATCCAACCATTCAGATTCATAAAAAACACTCATGATCAAGATCCAATGGTTCAAATCACTCAAAATTACTCACAATGATAATCCAACGGTTTAAATCATTCAAGATCATAATCCAACCATTCATATTCCTTTAAAAACACCCACAATGAAGATCCAACGTTGAAATAATTCAAAATCACTCACAATAAAGATTCAACGGTTGAAATCATTCAAAATCACTCACACTGAAGATCTAACGGTTGAAATCATTTGAAATGATATTCTAATGGTTTAGATCATTTAAATCACTCATGATGTCGATCCAACAATCTAAATCAACATCCAATGGCCCATATTTCATCACATCAAAATTTATAATCAATGGGCCAGATTTAACTTATTCAAGATTGATGGCCAATATTAAATCACTTCAAACATGAACATCATGGTATCAACACACATGCTATATAGCATTTGAAGATCATGATTATTGAAATAGGCATATTTAGACAATTTTCGATTATTTAAGCTTCATGAAAGCTCTCAAAACAAAGTTTGAGGTACCAACCTTGTCCCCAACAATGGGTAGAACCTTTGATGATGGTTGGAGACGATCTATGGCACGAGCGGCAAGCTTTCCCTCCTTCTTTCCTCCTTTCCTTTCTCTCTTTTCCTCAATCTCCCCTCTTGATCTTAATATCTCTTCTCTCTTTCCTTTTTTTTCTCTCTCAAACTCACTTCTATTCTCCTTTTTTTTTTTTTTTTTTTTTAGCCTTTTCCCCCTCCTCTCTCCAAGTGGTTTGGTGGGTGCTCATTTTATAGAGGCATTTGGTTGCTTAAGCATGGCTCAAGGAGATGATGTGTAATGGAGTTGGGCTCAAGGAAGTGAGGTGATGGGATGGGAAAGGTGTTGGGCTCAAGAAGGAGGTGGCTTGAGGGAGTTAGTAGGTGTCAAATGGAGGTGGTTTGGGATAGCTAAGGGACTAGTTATAGGTTTTGGAGGTTTTGGGGGATGGCTAAGGTGGAGGGCTCAAGAAGATGAGGTGACGGATTTATGGCTCAAGAGGTGGAAGGATTTATGGCTCAAGAGGTGGAAGGATTTATAGCTCAAAAGGTGGAAGGATTTATGGCTCAAGAGGCTGAAGGGAGTAGGGGCATGGAGGTGGAAGGGAGGGAGTGAGTGGCTCAAGAGGTGGAAGGGAGTAGGGGCATGGAGGTGGCAGTGAGTTGTTGTTGGGTATGGGCATGGGAAAGGTGGAGGTGGCAGGGCATGGGAAAGGTGGAGGTGGCAGCACCTCCATCTTTCCCTCCACCGAACTCTCCCACTCTTCGGCTTTTCTTCCTCCCTCTCTCTCTCTTTTATTGGGTTCTCTCCCTCTCTTCCTCTTCCTCTTTCTCTTTCTCTCTCTCTCTCTCTCTCTCTCTCTCTCTCTCTGTCTCTCTCTCTCCCTCTCCTTCTTGACCGAACATATATATATATATATATATATATATATATATATATATATATATATATATATATATATATATTAGGTTTTCTCCTTCTTCTCTCTTCCCTTTCTCTCTCAAACTCACTTCTCTCTTTCTCTCTCTCTCTCTCTTTCTCTCTCTCTCTCTCTCTCCCTCTCTCTCTCTCTCTCTCTCTCTCTCTTTTCTTCTTGACCGAACATTATATATATATATATATATATATATATATATATATATATATATATATATATAAATTTGGCTTTCTCCTTCTTCTCTCTTCCCATTCTCTCTCTCTTCCTCTCTCTCTCTCTCTCTCTTCTTTACCGGGTTCTTGACCGAATATATATATATATATATATATATATATATATATATATATATATATATATATATATATATATATATATATATATAATACTTAAAAATATTATATAATATTATAAATGTATAATATATATCATATGAACATATAGGTATAACAAAAATACAAAAATATAAAAAATACAAGCACACGGGTTGAACCAACTTGGTCCGGACTGGTCTGGGCTGGGTAAGGCTGGACTGGTTGAGTTCGACGGGGTAGGACTAAATTGGGCTTGAGCTGGGTTGGGTTGAGTAAGTATGGACTGGATTGATTTCTCTCTATATTATGGATCCTCTCAGCTTGTAATTTCGCATGAAAAAATTCAACGGCCTCTGTCTTAGATTTTCCACGTCCACTTTGAAGAGGACGGACAAAGGAGCACACTGGTGCTCGAATCGCCTGATTCGGACTTCGGATGACCAAAATATGAAGAATTGAAGTTTTGACGATAATCCTACTGGTCACTTTGCATGGGACCCGCTGGCGACTTCTGCCCAAAATTCTTTTCGTCCACTTTAAAGAGGACAGGCAGTGGAGCACACTGGCACTTAAATCCCCTGATTCGGACTTCGGATGATCAAAATATGAAGAATTGGAGTTTAGACGATAATCCTACTGGCAACTTTGCATGGGACCCACTGGCGGTTTCTGTCCAAAATTCTTTACATCCACTTTGAAGAGGACAGGCAATGGAGCACACTGACAATTGAATCACCTGATTCGGACTTCGAATGATCAAGATATGAAGAATTTGAGTTTTGACGATAATCTTACTGACAACTTTGCATGGGATCCGCTGATGGCTATTGTCCAAAATTCTTTACGTCCACTTTGAAGAGGACAGACAATGGAGCACACTGGCACTTGAATCTCCTGATTCGGAATTCGGATGATCAAGATATGAAGAATTGGAGTTTTGACGATAATCCTACTGGCAACTTTGCATGGGACCCGCTGGTGGCTTCTACCCAAAATTCCTTACGTCTACTTTGAAGAGGACAGACAATGGAGCACATTGGCACTTGAATCGCCTGATTTGGACTTCGGATGATCAAGATTTGAGGAATTGAAGTTTTGACGATAATCCTATTGGTAATTTTGCATGGGACCCACTAATGGCTTCTGTCCAAAATTCTTTACGTCCACTTTGAAGAGGATAGGAAATGGAGCACACTAGCACTTGAATCGCCTGATTCAGACTTCGGATGATCAAGATATGAAGAATTGGAGTTTTGATGATAATCCTACTGGCAACTTTGCATGGGACCCGCTGGTGGCTTCTGCCCAAAATTCTTTACTTCCGCTTTGAAGAGGACAGGCAATGGAGCACACTGGTACTTGAATCGCTTGATTTGGACTTCGGATGATCAAGATATGAATAATTGAAGTCCGATCAAATCAAATTTATGATAATTCACCCAAAAGTCCTTAATTTAATGATAATCCGTAAAAAAAAAAAACCTCTGTACTTTCAAATCAACTAAAATCGGAATCTCTTCTCCGTCTGACATTAAAATTAAGTGATTCTGGTCTCATTTTGGAGATGATTATGTGTCCTACGCATCCATGCAAATTATAGCCCATGATCTTGCTGTGGAGCCCACAAAAATCAGCCTCGAAGTCACCGCTTACCGTCCAAACCTTGAATTGACCCGCAACCTTTCCGAATCCATTCACCAAAACTCTTGCACACTGAGGCACTGTGACTCAGCTCAGAACACCGTAGAGAGCACACAGAGACTAATTGACTGCTAGTTTGAGAGAGTTTCACTCGCCTCCCCTCTCTTACTATTTACACACCAATATGACTGTCCTAGTTAAGGAAAGCAAAAATGGGGTGCTTACAGGTATGTTCCCCACTACTTACTTGGGTGTTACACTATTTACAAGATAAATCCTTAGGGAATTTTTCAACCCTATAATGGATCGCTTTAAGAAGAAATTTGCTACTTGGAAAGGTCGAATCCTGTCCTACGTTGGAAGAGTTGAACTGGTAAAATCAGTGCTGAGTAGTTCTTTTACCCATGTGTTCTGTGTATACAAATGACCACTATCACTGGTAAAGATCATAGAATATTGGATGAGAAACTTCATTTGGTTAGGAGACTAGTCAAAGAGAAAATTGGTGATTCTGAAATGTGAACACTTTAGGCCCCAAAGACTGAAGGTGGTCTAGGCATTAGGAAACTTTTTTATATGAATGATGCTTTCCTAGTGAAGAAGGTTTGGTAGATAAAACTGATAAATTAGCTTATGCTAGATTTATAAAATGGCGTTATTTATTTAATGATGGATCTTGTCTTATGCAATCTATGAGGAATTCTGAGAACACACTGGTGAGATTTATTGAACATGGTAGTTGGAATTGGCCAAGGATTAGCTCTCCTGCTTTGAAGGAATGTTTCAATGATGCTGCAGTGATTCCTTTAAGCATGGGGTTCAGTGATACCATGGTTTGGACAGGGATAAGTCAAGATTATTTACTCTGAAGTCAGCTTGGGAAACGATTAGAGTTAAAAAATCAATACCATCTTGGTCGGCAATGGTTTGGAATAAAGCCTTCACTCCTTCACTTTCAAGGTTCACGTGGAGATGGTGCTTGAAGAGATTACCTTCTGATGATTGCTTACAAAAAAGGGGGTGTCTTTAGCATCACATTGTCCTTTATGTAAAGTGAAAGGGAAAGCTTCTACCACCTTTTCTGCGATTGTGATGCGGTAAGGTCGACTTGGATAGAATTGGGAAGGGCATTTGGAGTCATCATACCAGTGTTTTGACAATGTGGATATGATGTTATCATGGTGGATTAGAAAGGCAAAGGTGGTCCCCATGAAGGTAGTATGGAATGGGGGGGTTTTTTTTTCCTAACACTTCAATGCATGTGGTGTTGTTGAAACCAGCTTGTTTTCAAAAATACAACCATAAGGCCCAATGATATTTGGGAAAGAATCAAAAGGACTTGTCAGGATCTCTCAATTAGAATGTTGTGTGTGGTGCATAATGTGGACGACTTGAGAGTATGTAGGCTATTTAACCTATAGAATACACTGAGCAAACTACAAGAGGTAATTAAGCTGGTTTGGAGAGCACCACCACTCGAGTTGTGCAAAGAAAATACAAATGGGTGCAGTCTTAGAAACCCAGGACAAGTTGGTGCAAGTGGTGTGATCAGGACTGACAGGGGGTTAGTGATTTTTGCTTTTTGCAGAGAACAATGGCATAGCTTCAAATTATACTGTGGAGATGTGAGCGGCTATTAGAGGAATCTAGGAAGCAGTAAATCTTGGGTACCATAATATTTGGCTAGAGTCAGATTATAGTTCGGCCATAGTTTCTATGAGATCCCAGTCTGTTCCATGGGAGCTTATCCAGACATGGCGAAAAGTTACTAGTTCATTGAGACATTGTTGGCTGAGATTAATTAATTGTTGCAGGGAGATAAACAGAGTTGCTGATTTGCTTGCAAGGAAAGAAGGACGTGAGAACTCCATAGAGAAATGGTCCTATTGTCCAGATTTTGTAGCGAGAGAGGCTGTTGGCCTTCGTATTGTAATTGTTGGCAAATTGGGCTAACTGGACCAAGTTTGATGAGAGAGAGTGTCTGCGGACCCTACAGGCTATATGGCAGTAAAACAGGCGATGCGGCTTTGTTACAGGTGATGTAAAGCATGAAAAATGGAGGGAGTTTGTAGAGAGAGAAAGAGGAGAGAGAAATCTGGGTGGGACCCACTATACCTAGGTGGCATGCCACCATGGCAGCCAGCATGGCCGAGGCCGCAGCACCATAGTGGCAGCCAGCCAGATGGCCAGCCGCATGGCACCACAGGCGAGCAATAGCAATGGCACACAGGCGAGCAGCAGCATGGCACCACAAGCATGCAGCCATGGCACATGCACACAGCTGCTGTGCGCAAGCCATGCCGCGAGGCAGCACAGTCACGCGTACAGGGCCATGGTGCATGCGCCGAAGCTGTTCGATGAATTGCTTAGAGAGAGAAAGGTAAGGTTCTAGAGTGATTTCTTCTCGGGAAGAAATCACTCGTACAGGGTGTTTTTGAAGAAAAAATGGTTACAGACGCCATTTTATATGTTCTCAGGGGCATTTTAGGAAGAAAATTATGGAAAAGATGCGAGATCGGCTGCCCAAATGAAGCCACGCATGCCAGATTCCAGATCGATGATTCTGGCGAAGGCGGGCTATTGTGTATCGCTGACGCTGCGCCTAGATACTCCCACGCGGTTCGTGATTGGCCAGACACAATTTAAAGAAATGTGCCGCGTCACATGGAAGCAGAGCAGTGATCCAGTGTGACTCGCCTATGGTGCAGCGGCGCTATTGATCCAGATCCTGCGCTCAATATTGGATCCGATGTTCGCTGACGCGGTTTATTTGGATCCGACGGGCATCAGACGATCCCGCCTTTTCTTCTCAGATCCGACGGTGAAATGCATTGATTCTCTCCTCAGCCAATCAGAACGCGACAGCTAAGTGGCGCGGTGCGGCGCGGGTACGTGTTTATATAAGGAAATATTCTCTTTCCTTATCTGTGATTTGCCGATCTTCAAATTGTCATATCTTCTTCATCCGAGCTCCAAATCGGTCCGTTCAAATTGTAGCTTTCATATTTTTGGATGCCCTACCTATTGGGCATTGTTGGGAGTCGTGAATGTGTTGAGAAAAATTAAAAAGAGGGTTTTGAAGATACAGAGGAGGTTTTTCTTGGTTTTTGTGCCCTGTGAGATGATTCATCACCATCTACCTCTTCTCTGTGCATCAACGGATTGTTGAATCCCTGAGAGAAGTTGGTAGGCTGTGTATTGTTCATTCATGGTGATTGTGGAGGAGATGGGAAGCCTATGATCAAGACGAGCTCTATGGTTTAAGATTTACTATCATTGAAGGCTGTTCAGAGTTTCTCAAGGCAGTGTGGAGCGTCAAAAATTATTGCTGGCAATTCAAGAATATTGGTTGTGAGATTTTCTCATTCCCTATCTCTTTAAATAATTTTTATGCTAGTATAGGTGAAAGAAAAATAGTAGAATACCTATCTAGCTTGTGGGTTTCATTGTAGGGCAATTCTTATAAGCCCCAAAATATTTTATTTGTGGTGTGTTTAGTGGGTGTTGGACACTGGCTTTATGCCTGAATTCTAGCGTTGTTATGCCCTCTCAGTTTTATGCTGGGAAAAGCTAGGGTTAGTATCCTTGTCTGTAAGAGACTAAAAGTTGAGTATTGAGTAAGTACGGAGCCTGTGTGGCATTACTCCGTGGATTAGCCATCACATACTGTGGTGGTGAACCACGTAATATCTTTGTGTTCTGTGTGCTTGTCTTTCTGATATATTTTGGAGTGTGTGGAATGGTTTACAGGATGGGTGTGCAAATCTGGTAGACCTGGCCACTGAGTGGTAGCGAGGTGGATTTGCATACGATTGTGTGTATTGACAAATCAGATATCCAATAGCTCTGGGCAGTATTGAATTTATAAGGAAAAAGTTTCAGACACTGATTCACCCCCCTCTCAGTGTCATATCAAGTTCATCCATTGGTATTAGAGCACCAGGTTCAGTGACAGCTTAATCAGCAACTGAGAAGATCAGAATAAAAGATATGGCACCAGGAGAAGGTTTAAACAAGCCCCCATTGTTTGATGGGATGGATTTTGTCTTTTGAAAAAGAAGAATGGAGGTCTATGTAGGATCTCTTGGTTATGATGTTTGGGCTTCTGTAGAAAATGGCTACACTCCACATGACACAAATGCTCCCACAATTGTAGACAAGAAGAATTTTGAGAATAATAGAAAGGCTCTCAATGCCATTCAAGGGGGACTGACAAATAGTGAACTGGCTAAAATCATGGGCTGCAAGACAGCAAAGGAAGTATGGGATAGACTGATCAACATATATGAAGGAGATAAGAAGATCAATACCGTCAAGCTACAAACATTCAGAGGTCAGTTTGAGAATCTGAAGATGAATGAGGATGAGACCATTGATCAATATATGAACAGGGTTAATGAAGTGGTCAATTCCATTAGAGGACTTGGTGAAGACTTAAAAGGTCATATTGTTTGTCAGAAAATTTTGAGGTCTCTCACTCCAAAATTTGAGTCAAAAGTATCAGCTCTTGAAGAAACCAAGGACTTAGAACAGGTTACTATTGATGAGATTCATGGAGCTTTAACAACTTTTGAGATGAGGGTTGATCCAGGAACCACTAGTGACAAGCAGGTAGCTTTCAAGGCTATGAAGAAGCTGAAGATTTTTGAAAAACAAAATGAGGAAGAAAGTGAAGATGAAGCCACAACTCATTTCACTAGAAAATTGAAAAAGGGTACATGAAAGTATAAAAACAAGATTCCATTCAAATGCTTCAATTGTGGTAAAGTTGGACACTTCGCTGCAAAGTGTCCAATGAAGAGTACGTTTGACAGTGATGATGAAGATGATAGAAAAAGCAAGTTTAAGAGAAAGAAAAACTACAACTTCAAGAAAAACAGGTCAAACAGAAAGAGTTTTATCTTTAAGAGAAGCACTGAAACCTCAGATGATGACTCTGATGAAATCTCAGAAGATGAGCCTAGTGAGGCTTTGTTCATGGTTTACATTAAAGATCAAGAGAAGAACACAGATAAAGAAAAGTTCTCCTCAAAAAACAATGAAGAAGGCATTGTGGAATCTATCTCTAGTAGTGAAGAAGAAAAATGGAATGAAATTTCAAGCTCTGGTGATGATGAAGAAGGTGAGGTGAATTTTGAAGAAGAGTTTGCTGCAGCTATGAAGGAACTCAAGAAAGAAAGGAAATATAACAAGCTTGCCTCACAAGAAGTTAAAAAACAGAAAAAGGTAATTCAAGATTTGAGAATTCAAGTTGTAGAATCCAAGAAAATTATTGAAGATCTCAAGACTCAGCTTGAATAGGTATCTACAGACCACTCCAAACTAATGACTGAGAATACAGGTTTGAGAGCTCAACTTGAAATACAAGCCCCTGTGATGAGTAAATTTGAAGAGCTTGAGAAGGAATTTATTTTGTTAAAAGCAAAGGTGAATGAATATGAAATAGAAGAGTTTAAAAGACAACAAAAATTGAACAAATCTGATGAGCCAAGCAACACAACAATACACCCTAGTAGCAGCAAGCTAGATGAGATTATAAATTCTCAAAGACCTCAATGTAAAATTTGGTCTTGGTTTTTATAAGGGAGAGACTTCTAATAATGCAAACTCAAATAGGAAAGGTCCCATCTCTTTCGTGAAAGAGAGTGGAAAGGGCAAGGCTGCTATGGTTTATGATCAAGAAGAAAATCATGCTCCTACTCTACTGACAAATAATGCAAGGCAAGGTATGATAGTGGAGAAAAGCAACATCTATGGAAGAAATTATCCCAGTGCATCGCAGAGAAAGATGAGGTACATGACTCCTTCTAGGTTAAGATCTTATTTTCAGGGTTACTGTTATAAATGCAATACTTATGGTCACAAAATAACTACTTGCAAATTCAATCTGAGAGAAGTTAGATTTGAAAGTAGAAATCAGTTTGCTCCCCTTGAAGAAAATTTTGTTGAGTGTTATAACTGTAACAATTTTAGACATATAGCAAGGAACTGCAGAACCATCTTTCCCCCTATGCCACCATCACAGAGACAGTATGACAGAATTAGAAGCAAGATTCCAAGACAGAAGCAAGATGAAATATCAAAATCAAATAAGAGAGTTTGGATTTAAAAAAAAAAGCTCTTTGGTTGTACAAACAACTTTCAAGGCACAAAATAGTTCTACACCATGGATTCTTGATAGTGGATGTTCGAGTCACATGACAGGAGATAGTAAGAGGCTTCAGAAGCTTCAACATTATGAAGGAGGCTCAGTCAAGTTTGGTAATGATATTGGTGCAAAGATTGTTGGGAAAGGAAGTATTAGTCTCAACAATGGAAAGGTAAAATCTCATGAGGTTCTCTATGTTTCAGGTTTGAAACATAATCTATTGAGTGTCATTCAGCTTTGTCATAGGGGCCACATATTAATTTTCAGTGATCAAGGATGTGAGATTCGAAGAACTGACAGTGGTAAATTGATGGCAACTGGAAAGAGAACGTCAGGAAATCTTTATACATTGTCTGAAGATTTTCAAGAAAATTGCATGTTGAGCCAAGAAGAAGAAACATGGCTATGACACAAAAGACTGGGGCATATTGGATTTGAAAATTTAATAAAGATTTCTAATAAAAATGCTGTGAGAGATATCCCTTCTTTGAAGAAGCCCACCAATGGCATATGTGCATCTTGTTAGAAAGGGAAGCAGACAAGAGTATCATTTAAATCAAAAGATTACCATACTACTCAACCACTTGAAATTTTCCATACGGATCTATGTGGGCCAGTGAGAACACAGAGCATCTCAGGAGAGAGGTATTTTATTTTATTCATAGATGACAACTCCAGGATGACTTGGGTGATGTTCTTGAAAAATAAGTCAGAGGCTTTTGCAAAGTTTAAAATCTTCAAAGCTTAAGTTGAGAATGAGACAGGAAAGAAAATTAAGTGTTTGAGGTCTGACAGGGCAGGAGAATACACCTGGATTAATTTTGTAGATTTTTGTTCTGAGAATGGCATCAAGAGACAGACTTCAGCTCCTAGAACACCACAACAGAATGGTGTTGCAGAAAGAAAGAATAGAATTATTCAAGAGATGGCCAGGACTATGTTGACAGAAAATGACATGGGGAACAAATTCTGGAGAGAAGCAGTGCATACAGCAGTCTATGTTCAGAACAGGTGTATGTTGAGACAACATGAAGACAAAACTCCTTATGAATAATGGTTTGGTAAAAAGGCCACAGCAAAGAACTTCAAGGTATTTGGTAGTAAATGTTATATCAAAAACACCAATCATGATTTAGGGAAGTTTGATGATCGGGCAGATGAAGGAATTTTTCTTGGCTACTCTACCTCGAGAAAAGCATATAAATGTTACAACAAGAAGCTTGGTAAAATTGTTGAGAGTGCAGATGTGAGAGTTGATGAGTACAAAAATTCAACTACAGAGTCAAACAGTGATCCTTCTATTTTTGAAGATTTGGATAGTGAGAAAAATGACAGTGAAATAGAAAAAGAGCAAGATGTGACAAATGTGCCAGAACAGAGAGCAGTGGTTGATACAGAAGAAAGAGAAGAGCAGTCAGATTCAGAGGCAGATAGGCAAAATAAAAGTGGCTCAAGCAGAGTAAAAAAGAATCATCCTGACCAATTAATTCTTGGTGATCCATCAGCTGGTATGCAAACAAGGAAGGTGAGACAACCAAAACAAATGTTTTCTTTATTATCTCACATTGAACCAAAATCAGTTGCAGAGGCATGTGAAGATGCTAGTTGGCTCAAGGCAATGAATGAAGAGTTGGATCAAATAGAGAAAAATAAAACTTGGGAATTGGTGCCAAGGCCTACAGGTAAGAATATTATTGGCACTAAATGGGTCTACAGGAACAAACTCAATGAAGATGGAAAAATTGTAAGGAACAAGGCTAGATTGGTTTGTAAAGGATCTGCTCAGGTTGAGGGCATTGATTTTGAAGAAACATTTGCTCCTGTGGCTAGGTTGGAAGCCATTAGGATGTTTCTTGCTTTTGCAGTGCACAAGAACTTCAAAGTTTATCAGATGGATGTAAAGTCAGCTTTCTTAAATGGTGACTTGGAAGAGGAGGTATACATTGAGCAACCAGATGGATTTCAACTGAGTGAGGACCCTACACTTGTTTGTAAACTGAAGAAAGCATTGTATGGGTTGAAGCAAGCACCAAGAGCATGGTATTCAAGACTGGATACTTATCTCTGTAAGTTGGGTTTCAAAAAGGGTTTGGTTGATAGCAATTTATATGTTAAATCTATTGATGGCAGTCAGACAGTTGTGGTTGTATATGTAGATGATATCATCTTTGCAGGCCAAAAGGATGAATTATGTCAGGACTTTGCTCAGAGAATGCAAGATGAGTTTGAGATGTCCATGATTGGGGAACTATCTTATTTTTTAGGTCTGCAGATCAGTCAGTTAAAGAATGGTTTCTTTTTATCTCAGACTAAATATGTGAAAGAAATATTGAAGAAATTCACAATGGAAGACTGTACACCAATGAGCACTCCAATGATGACAAGCTGTAAGCTAAGCAAAGAGGATGACTCTCCATCAGTTGACCACACTATGTATAGGTCAATGATTGGAAGTCTGCTTTACTTAACTACTACAAGGCCAGATATTCTACAGTCTGTTTGCATGGTAGCTCGACATCAAGCTGGCCCAAAAGAGACACACGTTGTAGCTGTGAAGAGAATTTTTAGATATCTAAAGGGGACCATGGACTATGGTCTTTGGTATGCAAAAAGCAAGGATCTGGAATTATCTTCTTACTCAGATGTAGATTGGGCAAGATGTGTTGATGATAGGAAGAGCACTAGTGGAGGTGCTTTTTATCTTGGCAGAAATTTAGTGGCTTGGCACAGTAAGAAGCAGGAGTCAGTATCATTATCTACGGCAGAGGCAGAATACATTGCAGCTACCTCATGTTGCACACAGGTATTATGGATGAAGCAGATGTTGAAGGATCTTGGCATTGAGTCAGAGAAACCTATTTCTATGTTTTGTGATAACACTAGTGCCATAAATATATCTAAAAATCTAGTTATGCACTCCAGGACGAAGCACATAGCCATTCGATATCACTTCTTGAGAGAGAAGGTTCTCGAAGGAGAAGTTCAGTTAGAGTTCATTCCCACAGCAGAGCAGATTGCAGATATCTTTACAAAGCCACTTCCCAGAGAACAGTTTGATTACTTGAGACAGAAGTTGGGAGTAGTTATCCTCCCCAAGCATTGAGGAGCTTGGAGTGAAGGGGAGCAGTGTATGGTTATTCTATTTTTTTTTTGCTCCCTATGTAGGACTCAGGGAGAGTCCATTGGTAGTTTTTTGTGTAAGACCCGTGTTGATCTAACCCGGTCCTACCACCTTGAATCAGGTTTACCGTCTTGGTCGAGTCAAATGGACCAAGGGCGTGAAGGAAATCGAGATCCCAGGTATCAAATCGACCCAAAAACACTTAAAATAGGGGAAGGGTCGCATACCCAGCTAACCAGGGTCGGACCTCCCAAAACAAAAAGTCAGACCCTCAGTTTTGAAGGGAGGGTCGGACAGCTTAGAGCCCTAGGGTCGACGGGATCATCGACCCTCCCATCGACCCTCGGTTACCATAGGGAATAGAATTAGGAAATTTCCTAATTTTCGATTGGGATTCTTTCCTAATCTCAAAGGGACTTATTGTAGGATGTTCCTACTCTATTTAAAGGACGTCCCTAAGCCACTTTCACTCCTTTTACAACCCTAATTGAATTGAGAGAAAGAGAAGAGAAGGAGAAGAGGAAGAAGAGAAACAAGGAAGAGAATTAAGCCAAAGAGAAGAGTTACAGAGAAGGATTATTCTTCTCAGGTATGGATACTAATTCCATGAGTTTCTACAGACCTTAGATTAGTTATTGGTGAGAGTGTGATCTCGGAGAAACCCAAACCATCAATCTATGGTTAGGTTTTCATGGAAAACCATAGAAGAATGCATGAAAGCTATTTAGGTGGATGATTCATGGTTCTAGACCATGGAATGAATGTTGAATGGAATGTAGAAGCAAGCCATAGGACCCAAACACGAAGAATGGATTAAAAAGAGGGAATTTGACCAAACTGCACAGAGGGTCGCATCGAGGGTCGATGACCATCCGACCCTAGGTGATTCTGACCATCGACCCTCAGTGTTCGGGAAGTTCAGATTAGAGGGAGGGTCGCACCCAGGGTCGATCAGGACTCCGACCCTACCTCCGACCCTCAGTTAACAGAGTGGTTTTTAAATCTGGAATTAATTCTAATTAAATTCTATCGACTTTGTTAGGTCTTCTAGCAATATAATAACATTGTAAAGGTGATTCTAAAGCTTGGAAAAGTATCTTTTAGCAAGCTAAGGTGAGGAACTAGAACTCCAAACTAATTGGTTAATAACAAAACTATTTTCTATTTTCTTGAGTCCTATGCCATGCTTGATTCTATGCGAAGATGTTTGTAATGTGCATACAACATGTCATCCAATATTTCTATTATTTCTTCATGCATATTTATTTTATTGTTTATAACATGATGATGATGATGATGATGATGATAGGAATAGGCATGTGATTGTGTGTGTTTGGTTAGTGTACTTGATGCGAGCGAGTATCAGGGGAGGTGTGATGAGAACGTCAATAAACGTTAATCTTTGGCGGGTCTCAGCACTTTAGCTCTATCTCTAACTCAAGTCTTGTGCATTAGCATCGTCGTATCTTCATTACTTTAGCAGAACTATTATGTCGTAGAGTATCAGGGGAGGTGGTCTCGGTCTTTGTAGTCTCTGACTCTACCAGGGGGCCTTAGCTCTATCTCTATGGACATTCTGAGGGATGTTAGGGTGAGGCCTTGGATACACTTTTGGCATTAGGATTGGTTATTTGTGAGCCCAGTTTGCAGCCCTCGCCAACAAGGGCTTACGTGTTGGTATGGCAATATATAGCAATAAACGTTAACCTTTGTTATATAATGCTCATGGTTGGGTGCATGTGAGTCGACGATAAACGTGATCTTCGGGTGACGTCACACACTTGTGTATAGAGGCGGGGTCAATAAACGCGACCTTTAACTACCTAAACCTTTCTATTGCATACTGCAAACTTTAAATCGGACCAAAGATATAAATTGATTGCATGCATATGTACTGTTGCATTGTTTTGGCTACTCACTGAGCCATGATGTGTGCTCACCCCTCGACGTCAAATATTTTTAGTTGATGATGCAGGTTATACCGTTGAAGATTATATGAATGCGTCTGTGTACGGGAACGTGGCAGCAATGGAAGCTGGAGCTGAAGTGGATACACACGACTCCTCTTGCGGCAACTCGTGTGTATTTGATTAGATATTTTATAGGTTTCTTTATTTGGATTTATTAAGACATGTATTTGGTATTTAAATATTTATGTCTCAGTTGAAACAGAATAAATTATTATTTAAATTTTAATGTCACATAGATTCTCAGTTCATTTATTTATAAGATTTTCGCTATTGTGTATTTACTCTGATTATGATTACGGATGTGTAAGAGTTTAGATAACACAGGGATAGCCTACGCGAGATCCTAGTTGAACCGTTGGTTTATTAGGGGTTCATCACACCATTCTGAACAGTGCGGAATTGGGGTGTGACATTCTGTGTTACTATGGTGTTAAGTTTATGTTTTGGAGCATCCATAGGATTGGGAAGATGCGGTGAGCACTCCTATGTGGCACATCCCTTTGTCCTTGTTGTCAAAGGGGGAGAAATGTCTCATGATGGATTGAGTAGTTGCCAACATTTCCAAAGGAGGAGATTGTTGGCCTTCGTATTGTAATTATTGGTAAATTAGGTTAATTGGGCCAAGTTTGATGAGAGAGAGTGTCTGCAGACCCTACAGGCTATATGGCAGTGAAACAGGCAATGCGGCTTTGTTACAGGTGATGTAAAGCATGAAAAATAGAGGGAGTTTATAGAGAGAGAAAAAGGAGAGAGAAATGTGGGTGGGACCCACTATACCTAGGTGGCATGCCACCATGGCAGCCAGCATGGCCGAGGCCGCGGCACCATAGTGGCAGCCATAATAAGCTAGCTGAATGATGGCCTAGCCAATCCATTCCCAAGATGACGTCAAAGTCTGTCATCTCAAGTTGAACCAGATTTGCTTCTAGGTTTCGGCCCTCAATACTAACTGTACACGGCCCATAGTATTCATTCAACGCCACTTTGATTCCCAACGGAGAGCGAACTATCAAGCTTGGGGTTAAATACTTGATAGGTAACTCCATTCGTTTCCCAAAAGACATAGAAACAAAGGAGTGCATGGCCCCAGAGTCAAAGAGTACTCTAGCGGGTACACCAGCTATATTTACAGTTCCTAAAATTTAATTATCCATTAGTTCTACATGCTCAAACACAACAAAAAGGTAAGCCAAATGTTAAGGGACGTAATCATACCAGTAACCACATCAGGTGATGCGGTTGCCTCCTCAGTGGTGACTGCAAATATCTTTCCTTGTTGTGGCAATTGCTTCTTAGGTAGAGTACAGGTCTTTACATAATGACCCAATCGTTGACAGTTGAAGCATTTGACATTTGGATTTTGTCCAGCTAACTGTGAGGGTGGTGGTGCAGTTGTATTTCTTGCTGGCACCATAGCAGACTGAGCCCTGTATGGGCATAATGGTCTAGTGTTTTCTCCACCCAAAGTCTCAGTAGTAGGCCTCTTCAGTCCCTTGTTTTGAGCAAAGAAGCTGTCTCTTTGGCTTAATTCAATTACTCTAGCAATCTGTACAGCCTCATTGTATACTTTCTTCTCCAAACCCAAGATGTGCTCTCGGATACTTCCTCACAATCCCATGGTAAACCTACGGGTCTTGGTTTCTTCTTCTTGCATGCTTGCCGAAGCGAAGAAAAACAGCTCTTCATACCTCTACTGGTAAGCATCGACAGTCGACTGGGATTGTTGCAGGTTCAAGAATTCCTTCTCCATTTGATCACGGAAGCTCTTCGAAAAGTACTTATCAAAGAAAGCTCCCTTGATTATCTCCCAAGTGATCTGAGTATGCCTTGTCTCCAAGTATGTCCGGGTAAAATTCCACCAGGCATTAGCATCTTCCTTGAGCATGTGCGTAACAAATAACACCTTCTCATCCTCTATACAAGTCATTAAACGGAAGTTCTTCTCCAATTCAGTAACCCACTGTTCAGGCCACAGTGGTTTTTCTGGTTTCCCTGTGAAAGTAGGAGGTTTCAGTTTCAAGAACTTATCCACCGCTCGGCTTAGGTCATTCTGCCCCTGTGCATTCGTTCTATACCATGGTGGTGGGTACGAATAGATCCCTTGATAGGCAGACGACATTCGAAATTGGTGTGGTGGTGGTAGATTCTGTCCTTGGCCCATCGGCCCAGTACTACCATCCATTGGCAGTGTGTTGTTATTTCCCCCAGACTCAGGTGTACCTTCTGTAGGGATAAATATTGGTGGCCTGAACATCTTCAGCATCTCATTAAGGAATGTTTTCTGCTAAGCTTCCATTTGATAAACCAAATTTGTTACACAATTGTCTCGGAGTTAGTGTGAGGAGGTCCTGGCAAATTTGTTGGTGCTCTGGGACTCTGCCTTTCTCTACCGTCTGGGTTCACATTTTGCTCATCAACAGTTCTTGTTTCCATGTTGTCCTCGTCTTGAAGTACCCTAGAGTGGTGACACCTTCATGAGCCTCTACGATCGTTTCCACCTATCATCTCAGATTAGTTTTTCCTGCTTGGATCTGAGAAGAAGACATAAAACATGAGGTACAATCGAATAGTCATAATAGTGTTAGTCTTTAACAAGTGCAAGGCGAAACTCGTAAGGAAACTTAAATCAAATTTTTTACAAATTTCTCCCAAACTTTTCTGGGCTTCAAATAGTTGTCCGGTCGCAACATACCGGTCGCGGCACTGTGTATGGTAGTGCAACCGGTATGTCCAGGCGGACAAACCTCTCGGAGCTCCCGAGGGGTACCGGTCGATGTACCGATCACAACCCTATAGGAAATGGAGTGACCGATATAGTCGACCTGTCAGAATTTTTCTCTGACCGAGAGATACCAGTCGATATACCTAGGGAGGTACCGGTCGACCGGTATGGGCAAAATCGTTGACGGGTATGCCCTTTAAAATCGAGAAAAGTGAGATTTTTCTCAGTTTTCTTTTCTTCTTCCTCTCCAGTGGCGATTCCTCTCTGGCTTGGTGAGTTGCTACAGTCCAACCGGTGGTCTTAAAAGCAATTTTCTCCCGATCAAGACCTTGAGCATCGTCTCCAAGTAAGTTTCTTCCTTCCATTCTTCCTTTTTACATCATCTCTTCATAGTTTCATGCCCAAAAACTAGGTTTTTCTTGGTTTAGAAGATTCTAACCGTAAGAACTCTTTTTCTTCGGCTTAGAAAGAGTTTAGGGACCTCTATGAGAGAAAGCCCTCAACCAATTTCTAAATTTCTTGTTTGTTTGATGGATGCTTGGTTTCCATGTGGTGTTAGAGGGTTACGTAAGTCCTCCGCCCCAGATTTTGGGTGAGTTCAAGGCTTTTGTTTCCAATACTATCGTTATGCTACCGAAATTTTGAAAATTCTAACCAATTTCTCATTATTTGTTTTTGTTTTGTAGTTTTAAATGTCTCAACGCAGAGGTGCTAGTAAACATGCATTTGGTCTTGGCATGAACCGTCCGCATCCACCGGTTCCGTAGCTCGATGAGCGATGGTTTCTTTCTGAGGCGGCGTAAGCCCGCTTTCCCTGGTTTGAAGAGAAGAAGATTGAGTCGGGGTGACGGGTGAACCTAGAGCAGCTGCAGTGGTTTGATGTTGAAGCAGCTTTTGGTAGACTTGGGTGGTCGCCCGTCATTACATACATGGTAACTACCCATCCCAACCTCGTTAAACACTTCTATGTGAACTTGGAGATAGAGGAAAATGTCAATGACTTCAGCTGAGGCAGGGAACTCTGCCTTACTAGTTTTGTCAAGGGTGTCCCATATCTTTCGACACTCTCCAGCTTGCCGATCTTCTAGGGATTCCAAATGATGGTAACTTGGTCTACTATGCCCCTAAGATGAAGGGATTTCTCACTAATGATCTGCGCCAAGAGATTTCAGAGCAGATCCTTAACCCAAGAGCGCCCATGAAAGCTACTAGCTTGAGACCTGTTCCTCGGGTATATTGCCGCATCATCCAACACAATGTCGTTCCTCAGAGCAGCCACTACAGTGAGTTGTCTCAGCTCACTCAGTACTTGACCTATTGCGTCTACACTGGGGAGCGGGTTTGTCTCCCTTACATCATTATCAGGACCATGCGTTAGGCTACTCTGTCCGATCAGACCAGTAACCTTCCATATGGTCGACTTATCACTACTCTTCTGCAGCACTATGGGTGGACATGAGGGGTGAGATTGGGGTTGAGGACACCATGACCTCTGACATTGACTGGGATGCCATTCTCTGGATGAGGATGGACAACCTGCCGATCAGTGATGAGGAGCTAGAGGCTCGTCCTCGTCTGCTCAGGAGGGTAACAGCCACGGCAGCAGCAGCAGCAGTAACTAATGCAGCCCATGCAGAAGAGGCAGGGGATGATGGTGATGATGATGATGATCAGATGGAGGACATTCCAGCATCGACACCATAGCCCAAACCTGTAGTGGGACCATCCCAGCCTCCTCCCGATACCATGATGGGTATGTTTACGGAGATCCAAGATGCCCAGCATGAGATGAGCCATGACCTAGGGCGCCTTGCTCGCAGCTTCAGAGTCATGCAGGAGCAGGTACACTAGCTTAGAGTGGCTTATGAGCGTGACTATGACATCACTGACCCTATTCCTCCTATGCCCCCATCCCCATGATAGACCTCTTATTTTTTCTCTCTCTCAGCATGGTTTTTATATAACAGGGTAAATGTTCGACTTGTGGACTGTACCCTGTAGCACTATTACCCTTGATACTTCTTTAAATATTTTAATAGAATTTTATGATTTTTCTCACTTGTCATTAAGGTTTCTATCTAGAGCATGTCTATTTATTAATTCCACCTTTAGTATAGTACATTATGCTCTTTGGTATTTAGTCTCAAACATCAAACAAGTGCTTAAGGTGTGTTTTTATTAAGACTTTTAAATTCTTCCTATCTCAGTTCATCGACTCAGTTAAGTACAAATATGGTCTGTTGGACAGAGCCTAAGAGCTCTGATACCAAATTGTCACACCCCAATTTTGGCTGAACCAGAAGTGTGAGTGAACCGTCACTGAACCAATGGTTCACACCAGGATCTCAATAAGGCCATGTCCACTCATACAAACCATTGCACATAACTATAATCAGAATATAATAAACTACAGCAAAAATTTTAAATAAAATGAACTCAGTGATCTATTGATAAATTTAATAAAATATCCAGTTATTCAAATACTGAAATATAATTAAATATCCTTACATCAATTGTATCTCCAACTGAAAATAATTAAAATAAATTAAATCAACTCCTAGAGGTACACGCAGAAAGGGCACTCGCATGAAGCGTCATGCTCGTCCTCTCCTGCTTGTACGTCTAAAGCAGTCACGCCTCCATACACTGGAGCATTCAGGTAATCCTCCACCGTATAACCTGCATCAACATCTAAAAACATGTATATATATACAGGGTGAGCTCACAACTTAGCTCAGTAAGACAATCAGACAGTGCAACAAACATATGCATGAGTAACATTCACATTATGGTATGGTTTTAAGTTTGCAATGTACTATAGAAAGGATTGACGGCCACCACACCTCTATACATGAGTGTGTGAAGCCATCCAATGGATCAAACACCACTGTCGTCCCACATGCACCCACCATGGAATAGGGATAGATCTAAAGCATCCGGATCAAACACCGCCAACACTTCCCCTGAAACCCTACCCATACCAATACGTAAGCCCCTATTGGCAATGACTTGCAAACTGGGCTCGTAACTAACCAATCCAATATGTCATCACAGTAGGCCCTATCCCAGCACAGTTCCCTATGGCATAGAGATAGAGCTAGAGTCTAGTGGCCAGGCCGGAGACCACAATACCAGTTCCTTCCCCTGATACCCTACCCGCACCAAGCATGCTAAGACAGAATGATACAAAAAGGTGCTAGTGTAAGGAATGATCCTAGACTCTCGGCCCTTTCCATTCCACACACCAACGAAAACAATCACATGCCTAACAGTCACATCCTAGCATAACGAGTATGCGTGAACAATAATAATAACTAAAAGTAAAGGATGACATGCGAGTATGCACAAATATCAGTCCACAGAATCATAGTTATTAACAACGTTTTATTGTTATTAATTATTAGGATTTAGGTCTGATTCCCTTACCGAACGCTTATTTGATAACTTGCTCCGCGTCACAAAATCCAAACTTGCTATCACAAGGTCCTACAAGATGTTAGGGTTGAGTTAGAATAGTTTTATTAGGGTTTACGTTGGTCGGAAAACCAACAAGGTCAAAACACTTCTCACAGAGAAGACTGGTCACAGTATCGGTCGCGGAACTGTGGGGAAAGGTGCGACCGATATGGTTGTCCGGTCCCTACAGACCAATCTTCGGGAGGTACCGGTCGCAGTACCGATCGCATATGGTGCGACCGGTATGTCTCCGGAAGACCATACATTCAGTTCTCGCCTTCCGTTGGTCATCCCCTATTGATCCTAGGGTTTCTCTTACACATTTTAAGTCTGAACACTGAGTTAGAATTGTTTCCAACTCCATTCAAGTCCTAGTTTCGATGATCTTCAACCTAAAACTTGAATCTAGGGTTTACCGACTAGATTAGGTTTAGCGAAAAAATAAGGTTTAGATCAATACCTCACTTTGCATGGAATTGATCCAAATATGACTAACCATCCTAGAACGATTAAAGTAGAGGAAGGTTGAAGCACTTACAGTTGGTTCGTGGTAATGTGTTCTTCGTCCAACAGCAATGGTGGCTCTTCCCTCTCCATCCTAGCTTCTTCTCCTTCTTCAACCTCTTTCTCCTCTCTAGGGTTTGTGAGCATTAATGAAAGAGATTTTAGGAGGTTTAAGGGTCCTTATATAGGCTAGGGTTAGGTTTAGGAAGCCTCCTAACATTAGGAAAGTCTTTTGATTTAAAATTTGGAAAGTAGGACCAGCAGAGATCCTTTTCCGGATCTAAGTCTACGCAGGCCATATTGGTCGACCGTCGACCGATACCAAGACCAATACCATCGATCGGTATGAAGTATATCATACTTAATTTGGTCTAATTTCATGTCACACCTCAATTCCGCACATTTCAGAATGGTGTGATGAACCGCTAAATAACCAACGGTTCAATCAGGATCTCAAATAGGCTATCCCCGCGTTACCTGAACCTTCATACACTCACCATCATAATCAGAGTAAATACACAATAGCAGAAGTCTTATAAATAAATGAACTAAGAACTAAAATGATATCCATAAATAATAGCAAATTATTCTGTGTTTAACTGAGACATAAATATTTAAATACCAAATACATGTCTTATAAATCCAATAAAGAAACCTATAAAAAATCTAGTCAAATACACACGAGTTGCACTCGCAAGAGGAGTCGTGTGTATCATCTTCAGCTCCAGCGTCCATTGCTGCTACCGTCCCGTACGTAAGAGTATTCATGTAGTCTTCAACTGTGTAACCTGCATCATCAACTAAAAATATTCGACGTCAAGGGGGTGAGCACACAACACGGCTCAGTGAGTAGCCAAAACAATGCAACATTACATATGCATGCACATTCATTTATCTCTTTGGTCTGGTTTATAGTTTGCAATGCGCAATAGAAAGGTTGGGTGGTCAAAGGTTAACGTTTATTGACACCGCCTCTATACACAGGGTGTGGAAGCCCGCCCGAAGGTTAACGTTTATCGTCGTCCCCATCCACCCTACCATAACATTATACAACAAAGGTTAACGTTTATTGCTATATAATGCCATACCAACACGTAAGCCCCTGTTAGCGAGGGCTTGCAAACTGGGCTCGCTACTAACCAATCCTAATGCCAAATAGTGTATCCTAGGCCTCACCCCAGCATCCCTCAGAATGTCCATAGAGATAGAGCTAAGGCCCCCCGGTAGAGTCAGAGACTACAAGGATCGAGACCACCTCCCCTGATACCCTACGACACAATAGTTCTGCTAAGGTAATGACGATATGACGATGTCAATGCACAAGACTTGAGTTAGAGATAGATCTAAATTGCTGAGACCCGCCAAAGGTTAACGTTTATTGACGTTCTCATCACACCTCCCCTGATACTCGCTCGCATCAAGTACATCAACCACACACATACAAGCACATGCCTATTCCTATCATCATCATCATCATCATCATGTTATAAACAATAAAGTAAATATGCATGAACAAGTAATAGAAATATTGGATGGCATGCTGTATGCACATTACAAACATATTTGCATAGAATCAATCATGGCATAGGACTCAAGAATTAGAAAACAGTTTATTATTAACCGATTTAGTTTGGAGTTAAGGTTCCTCACCTTAGTTTGCTATAAGATACTTTTCCAAGCTTTAAAATCACCTCTACAATGTTATTATAATGCTAGCAAACCTAACAAAGTCGATAGAATTTAATTAGAATTAATTCCAAATTTAAAAACCATGCTGTTAACTGAGGGTCGATCAGAGGGTCGATGGGTCTATCGACCCTACCCTCTGTCTGAACTTCCCGAATGCTGAGGGTCGATGGTCAGGATGCATAGGGTCGATGGGTCTATCGACCCTGTGTGCGACCCTCGGCGCACTCTGGTCCAATTTCCACTTTTTACATCATTCTTCGTGTTTGGGGTCCTATGGCTTGCTTCCACATTCCATTAAACATTCATTCCATGGTCTGAAACCATGATTCATCCTCCTAGATGGCTTTCATGCATTATCCTCGGGTTTTCCATGAAAACCTCACCATGAATGGATGGTTTGGGTTTCTCCGAAATCCTACACTCAATGGTGTGCGTCGCCTTTGAGCATGAAGGTGGTGCATAGTACTTTCTCTTCCTCGGTGATAGTCATCATAAGGAAGTTCCTTTCCATCTCGTCTATCTAGTGTGCTGGCCACAGTGGATCAGACGGCTTGCCGTTGAATTCTCTCGGTTTCATTTTCAAAAACCTCTCCACTAGCCAGGAGTGATCCAGTTGATTTTGGTATGCCCCAAACATAGGGGGTGGATAGTTGTACATCCCTTGTGCTTCTTCTGGAACCTGCACTGGAATTGGTGCAGCCGGTTGTTGAGGTGTCTGTGTGCATGGTTATTCTCTTGACTAGTCTCCTCCACTGGTGGTGGTGGTGGGACTGTATTTTGGGTCTGTCGGGTAACTCTACGTCCAGACATATTTCTTTTCGATGATTGGTGGTGCCTGAAAATCATCAAGATAGGTGAGAAATCATGTATATGTCATGTAGGCACGTTAACCAATAATCAATTCCAATTCGAGCTCATTTTATAAACAAAATACTGTCTTTTCTATACAAGGTCGATGGTGAGGGTCGATGGTATGTCAGACCCATAATGTCCGACCCTGTGTTTTTCTGTCAGATTCCCGAGAGCTGAGGGTCGATTAGAGGGTCGATCAGAGGGTCGATGGCTCTAGTCGAATTGTCCGACCCTCTGACCAAAAATCAGATTTTTAAAGTCTGATTTTGGGTCATTTTCTATTATTTCCCTCCCGTTTCGACTCGCCTCTTCTCTCCGAGTTGCTACAGTGCTACTTCACTGTTGTGGATCAATTTTAGTCCGAGTTTCGACATCCACTTCATCCCTACAGGTATGCATTCCCATTTTTACTTGTTTTTAGGTTCCCATTCCTAGGTTTTTGCCCATTTAACTTGTATTTTTCAAATTAAATTTTTTCCAACCGTAAAAATTTGATTTTTATTGGGGGCTTTTGTTGTTGGTGTCTTGAGGAACGAAAGCCCTCAAAAACTTTTGAGTTTCATCGGTTGGTTATCGAGAAACTTAGATTTTTCTCTTTTTGCCCTAATTTGTCGAAATTTTTCGATTTCTTGCAATTTCTTCAAATTGGACCTTGTCAGTTAAAATTTCCTTCTGTTTAACTATTGTATGATGTGTTGGAACTTATGTAGGTCCTCCTGCCCACTTGTATGGGTGAAAAGTGAGGCTTTTGACCAACTTACGTCGTTATAATGCCCAATTTTAAAATTTTTATCCTATTAACTCCTTGTTTTCCTTTTTCTCTCTTATCTGCAGATACTATGGTTTGTACCAAAGTACCCAGGGTTCATGATCCGCTTCGCTTCCGCTTCAATGAAGCCGAGGCACAGTATGCCTACTATACGGGCAAGAAAGTGGAAGGGGGTCGTATGGTGAACCTGGCTGAGCTAGCCTTGTTCAATGTAGAGAGAGATTTTGGTGATATGGGGTGGCTCCCTGTCATCACATACAATGCGTGCACACGTCCAGAGTTAGTGCGCCCGGTTCATCAGTAACCTTCGGATTGTGGGAAACCACAACGATGTGGAGCTTGGTCGGGAGTTACGCATCACTAGCTATGTCAAGGGGGTGCAGATTTCCTTGATTATCGGACGGTGGCCGACTGTTGGGCATTCCTTATGATGGTCCTATGGTGTACGCGTGCACCGGGTGAGCACGACTTTATTGAGACGTGGTTGCGGGCCGAGATTGATAGTCGGTTACTACAGCCCGATCGTGGCGGATGAGGGCGTGCTACTTGCGTCTAGCTCCATGGGTGTTTCGTAGGATCATTCAAGACAACCCGATCCCGCAGAGTGGGCATTATGAGAGGGTGTCTCGGCTGACCCGGGTTTTTGATCTACAGTATATGCACTCATCAGCCCGTCTGTCATCCTTACATCATCATGCGGACGATGATCGGTGCTACATTGTCCCGGTCATAGGGGTAATCTACCCTATGGACGTATGATCACCACACTTGTTGATTCGTGCGGGGGGTTGACCCGGTAGATGAGAAGATTCGGGGAGAAGACCTTCTCGTCGCCTCTAGATTGGGAGGCTATATGCAAGATGGGACTTCGAGACGCTCGGGTTAGCGATGATGAGAGGAATGCGATGGTGCGCCCTCACCCTTGGGTTGAGGTGGGCCGATGCCGAGGCCGCTGCTGTCGCTAGAGCTCGGGTGGATCCCGTCGACGATGATGATCGTATGTACATGGACGTCGACGCGATACCCCCGCCTTCACCTACACATGCTTGGAGTTGATACCGCATGCGGCGGATTCTCGTGACCGAGACCGGTCCTTCTCATGAGGCTGGTCCTTCGCATCCGTCTTCGATATGATGGAGATGTTGCACGAGATCGAGAGACTCGGCGCCGATCGGTCCCGAGGATGGAGGAGTTGCTAGATGCTCGGCGCATGAGAGTGGATGAGCTATTGGCTGCTCAAGACACGTCCGACGCGTGGATTGGTGAGCTTATGGAGATCCGGCGTCGGCGACCGACAGAGAGTAGCCGATCTCACGGCTAGTCTACAGACGACCCGGACTCAGATAGCCTGGTTGACTAGAGTCTATGCTGAGGACTACGACAGATATCGTGAGGCTCCACCTCCTCCTTCGCCTCCCGCTTCCCGATTGTACTTTTTGTTTTTCCCCGTACTTCGTAGTAACTGTCCGGGTTGTGGACCGTACTCGCTTTAGATATATATTTACACTTTGTTTCGCTCTCATTGTATGTCAACTTGTTTCTCTTTTTAATAGATGTATTATTCTCTTTTTAAATTTGGTCTCAACATCACTTGTGCTTATAATGTGTTAATATTACTGTTTTTATTTTATCCTATCTCAGTTCACTATTGCTGTGAATGTATGATAGTTCAGCGGGCAAGGCCTGAGATGCTCTGATACCAAGTTGTCACACCCCAATTCCACACATTTCAGAATGGTGTGATGAACCGCTAAATAAACAACGGTTCAACCAAGATCTCAAATAGGCTATCCCCGCGTTACCTGAACCTTCATACACTCACCATCATAATCAGAGTAAATACACAATAGCGGAAGTCTTATAAATAAATGAACTGAGAACTAAAATGATATCCATAAATAATAGCAAATTATTCTGTGTTCAACTAAGACATAAATATTTAAATACCAAATACATGTCTTATAAATCCAATAAAAAAACCTATAAAAATATCTAGTCAAATACACACGAGTTGCACTCGCAAGAGGAGTCGTGTGTATCATCTTCAGCTCCAGCGTCCATTGCTGCTACCGTCCCGTACGTAGGAGTATTCATGTAGTCTTCAACTGTGTAACCTGCATCATCAACTAAAAATATTCGACGTCGAGGGGGTGAGCACACAACACGGCTCAGTGAGTAGCCAAAACAATGCAACATTACATATGCATGCACATTCATTTATCTCTTTGGTCTGGTTTATAGTTTACAATGCGCAATAGAAAGGTTGGGTGGTCAAAGGTTAACGTTTATTGACACCGCCTCTATACACAGGGTGTGGAAGCCCGCCCGAAGGTTAACGTTTATCATCGTCCCCATCCACCCTACCATAACATTATACAACAAAGGTTAACGTTTATTGCTATATAATGCCATACCAACACGTAAGCCCCTGTTAGCGAGGGCTTGCAAACTGGGCTCGCTACTAACCAATCCTAATGCCAAACAGTGTATCCAAGGCCTCACCCCAGCATCCCTCAGAATGTCCATAGAGATAGAGCTAAGGCCCCCCGGTAGAGTCAGAGACTACAAGGACCGAGACCACCTCCCCTGATACCCTACGACATAATAGTTCTGCTAAGGTAATGGTGATACGATGATGTCAATGCACAAGACTTGAGTTAGAGATAGATCTAAAGTGCTGAGACCCGCCAAAGGTTAACGTTTATTGACGTTCTCATCACACCTCCCCTGATACTCGCTCGCATCAAGTACATCAACCACACACATATAAGCACATGCCTATTCCTATCATCATCATCATCATCATGTTATAAACAATAAAGTAAATATGCATGAACAAGTAATAGAAATATTGGATGGCATGCTGTATGCACATTACAAACATATTTGCATAGAATCAATCATGGCATAGGACTCAAGAATTAGAAAACAGTTTATTATTAACCGATTTAGTTTGGAGTTAAGGTTCCTCACCTTAGTTTGCTATAAGATACTTTTTCAAGCTTTAAAATCACATCTACAGTGTTATTATAATGCTAGCAAACCTAACAAAGTCGATAGAATTTAATTAGAATTAATTCCAAATTTAAAAACCATGCTGTTAACTGAGGGTCGATCAGAGGGTCGATGGGTTTATCGACCCTACCCTCTGTCTGAACTTCCCGAATGTTGAGGGTCGATGGTCAGGATGCATAGGGTCGATGGGTCTATCGACCCTGTGTGCGACCCTCGGCGCACTCTGGTCCAATTTCCACTTTTTACATCATTCTTCGTGTTTGGGGTCCTATGGCTTGCTTCCACATTCCATTAAACATTCATTCCATGGTCTGAAACCATGATTCATCCTCCTAGATGGCTTTCATGCATTATCCTCGGGTTTTCCATGAAAACCTCACCATGAATGGATGGTTTGGGTTTCTCCGAAATCTTACACTCAACCATATCTAACCTAAGGTCTGTAGAAACTCATGGAATTAGTATCCATACCTGAGAAGATTACTTTTCTCTGGAAATTCTTCTCATTTTTGCTAAGTCTTCTTCCTTGCCTCCTTTCTTCCTCTTTTCCTTCTTCTCTCTTTCTCTCAATTCAATTAGGGTTGTGAAAGGAGTGAAAGTGGCTTAGGGACGTCCTTTAAATAGAGTAGGAATGTCCTATAATAGTCCCATTGAGATTTGGAAAGAATCCCAATCGAAAATTAGGAAATTTCCTAATTTCAGTTTCGGCAGTAAGTGAGGGTCGATGATCCCGTCGACCCTGTGGTCTGACACTGTCCGACCCTCTCCCAAATTTTAAGGGTTTGGGTTTCTGATTTGGGAGGGTCGACCCTGTTTAGCTGGGTATGCGACCCTTCCTCTATTTTAAGTGTTTTTGGGTCGATTTGATACCTGGGATCTCGCTCTCCTTCACGCCCTTGGTCCATTTAACTCGACCATGATGGGTAAACCTGGTTCAAGGTGGTAAGACCGGTTTAGTTTGACACGGGTCTTACATTTCATACCTGTTTGTCATCTGCTCATCCCGTCTGGTCCGATGATGATTGGAAGACCTGTTACGACATGGATTAAAGGTTTAGATCGGGTTCATGGAGTGCGGGTGTTACATAGACATTCTAAATTTATCAAATCAACCACTTATAGTAACATCATATGAGCATTTCAAATTTAGAATGTGTGACAAAATATAGCAATTAATCAATATGGAATCAAAATAACATGTGAGCATTCAAATATGTGTCATGTGTACATCCAAGTTATATGTGTGCATCCAAAATGGCGTGTGTTGCCAAATCACTCAAAACAGTATATTGCATGTGGCAGTAAGTAAAACAGTCATAAAATCTTTTTCTAGAGGTTAAAAAATTTGACTAAAAAAGGAATTTGAAAGAGTTACAAATTCTTCTCTTATATGCCAAGCAAAATAGGACTCTAATTTAGTCAAAATTGCATCCTAATGTTAAGATTGTTATACAGTTCTGGAACTGTTCCAAATTTGAACCAGTTGCACCATAAAATTCATCATAAATCACACAAATATGCAAATGCAAATATAAAAACATGGTAAAAAAGGTAACTTAGAGATCTATCGTTTCTCTTTTTTCCTCCATTCAGATAAAAACTGTATCATGATGTAATTCATACAAACACAAACAAAATGCAAGAAATTTATCTAGAATCATGCTAGAGTGTATTTAAAAAATGATATAAAATCACACACACACACACACACACACACACACACACACACACACACACACACACACACATATATATATATATATATATATATATCCAAAATTGTCAAAACTAGTGCTAAACGTTAGTTAACTTAAAAATTTAAAACTTTCATGTTTTACCAAACTTAAAACAATGGCAAGAAGATGCTCGAAAAGACCTCATAACAGATATGTCTTGCACTGTACCCAAGATGGAGTACAGTAGCTTTGGGGATTTTTAGATTACTCTTGCCATATCCAAATTGATCTGGATTTTTTATGAGATCTTCCTAACTCATCAGAGAAGTCCTCATAAAATTTTGGGCCTACACACACACACACACACACACACACACACACACACACACACACACACACACACACACACACACACACACACACACACACACACACACACACACACACACACACACACACACACACACACACACACACACACACACACACACACACACACACACACACACACACACACACACACACACACACACACACACATATATATATATATCCAAAATTGTCAAAACTAGTGCTAAACGTTAGTTAACTTAAAAATTTAAAACTTTCATGTTTTACCAAACTTAAAACAATGGCAAGAAGATGCTCGAAAAGACATCATAACAGATATGTCTTGCACTGTACCCAAGATGGAGTACAGTAGCTTTGGGGATTTTTAGATTACTCTTGCCATATCCAAATTGATCTGGATTTTTTATGAGATCTTCCTAACTCATCAGAGAAGTCCTCATAAAATTTTGGGCCTCATAATCATCTTCTAGATATGTCAAACATTTAACTTAATTTCAGATTCCAGATATAGGTTTTCATGTCTATAATTCCATTCATGAAATTTTTTGAATAGGCAAACCAGCATGGAATGGGCTCAAATTCCTAGGATATGCATCTTCTATCATAAGAAATCCATGAAAAATATGAATCATGGAAGAAAAGTTGCAGGGATTGGGCATCATGGCATCATATATGCAAATCCTACACTAACTCCTATTCTAGCATATCTTATCATTCAAGCTTTGATGCAAATCATTAATGGAGCTGGTGAGGATCATACACCTTGAGCCTAAGGTGGGATGAAGTCCCTTGCTAAAGGTTGAAGAAGATCCAATGATGATGGAGGTAAACTTCTCTAATTTTTCTTCTTCTCTCTCTCTCTCTCTCTCTCTCTCTCTCTCTCTCTCTCTATTCACGTCCAATGGGGGGAGAGGGCTCTCTCAAATTTCGTGGATGAGTGTGAGCAGCCCCCTAGTGCTCTTCAAATAGAGCCCCATGTGATCCCTTTTGCAAAATTTCCTTCCTTTTAGAGTTTTGACAAGTTTCTTTAACAAGCACATAAGATTTTTCCACATTAAGATGATGACACATGTCACCTCTCCATTAAATCCTTTGATTTTCAATTAACACACATAGGTTCTTTTTTTCTTTTTGGCCTTAATTTAGTTTTCAAAAAATCAAATAAAGTCTCCTTTTTTTCTTTATGTCTCTTTTTTCCTTTTTTTTCTTTCTTTCTCTTTTTTCCTTTTTTTTTCTTTCCTTTCTCTTGGTTGACAACTCATACACAATATGCACTAACTCACACACTCTCACACATAATCACGCCAAGAGGGCTCCCCTCTTCACGTTAGTGAAGGGGGTGGGTCACCTTGGTATCTTTTTTTTTTTCTTTTGTCTTTTTGCCCTTTTGTCTTCTTATTAAATTAGCAACACTAATACTATAGGAGAGGGAATAGGGCAAAATTTGGCCCTTCATGAGTGACCTAGGGTTATTATGGGTTTAGTCATGGATCTTCCTAGGATAATAAAGCCCACTCTCACACTCTCTCCATTCTTCTCTCTTTCTTATTCTTTCATTAAGGACCATTCAAGGAGGGCGGTACATTATATTTTTGGGAATGTAAGAGAAACCCTAAATGATGCCTAAGGGTAAAATAGTAATAATGAGGGTGGCTATAAGGGTTTGATTAGGTTTTGACCAAAAAGGACACTAGGTTGGCTTTAGATTGACTCTGGTTAGATTTGACTATTTTGGTCACTTTTGACCAACTTTGATTAAGTTTTATCGAAATGACCAAAATACCCTTAGGGAAAGTAAATAGTAGTTTTATGCATAAGAATGGTTCTAGATGATCCAAAAGACAATTTTGAGTTTTAGGGGGAAAAGGGACACAGGGGATATTTATGAAAACTTTTGACCTAACCTAGGGTTTAGACATTAGGAGGGATTTTTATGGAAACTTTTGACCTAACTTAGGGTTTGAGTACTAGAGGAATATTTATGGAAACTTTTGACCTAACCTAGGGTCTGGACACTAGGAGGGGTATTTATGAAAACTTTTTAAACTTAGGGGAAAACTAATACAATGGGATCTAAATATGGTAGGTTTCTAACCTAAGGGGGAAGTGACACTCAAGGGATCTATATATGGTAGGTTTCTAACCTAAGGGAGAAATGACACTCAAGGATCTATATATGGTAGGTTTCTAACCTAAGGGGTATATAGGGTCTGGAAATGGTTATGGGGTTTGGTCCCACACTTCCTTCATGTTATGCTTCCTTCTTCAGTGTTGAGAAAGGTTTGTGCTTGCAGAAAGGATGGCAAAAATGGACTGCTTACAACATGGCGCTGCCCCAGTAGTCACCACCGCAGATCAAGTGATTGTCAGATCCAAAAAGGCGATTTGCCCCTTCGAGAAACTAACATAAAATCCACATGGCAAGCGTTGGCAAAAGCAATCATTATTACAACCTCAGACGCCTCTCCTCCATGCAGCAGAGTGCTCCATGTGGCAGAGATCTCTCTCCGAAAGGATGTCAGCCTTAAATGCTATGCTGATATCTCGCAAGCAGTGAAGATCTCAATCAAAATCGCATTAAAGGCTTACTCAAATCCGTCTATCATGCCATTGACAAAAGGATTCCATTTTGGGTCATCACAGACGACCCGATTTCAACAAAATCAACGAGCATAAATTTGCTCCTGGTCGTCTTGTATGGCTCACCACAGGTTGCCGAGCCAGCTTTACTCAAGCCGACCCCAAGATCCTGTAGCGATGGATACGACCTCTACATTAGCTAAATAAAAACAAGTTCGTCCAAAGTGACGTTGCTCCCCCAATCTCACTGAGCTTAGAAGAGCAAGGGGCAACTGTTAGGACCATCTCAAACGAAGCCAGTCAAGAATCAACACGTGGCATCTTGTGGATCAAAGACTTAAGAAGACACATGTCCACATCTTAAAGGTACCAAGACTTACATGACTCTGTACCCGTGAACAACAATCCATATATGGGAAATCTGCCCAGGAGGATAATTGCTTGATGACCTACCTCAAGGCGGTTATCTCCACGTGTCACCCTCCCCAAAGATGACGAGAAGTGCTCTAATGCCCCGTAGAACCACCTCAAAGCTATTACAGATAATCTGGCCATAAAATTTTATTAGACGGTCTGGATCAACCCTATACCACCATACCTCGTCCATTTAGGGGGAGAACATGCATCAAGACTCCCTATCTACCACGGCGGTCCCCTGAGATCCCGAAAAGAGTCCCTAATACACTACTAGGGATACGTCCATAGGCCACTCCATGCTCAATATATACCTTTGCACTGAAGGTAAACGAATGAAACTCATGCTATCAAGCTTTTACATTGAATCTACTACCAATAGCCCTAATCTACCTTGAACTCAGCCTTCTCTTCTTGAGTTCATCTGCTTTTTGCCCTTGAGCTGACTTAGACATCGGAGTGGCCCCTAGGTTATCCAACCCGCCCAACTCGATTGTCTTCCTTCTTTTGAGACAGGTGTCTCAATCAAGAGATCGACCAAAATTCAATGATAACAAGTTGAGCTTCTCGAAAGGATCAGCAATGTGGAAAACTCTCAACGCTTCAACCAGCGTCTCCACCTCATCTTCTGTTTGTCGCAGAAATAGAGTTGTCTCTGAAAGCTCATTGTTTACCAAAGACAAACACAGCTATCTCCAAATTTTTTTGTGGAATGGAACATTGAATGAGAATGATGGGAGTAATATCGGAGATTGTGGAAACTGAAATACCAAAGCCAATCTTGCTTGTTCAAAGCTTGAAAGCTTGAAGAAGAGAGATGTTTGAGAGAGAAAAAGAGATTTCCCTAAAACTAAATAGTAAATCCGTTCCGATTCTGAACGTCTTCCCAGGCCACGCCTACCGATTTTGAAGGTCTTCACTGGGAAAGGTGAAATGGCGGATAATAATCAGTGGTAAATGGTAAAATGGTGTAAAGGTGAAATTGGTTTCAATTCGTTTTGTTGCCTTTTGAAACCTAAATCTATTACATAACAAATTAACTTTTAAGTTTTTTTAAAATAAAAAAGGTAAAATATTAATAAGTCATAT
This sequence comes from Protea cynaroides, assembly GCA_028583415.1. Lineage (NCBI taxonomy): Eukaryota > Viridiplantae > Streptophyta > Magnoliopsida > Proteales > Proteaceae > Protea > Protea cynaroides. The sequence continues at coordinate 56,985,267 of CM053265.1, forward strand.
TAGTGGGGTTAGTTTTGCCATTGATGACTTTAAAACGGTGACACATCATCAATTAATGGCTGTGACTTAATGGAGGGGTTCTGATTGAACCATATTTTCAAAAGTAAGGGGTGTTAATGACATTATTGCCAAAAAAGGCGGGTGGGTGATACTAAGCTATACTACAGGGGTGTGGCTGAAATTTTCCCAATGAAGAATGATGAGTTTATAAAGAATTGTAAATGTGATGGCAAAATTGTTAATTTTGTTGTCAATTTATTGGGAGGGTAATTGAGTAATTTTGTATTTTTTATTTGTCAGCTTAATAGTAGGGGGTGGAGGTGATATTGGCAAAGTTGGGGGTTGGGCGAAAAAAAAAGGACAGTAGAGGGGGAGGGTGAAAATTTTCATATAAATTATAACTTATTCCTCTCACATATCTAAATGGATCCGATTATTTGTAATCCAAATGAGTAAGATCGAAACTTGAATTTGAAAAGCATCCAAACTATTGGAATTTGCATCTCCGAATCCAATATTTGGATTTTCCTAAACGCATGTGAATGCAAATCGAATCCAGAATTTAACTATCCATTTACATCTTTAATTCCAAAACATATATCCAATTAATAATAAAAATTTAAATAGCAAATGGTCTTAATCGTAAAAAGATCCTCTCCTGTGGTCCTGTTCCTCCAGCCTTGACCCAGCAACTGAGTTTGACTTGATGTGCATACCCATACGTTGGCATGCACACGAGTGATCCTCAATTGCGACAGGAGGAATAGGACAACAAGAGGATCCAAGTCTTCTTGAGTCTTCCCACCTGATAACCATCCCACACTTTTGGTAGTCGTCCATGAGTATGGGTCCCACATCCAATCCACAGTTCCCAAGAGTATGGGGTGTTTATATAGTGGGGATGAAAAAAAATTGAAAATCATGCAACTAATGCAACATTGAGAATGAATCATATTTAATAGTAGATAAAAGTTTACGTCACATGAGTCAGAAGCGTAAATACTAAATAGACAATAGAAAATCCGAATTCAATTTGTATATGTATTCATTTAAGATATCCAAACCGGTTATATCCGAATCCATATCCGTATCGATATCCGACCTCTAAACATCTCTTGACATGACCACACGGAACGCTTAAATCAAATCAAATCAAAATCCTAGTTTTCCTTTTGTGCCATGTTATGCTTTCTCCTTCTCTTTTTCCGCTTTTCCCCAAAAAAGAGAAAGCCATTAAAAAAGGGTCAAGTGAACAAATGAAAAGAGACTGAGAACGTCGTAAAACCCTATTGCGGATTTGTGGTTACTCTTTCTTTGTTCATTCCAGGGATCCATTATTTACAGTATTTTGGGGTTCCGTTCGAAGATTGGCGATCAGGTATCATCAGCGATGGCGACTACAGGAACGGCGGCAACGGCTCAGCAAACAGCAGCGAAGAGGAAGCCTGTTTTTACGACTGTAGATCAATTGAAACCAGGGACGACAGGTCACACTCTCACGGTGAAGGTTTTGAGTTCGAACACGGTGTTGCAGAAGGGGCGAGCGGCTTCTCAGCATCTTCGTGGCACTCGAATCGCTGAGTGTCTTGTTGGTGATGTTACCGGCACCATTATCTTCACTGCTCGTAACGAGCAAGGTATATTTTATTTAAAGGAACAGATTTTGTTTGGAAATTGCGTTCTTCTCGTTGTAAGTTAGTTATTATGTGAATCTTTGATATTATAGAACAAACGCGAGGTTATACTTGGATATTTAAACCCTAACTTCGTTTAAAAGAGATGAATCTTTCATTTGCATTCTATAATATTAAAAATGTGATACCTGCTTTGCCGCGTGTTATTGAATGATATGGAATAATTTACTTTTGGCTGTAGTGGTGCCGTTATGTTGAAGTTAGTCTTGAATTTACTCGGATCATAGAATACTATTCAAGTTAATTGTGCACATTTGAAAGCGCCAGTAAGGATTTTGATTGTATAAAGTAAGCTTCGTTAATATTTATTTGCCTATTCCTGAAATTGCACCATTATGGATGAAAGAGGAAGGAATGTTGTGTGGATGGTTTGATCATACTGCGGAGAAGACTGCTAATTGAGAGAGGATTGTGCCAAAAAAGAAGAAGCTTGAGCTATGATGAAGGACTGACAACTCGTGGGTTAACATTGGGCATGATCCTTGGTAGAGTGAGAAGAAACAGGAGGTTTTCTGTTGCTGATGCTAAATAGTAGTGGTGAGACTTTATCTTGAGTTGTACTGATTCTGACCTCTTTGCTGGGGTTATTTATGACAGTTTTCAGTACTGGAATGTGGAGAAATCCAAAATTGGGGTGACTTTTTGGTGCCTGATGTAGTTTGGGTATGAACATTAATCTCAAGTCTCTTTGCTGTCCTTAGTAGGTGATTAGTCTTAATCAATGGATATTTGAAAGTTATGCTAGATCTGTTTGGTTTAATGTGCTGCCAATTTCTCACCAGCCTTTTCCCCAACCTCAGGAGAATATGCCTAGAATACTATTTGTCTAATAGATGGGTTCTTGATCCTGTTTTGACCTATCTATTGTAAGTTTAATTTACTTCTGAATCATGCAAGTCCTCGTTTTGAGAGGTAAAACATTGTTTATCTAAATATTCTGAATCATAATCTCCTCAACTCTCCCTTTTAGACTAGAACGATGCCTTAGATTCGTTTGATCTTCCAAACTTGTACATAAAATCAATAAATCTTATTTTTGTAGCAGCTTCCTTTTAGGATTCTTTTTATTTTGCCTCATCTTTGAGATCATAGTTGTGAAGGTGCTAGGGCATTGGAGGGGTGCCTAGGCGCTTAGGTGTCCAAGGTGCACCCTTTCTTATATCCCCTTATTCTACTTTTTACTATTTGTATGCTTATATCATACACCAAAACTCAACTTAGGCAATGCAATAAGATATCAGCATGACTATTACCATTAACATCCATCGTATATTATATTCAAGACAGCAAGGTAAAAAACTGAAAGTCTGAAAAATCCATAAAAACTTTAGGGTTTCTCTTGTTCAGAGTTCAGACTTGATTTTAGCTTTTTTGAAGTCTTCAAGATCAATTTTCTCATATCATTTCAGCTTATATAACCCATTGATTCTATGTTTCTCACGTGTACCATGACTTTTATAGACAATCAAATAAACATACTATAATAAAAGATAAAAAAACTGATATAAAAAACTGACTCAGGTAATAAAGCAACCAAGGCACCCACCCTTCTGATATGTAATAAGGTGCCTAACCGCCCAGCCCCCAGAGTCTTGCCTTGTCGCCTAGGCGACGCCTTGGCAACTATGTTTGAGATCATCATGTTTCTGCTTTGATTGGTAAATCATTAATGGATTGTGAAATACTCTGCAAAGTTACCGAATTTTCCAATCCCCAATTCAATGCAGAGATTGCTGCTTGGACTGCAGTTTTTTACGATCTTTTACAATTACTGCAACACCACGACAGTAGTTTTCTTTTCTCTGGTATAATCTCAGCCTAACAACGAGTTCTTAGGGGCAGCAAAGTAGCACACATTAGGGTAATCATGCAATGTGGATAGGTGATGCAGTGGCGGTTGCTCAAGCTGAGACGGATATGGATAGTAATTTTATTTTATTTGAGATACACTGGTAATCTTTTATTTTGGGGAAGTTTAAAAGGTATGAGTTTTTAGTAATAGTTTTTTTATTTAATTTCTGTTTTCAGTTTTAAGTAGGAGTTTTTTTTTTTTTTTTTCTTTAAATATTGGCATGCACTTACAATTAAGAATAGAATTAAAGGAGAATGAAATTGATTTGAGTTAGTTTGAGTTTGGCCTGCTTGGCTGCCTCCTTTCTCTTCTTCCTTTCTTGTTCTTTTCTTCTTCCCAGTGAACTGGAGTCCTCTCTCTTTCAGGTTGGTTTCCATCCTCCCTTTTCTACTTCTATTCTTCCTTCCAATTCCTTTCTCTATTATTGATATTCGATTTCTTTTATCGGCTGTTCCTGTTGAAAGATACTGTGGGTTTGAGAAGAACCTTTGCAAATCCTTCAAATCTATCCTATTCGTCTGGGATTTTGGTTGTGCACCTCTTCCCCATAGATGAATCTAACCCTAGAATCTTGGCTCCAAAATACCAACCCTGCTGTAATCACCACATCGAATTTGAGAACTAGTCATACCCTTACCGCCAGGAATGGTTTCAGAAGTTAAATATTCTTAGAATACTTTTTATTTTGGGAATATGATGGTTGAATTCCCTAGTTCTAAGTATTATTGATTTGCTCATAAGATTTCAAAGCAAGCCGATGGGTATTGAGAGAGTTCTATGTGTTTATCCTAAATTTGGTTTCCATCCCTTGCTTCCATCGGGAAATCCCAACAAGGAAGATGACTTCAAGGTGAGTAATTATGGATAGGTTCTAGATTTCCAAAATTACCCTTTGTTTTAAAATAATTTATATACTCATATTTTAGACTCCCTTCCAAATTTGCATCATATCTTTATTATAATCGCCTCCACTTGATGCAGTATTGTTAAGGAGCCAGCCAAGCTGACAAGCCAACTAAGCCAGCCGAGCAAGCCAGCCATGGCTAATGGCTGAACAATTGACTGGTCAGCAGCTATATAAGCTGTGGACAGCTAGCCAGTAGTTGTCCTTTCTACTTTTCTAGTGCTTAAGATATCATGTAAGCAATGTCTCTAATACTAGTAATTATATTTAGAGACTTGCCTAAGTTAGAAGTTTTATTTTTTATTTTTTTAGAAATTTTCCATCCTATGTTTAGGAAAGTTTCCTATTAGTTCTTTTCAGTTTTTAGAAAGTTTATAGTAAGAAAATATTGAACTTTCCTTCCATGTTTCTAGTCAATAATGGATGGATTGGACAGATATCCCTTCCATAATTATGTAAGCTCCATTCCCAATATATATGAAGCAATAAGAAGGAAGAAGGTTAAACTTGAAATTCAGAAAAGCTTGTTGCGTTTTCTGGTTGAGTATCCAGGTTGTGACTCAATTGACCCCCTCCTACTCCTCTATTTTCTTCTCTCAATCTCACTCTATCTTTGCCCTATTGTTCCTTCTTGTTTCCGCAACTAGTATCCCCAAATATCCCATCGGTTGCTGAATTGAAGAGCCACTGTTGCTGCTGTAAATCCAAGACTGTTTTTAGGTGTGAGCAGTTTGAAGAAAATTCAAATTCTTCAGCCTTTGATCGGATCGACCTCAAATTCAGACATGGTTGCAATTACATCCTAAGCTACAATCCCTCCAAGTTTCGTAGTTAACTAATGGTCGGATTGTTTTCAAAGTTAAGTTTTTTGTTATTGTTCTAATTCTAGTTTTTGGTTGTAAAAGATCCTACCTCAAGGTCAAGGGTATAGATTGATTATAAACCCTAGCATTTGCATCAATTGGTATCAAAGCATAGGCAATGGAGGGTTTCTCTCCCAACCAGCCCCTTGACTCCATGATTATGGTGCTCCAACAATTGGCTATCTAACTAGCTACTAGCCTATCTATCATGGCTACTAGTGATTCCAAATGCTCTGAATTAGTGGCTAAGATACTTAGGTCAACCTCAGAATTTGCTGCAATTTGAACGCATAGATAGTAAATTGGATGCTTTCGTTCAGGAAAGAAGGGGCAAAATAGCAAACAACTTCCCCAAGAGGTGAGGGGAGCAACTTGATTTAATACAATCTCAATTTAGCTTTCAACTGTTAAGGGAAGATGCATCCCCTGCATGCAAATCTATTGTAGATCACGAATGTGACAAGGAGACAAAAACTGTAGAGGAAATAACCAACTTCAAGGTGGAAGATGTTTATTCTTTCGAACCTACAGTTGAAGACAAAGTTGAAAACCAAATCAGTCATATGGTGAAAGATTCTATCGTTTTAGAGTCATCCATTGAAGAATTTGTTGAAGTGCTTAAGGGCGAGATTGAGATCGTGGTTCATGAAGACTTCAAGAGCATTTCTCGTGTAGCCATAAATGTTACCAATGTTGGTGATGCTGATTTTGAAGTTGAACATATTGAATATGTGCTCCCACCTCATTTTTTTGAAGCAAGAGGTCCTAAGGTCGAAGATTTCCTTCCCAACTTTAGAAAGCAACTGGATTTTTGTTTTCAGAGGAAGTTGAATACTCACCCCGATATTTTGATGTTCAACCGATTCAAAACTCATTGTCGAGTTTTTTTTTAAGCAGGAGGAGAGTACATGCAGTTTTATTTAGGAGCCAGTCAAGTTGGTAAGCCAACCAAGTCAGCCATGGCTAATGGCTGAGCCATTGACTGGTCAGCAGCCATATAAGTTGTGGACAACTTGCTAGCAGCTGTCCTTCCTCCTTCCATAATTTATTACTTTTCTGATGCTTAAGATACCATGTAAGCATGTCTCTAATACTAGTAATTATATTTAGATACTTGCCTAAGTTGGGAGTTTTTTTTTTTTTTAAGTTTACATTAAGGAAAGATTGGAATTTTCTTCCATGTTTCTAGTCAATAATGGAAGGATTGGACATATCTCCCTTCCATAATTATGTAAGCTCCATTCGCTATATATATATATAAAGCAATAAAAAAGAAGAAGACTAGACTTGAAATTCAGAAAAAGCTTCTTGCGTTTTCTGGTTGAGTCTCCAAGTTGTGAGACTCAACCGGTCCTTTCCTACTCCCTCTATTTTCTTCTCTCAATCTCTCTCTATCTTTGCCTTATTGTTCCTTCTTATTTGCACAACTAGCATCCCCCAAAGATTCCATCAGTTACTGATTTGAAGAGCCATTGTTGCTGCTGTAAATCCAGACCCGTTCTTAGGTGATAGCAGTTTGAAGAAAATTTGTAACTCTTTAGCCCTCGGATTGACCTCAAATTCAGAAATGGTTGCAATCACATCTTAAGCTATAATCCCTCCAAGTTTCGTAGTCAACTAACAGTCGGATTGTTCTCAAAATTAAGTTTTCTATTATTGTTCTAATTTTGGTTTCCTGGTTTTGATTGAATTCTTATTGGGACTGGTTGTAAAAGATCCTATCGCAAAGTTTAAGGCTGTAGATTGATTATAAACCCTAGCCTTTTCATCACTTACCTTGTTTCTTATTGTAACAAAATAGAAAAATAAAAAAACAACTATTAGATATGAATTGGGACTCTATAAGTTAGAGTTGTAGTTACAAACCAAAGACCAAAAAAAAAAAAAAAAAAATTGGCTTCGTAGTGCACGAGGCTATCGCTACTGCAATCTGGGGACTGCAGAATGTATGCAGCCTTATCCCCGCAACACGGAGAGATTGTTTCTGTATTTCGAACCTGTGACCACTGGGTTGCAATTTGACAACCTTACCATAACTCCAAGGCTTGCACTAAATACTTGAAAATAATTGGCAAAACAAATTGATAAACTAATTAGGAGTCCATATACTAATAGAAATGCAAGTCCTAGAAACTAGCACTAAATACTTTGACTAAGTCAAAGCAGTGTACTGTTACTGTTCTATTATGCTAATATCTCCCTCAAGCTAGAGCATGGGGGAATGTGAGGTTTTCAGCTTAAAACATTGTAGCAGCGGAAGCAGCAGTTGTAGTAGTAGGAGCAGTAGCAGTAGTAGTGACAACAATAGTAGTGACAACAGTAGCAGCATAATATATGTCACTGTGAACCAAGTAGTAGGAGCAGCACAATATAAGTCATTGTGAATCAAATAGTAGTAGCAACACAATATATGTCACTATGAACCAAGTAGTAATAGCAGCAACAACAACAATAGTGGTGGCTGCACACCTAACAGGGAACCTTAAACGACTCTCAAAACGACAACCTAGGTGATTGCTTTGATATCATGTAACAAAATGGAAAAATAGAAAACAACTATTAAATATGATCTAGAACTCTACAAGTCAGTGTTCTAGTCACAAACTAAAGACAAAGTAAACTCAAAATAGGAAAAGGAAACTAACAAGCCTATTTAGTAAAAGAAACTAATAGAGCAAACTAATAAACTAATTAGCAGTCTATATACTAATAGAAGTCAAGTCCTAGAAACTAGCATTAACTACTTTTACTAAGTCAAAGTAGCGTACAGTTTTGATTTTATTACGCTAACACGTACCATTATAGCCCTAAAAGTGTTTTTGAAATTACCAAACTGCCATTACTGTTTATGTGGGCCCATTAGTGAACCATTTAGGAGTGTTGACCCTGGGTCTGCAACAATAGGGTATGGAAATCACACTCGCACTACCTGCTTTTGAGTGGCTTAAGCATTAGATGCCAAACAAGCCATGCTCATTAAACTAAAATTAGAAAAGGATGAAGTGGGGGATGGGAAAGTGAATGAAAGATGTAAATTTTCTGAACATTGTAAGCACTGCATAAACACTCCTTTACATGGATATAGTCAGTATCGTAAAGATGTACACAGTACACCAGCCTCACACCTGACAGTTCCATGAAGGCTTTTCCTTTTGTGGTTGAGATGGTAAGCATAAGCTCTTTATCTTTAACAGTGTCTCTTTAGTAGCTTTCTGTATTAAATGGACCTGCTTTGTTATTTTACATATGGTTTCGTTGAAGAGCGTAGGCTATTTTATCTTGGTCATTCTTGATATGTTATAGGCCACAGATTTTTTTATCCTTCACATTGCCTATTTACTCATTGTTGATTGCGTACTACTATGTATATGTGGGTGATGATTTTGTCATGCTGTGTTATTGTTAAAGGATTTTTTTTCTTTAATATAATTGTGTCTTATGTGTGATAATTATTTCCATTTGTCTGGATCTGTTTCTCTTTAGCTAGGGATGCATTGCCATGAGCCTTGTCTTAATTGGATACAGGGCTTAGAGCAAATCAAGCTTGCTATCAATTATTAGAATGGTGTCCCTCCCTCGCTATGGATGATGTTTACTGCAATTTTGTCATGTTAGAGTTGGCCGTATTTCGGAATTCCTTTGCTTATAGTTGTTAAAGCACAATGGAAACGTAGTTGATTAAAAGTTAATTGTTGCCACTTTAATCTTATTCAAGAACATAACACTTCAATCTTATTCAAGAGTTATGTTCTATGAAAAACTTTCAAACTCTGTTGTCTATTAGGTATTCCCTTTATCTACATGTTGTCTTATGGTCATGATGGTTCTATCTTCTGTGCAGTTGATATGATGAATGCAGGTGCAACTGTTATTCTCCGTAATGCTAAGATTGACATGTTTAAGGGATCTATGAGATTGGCGGTTGACAAATGGGGACGTGTTGAGGTGACTGAACCTGCAAAATTTGTTGTTAAAGAAGACAACAATCTGTCTCTGGTTGAGTATGAACTGGTGAATGTTGTGGAAGAGTGATTGGATCTTTTGGTGATTAATGTTTTGTGATCCAGAGAAGCCTCAAAGCTTCTAGGCCTTGATGGTTTTTTAAATTTTATCTTGTTCCCTGCTCATGAGCTGGTACTGAGGTGAAGTTTTATTGGGAAGAACATTTTGAAGTTGGTATACAAATCTTACATAAACCAGCAATGTTTTTCACCCCCTAATATTTACTACAATGAACTAGTGTAAGTATCGGTGTGGGTAGTTGGTTGGATGTGTAAAGGAACTTCTCTTGTTGCTTCCACCTTATTATCATATAGCAGTTATAGAGCCTTACAAAGTAAACCATCTGGTGTTAATAATGATATACTTCCTAATTTCTGTTATTCTATTTGGCTATGACTTCTTGCTGTTAAGTTTTCCAATTTATATGTTGAATAGCACTTGTTTGGGGTTTGGGTCTTGAACCAGTGTAACCCCTTTATGTTCAAGTTTGTGTTTGTTTAATGTAATCTTGTGCTTATCCTTTTCCATCTTGTCTAATATGTAGATGCATATAATTAAACTTGTGGGAGCTATGCAATCCAGTTATTTTAATCTGGTTTCCTGTATGAGATTTTCTACTGACACCCAGTTAATATCAAGATACGGACACTGGTAATTTCCAATTTTGGCTATATGTTTGTGCGTAATTTATATGGTTTCATTGATTTGGATGAGTTCTCATTGTTTAAATTACAGCAGAAAACCAAAAGAGCTTACAAAATAAGAAATTGAGATATTAGTTCAAGAGGCTTGCTTCAGTTTGTGTGGTGTGCTGTGACTCCATGTGTACCATGTACAATGTGTGTATGCATTTATGCACATTACATTGTAATTTCTACTCTTTTTACTTCGAAAAATAGGGATATAGTAATCTCTCTGTCCTGTACCCACTATTGTCATTTTGGGTTAGGCATCAATTAGTCTGATTATGTGTGCATGCCAATTTGATTTGGATATTGAGGTATGCTTATTTAATGCACCATTATATGTTCATTTTTCTTGGAGCCTCACTAAATCTCAATCCTTGTTACACTAAGACCCACAAATGCTGGTGTTATAATAATAATAAAAAATTTAACGTCCAAAATACCCTTTGGGTATTATAAAAAGACAAAATTAGGCTTTACCCCTTACTTTTGCCTTCTCTTATTATTATATTAAGGGATAATATCACGTACTATCCAAATACTTTGAGAAACATCACCTACCACCCCATGATTTTAGAAATCATCAATTGCCACACACTAACTGATGGAAGAGATTTTAAATTTTTGTCTTGATGTTTTTACCATTTTGATTTTAAAATGAGAAATATTAACTCATGTTAAAGTTATTTATTTGACCTTCTAATGGAAATAACACCTTAATGGAAATAACATCATTTATCATTTTCAATCTCACTGAAACCACCGACGATGAGATGACAAGCTGCAAGGGTGATGGTCAACTTGCCGGCGATGTTTAAGGAGAGTAGGACAAGACGGCACGCTCCATCTATAATAATAAATTGGGTAAATTGATTAGATGAAATTGGTTTGAGTTTCTTTGTTTAGTAATTTAGTTCTTGATAATTGGAGCTACCAGAAGAGATACCAAAAGATGTCGGAACTATCAGAGGAGATCTGAAGGTCGGAATTGTCGGAGATGGTTCTGATTAGGTCAGAACCAGATTTGAGAGGAGATCTGATAGACGGCATGCTCCCTCTAGCTCTTGCTGTCTCTAAATCTTTATGCCATTTTTCTGTTATTTGTATCTAAGATTTGTTAATCTCAGTATCTCTGAGTTCAACAATGGCAATGTGATATTTTTTTTTCTCAGATAAAGTTTAAAATAAGAATGCTACTTAAGTTCCTAATCTTTCTCATTTTATTGCCCATTTTTGTGAGATCTGTAGATCCAACTCTCAATGACGATGTTCTTGGGTTGATTGTTTTCAATGCCGATCTCCAAAGATCCAGACTTGAAGCTAGTAACTTAGTACAAAGACGATGACAATCCCTACAACTGGGTCTAGGTGAAATGCAACCCTCGATCCAATTGTGTCTCGGAACTCAATCTTGATGGGTTCTCCACCAAATCAGATTTGAAAAGAATGGATCACCACCAAATCGATGCAATAGGTTTTGAGAAACTAGATCACCACTGAAGACACCGAATAGATTCGAAAAAATCTTTGAAACCTTTTTTCTCTGCTCCCGATTTCCAAATCGTCAAAACCCTTTGGCCTTCTTCTTCTCTGTTCCTCTTGTTCCTTTTCTGATTGTGTGTCGTAGATTCATTTGTATACCACTCAGAGATCAGATTACACAATCACCGCTGCTAAGACAAAGGAGATGATTTGGGGGTAAGGTTAAAAATTATTGAAGGGTAAAATAAGCTTTTCCCCTTATAGTAAGGGTATTATTGTCGATCCAAAAATGGTTTTGAGTTGACATCAGTATGTAACAGCTCCGTCTTAACAGTTTGGGTCTTTTTGATAAACGTTTTGAAACTTTAGGTGGTAATTGATGATGTCAGAGACCTTGGGGTGGTAGGTGATGTTTCTCAAAGTATTTGGATTGTACGTTGATATTTTCCCTTATATTAAACCCTAAATCCCCAAATCCAAAGTTTGAGAGGATGATGATCGACAACAAATTCAAACTCCTCTGGCGAAGGTGATGGCGTCATAGGATTGTATACTCACTTTTTCTTCGGTAACGGCGAGATTGAGTTACTTCCTTTCTTCCTCCAACCATACAAGCTTATGAATCCGCTGCTATCATCTACTGATGATTGTTTGAATCGTTAGATTTGCCTTTTCATTTGATTTGGCAACTTTTGTGGTTCTCAGTTCTCACGATTCTACAAAACCCGTACCCCTTCCTTCTCTTCCTCCCTCCCTCCCTCCCTCCCTCCCTTTTCGATTCTCTCCGCTCCCCCTCTTTGTTAAACTCTTAGCAAAAAATCCCGAGTGGCGCCAAGGGAACTGAAGAGAAGGAATTGAAGAAGAAGAAGAAGAAGAGGAAGAAGAGGCGGTGGTAATATTTCTAATTCACTTTGCCTCTGCTACTCTCTGCCTTAGGCCGTAGACCCCCCATCTAAGGTAGAGAGACTTCTTTTTCTTGAATCCTCAATATCCTTATACGTACTATCACCATCATCATGGCTCTTCCTCAAATCATCACCATCAGCTCCTCAAATCATCACCACCATGGCTCTTCTTTAGATCATGCCATATCAATCCAGTTTTGTAGAAGGAGGAAGCAGATTTTAGAGACAGCAATAGAATACCAGTGACATCGCCTGCTAAAAAGAGCAGATCCGCGGAGATCTGGCGGAGAACTCAAGGTCCATGGTGTTGGCACCAATAGTGAAAAACCAAGGGGCTACGTTGGAGATGGTGCCGTCGATTGGGCCAGAGTTTTTGGCGGAGCAGACGACAACAATCCCCGCTTTGATGGCATGGAAGGAGCCGATGGAAAGGCCATCGTTGAAGTAGTCGGTGGCATTGTTTTCTAGCGTTTATTTTCTCTTCAACTGGAAACTGGTTAGACAATGAGTGTCCCGTCTGTTCGCCGGCTGCAAGAATGTTCATTCCCCTCTTGGAAGGGATGGTCTCTTCTGTCCCAGTATACCTTGGAAGCTACGATTGTTTTCAAGTGTAGAAGTCCATCTTTTACCTGCAACGGCTATCCCCCCAAACAATCGAATCTGTTGGGAGAGGTATGCCAAATCTATGATAAGGTTTTTCTAGGGAAGCAGGCTCCAGTATCTGATCACACCGGCGAGGGTTCTCGTTGATCATCCGATTACTATTCCGAGAGATGGAATTCTAGCTTTTCCAAAGCTTTGGGTACAAATGAATTGAGGCAATGGAGGAAGCTCAGTTGTTGAGCTCAAAGGACCTAGTCTAACTGTTTGTTAAAACTTCAACTCTGAGATTCTTACTTCTGGTTCAAATTTGTACTCCAACTTCAAAATGATTCAGGAGTACTTAGGAGTAGAAACACGTTTGTAACGTAATTTTGACATGGTCTCCAGAACATCTTTAGAACAGAAGCATATTTGGTAAATCTGGTTCTGAAACCATTTCAAAGCAAATATAGAGTAGAAGTGTGTTTGATAACAAAAAAATATGTGATCTAAATTCAAAACAAGTTTAATTACAAAAACTACTACTCCTACATCTGTTCCATGGCCTTCTAAATTATAAAGGGTTACATATTAAAAAAATTAACAATCATCCTTCTAGTACTTCATGGTTGCTATATAAACAACATAGCATATCAGAATCAACAATCATATGGCTACGAATATAACTATGCCATATATTGGATATAACACGGATTGGTGTAGAACAATTTCATGTCGTATCTGCTGAATTCCATCACTCTGAAAATGTTGACTTCCCTCACTCCTTATATGCTCAATTCCCTCACTCTGAATATGTTGACTTCCCTCACTCAGACAATATGGTTGAGCGGACTTATGTTTAAACCCTGCAGTCCCTTTGTACTGATCAACCCAAATAAAAGATTTTTCATGGTCTTCCTTGATCGGACAGGTGTAAAACTTACGGCCCGGATTTTTTTGGGTGCGAGATGTTTGCAATATCATTCTCCCCTTCCCACACTCACACATTGGGATATCACAATCAGCCATATATATATATATATATATATATATATATATATATATATATCTGTGATTGGCAAACAAAATTAAAACCGTCAAATTTTGATTAAATATGCATTCACATATCCCTTATTTAATTAGTATGAAATTAAAAACAACATTTAACAAAATAAGTGTAAACAACATCAAGTCAACGATAAATTGTTGTGATACAATGCATAATTAAATAAGTGTTCACAGTCAGATGTATTAAAACTAAAAGCTCATATCTGTGGTAATCCATTGTCCCTAGCCAACTGGTTGGCAATGCCTCTCCTCATAATATTCATCTCATGTGCAGTACCAACCGAATTCTCATTCCCATTTTGAACATTATCATTTGCCAATATTACATTTTCCTCTTTCTGATGTTCATCCAGAGCATCTTCTCCATTTAGCCTGGCAAATTTCCGATCGACATTTTGTTCATCCCTAATAAAATTATGCAGAGAACAGCATGCTATGACAATATAAGCTTGAATTGTCAATGAATATGGCATTGCTTTCAATATGCCAAAACGTGCCTTCAACACTCCAAAGGATCTTTCGATTACATTACGTAGAAAAGAGTGTCTGTGATTGAACAACTCTTTGGCAGTTCTGGGCTCTCGCCCAGCACCCCTATAATCACGTAGATGATATCGGTCCCCTTTAAATGGTGTCAAAAATACCCATGCTGGCTCGAATATCCAGAATCTATGACATAATATTTTCCTACAACACGTAGCAGGTCACAATTAATGATATAAATAACCTGAAAGAAATCAATATGGTACATTGTAAGACAGAAATAAGGGTACAACCTGGGGGTGGGTGAGGAAATGATGATGATCGACGGGCATCTACTAATACACGGCAATCATTAGCACTACCCTCCCATCCTGGATGCACATAGGTGAATTTCATGTCAAACGAGCATATAGCCATGACATTCTGTGAAAGTGTGTGCTTCCTATTCATGTAAGGAGTTTGTAAATTTTTCGGAACAGAAGCATCTACGTGCGTCCCGTCAATGGCTCCAACGCAATTCTTATAAAGAAGACAAAAACTTACATAAATATATGTAGATATGTAATAAGGTAAAACGAAAGAAAATCAAGAAACAACCATTTACCCTGAAGTAAGGATGATGCCTTTGGTTGTTTCTAATTTGAGGTTGTTCAACATTCATATTTGGGGCATGGATATTTTCCTTGGCTAAATTCAGAAATGCCTTCAATACAATTTTGAAGAATTTGCTAACAGTCTCCCCAGAATGTTGGAACCTCTCACATCGCCTCCTTGTGCTACAACTTCCCTGTAGTGATTGGACGAACATTGCTAGTTGTTCATCAACCCTTACGTATCGACTATCTTGTAGCCACCCTCTATGTTTCATGAGGTTACACAAGTTAATGAACACGTGCCTTTCCATACGTAATGATTCGTATATTCTATCAGTATGCCCATTCAAGAGTTCTGCTACCCATCTGGAACCAGTTATAAATGAATCCCTACATGGTTCCTTGACGTGTAATGAATTATCTAATTCATAGAGTGATAGGACCTCCAATATACTCTAATCCATATCCTCAAAACCTCTCATAACTTCATTGCTAATTGCTCCATTCATGTTTAAAACTGCATAATAAATGAAGACTTAGAGAGAAACCAATCCATGAAGTAGAAGCTAAGATTAAAACAAACCATAGCAAATTTATAGTCAATTACCTAAGATTTAAACAAAGTATAGGATCAAACCAAATGATCCAAAGTAAACATACCGTAAGAGCTCAGCATCACATATTGTACCAATATTAAAACAAACCATATTAAAACAAACCATTGTTTGAAACCCTTGTCCCCAGCCGAAATTAAGATTACACCACTGTACCGAAGGAGTTATAACCTAATAAAGAGTTAACATCAAATTGTTCTGGAAAAAAAAAAAACAAACCATCAAAAGCAAACTACCAAACCATTGTTCCAAATTAAAAATAAAACCATTGTATCTGTAGCATTGAAATAAGAACCACTACTAGAAGGTTGGTATAGAAATGGTGATATCATGGAATGGACTCTATCGCCCACAACTTCTTTTCCTCGTCTAAGCCCATAAACAACTCCCTCCATTCCGCATTGTTGGTCAAATGATTTATAGTCTTGATATATGTCGCCTTGTCCAACCCCAGAATGGTATTCAATATTGCAAGACATTGGGTGATTGAATAACCTCCTGTGCTGATAGAGCTAGGAGAAGGAGAGGCTAAGGAAGTATGTGACGTAGTGAACAAATCCAAACGGGCTTTGGAATGTTCCACCATTGCATTTATAGCTCCCATTATGTTAGTACTTCGACTCCTTTTTCTAAGGGCAGAAGGAGTCCTATCCAGTCTGTGAGATGCAGCTGCCTGTGGGGTATGATGTACATCACCTTCTTCAGTGACATCAGTGGTAGGTTCTACAGGTAGAACCTCTGAACCATCTTGGATGTCCAAGTTATCAGCATCTCCTTCTTCAAATATGAAGTTGTCATCGTGGTTATTACATGCAAATTCACCAGTTGCATATGAATCGCCAAATATGACTTGGAGCTCTCGATACTGGGGCAGTCTATTTTTCCTAAATTTGACCCAACCTGGGTTTTCCTGGAAGCAAATGAAAAGAAGCTTCAGAATTTTTGAACTTATTACCAGGGAATTACTATTTGTACTATAGTTAGATATGATTACCTGGATATGTCTGTCCCATATAGCTGGGTCATGTGTTTCAACACGCTTGGTCGTGTCATTCCATCCAAACCCAGTTGTATTAACCAATCTACCAAAACTACCATACTCGGATCTCAACTTGTTCAGTTTGTTCCTCAACTGCTTCAATGACAATGGTCTACCCAATGCCTCTTCCATTTTGTTCTTTATGTTATTCCACCCATCTTTATTAAATGTGCAAGTTGTTTTATTTTCCTTTATGACATCCTCCACTAGTATATCAACATATGTATCCACTTCTAACTTGTTCCATTTAACCGTCTCTATACTTGTTCTTGAAGAACTTGCCATTTTACAGGCTAGCAACCTAAAAAAAAAAATCCAATTAATAATCATATTCATGGTTGCTTATATTGGTGTGAATAATCCATGGCAACTATAAGGCTTGATAAAATAAATATGTAAAAACAAGGGAAAAACAAAAAAAGAGGAAAAGTAAACATAGAATAAACAGTGATATCAATCACCAATATTAGAATCAGCAATTGAAGAATCAAAATGAAGCCAGTTATAATGCATCTGTGGTTGAAGAATCAGAATCAGGATCACCCTCCACCATGAGTTGTGGCCACTGCCATGTCATGTAAATCAGCAACCCACGGTATATTGATTTAATTTCCACTGTATTGGAGTCGGCTATTCCGACCAACACACAGAATATGTCTAGAATTTTTACAACATGGTCTCAGAAAACTCCCCCAATACCTGCAAGCCCTTGGTTTCACATGCTAATCCCTTCAAACTACAGAGGGGATGAGGGTCCAAAAACAATTGCCATCTGTGGGTAGGACCCTACCAGCTGGCTCCATTTACTTCATGAAATATCGAAGCTCTAAAAAAAAAAAAAAATAACAATAAATTTTACTTCCAAACTAAACTTCAGCATAGTCTTCTTCATTTCTTCCTAAACAACTAACCACATGGACATTAAAGGTAGACCCATAAAAAAGTTATAGAACCAGATGGCAAGTGATTTTGGACTTCAGCATAGGTATCAAAGGTGGCACAAGAACAACGCTATAGAACTAAGGAGAAACTTCGTTTGGAAATCTAGATATGACAGACAAAGAACAAACTATGTAACCTTATAGCAACTACAGGTGGAAATCTAGATATGGCAGATAAAGAGCAAACTACATAACTGCATAGCAACTTCGTTTGGACATCAACAAATGCTAGAGCAGGGAAAAAGCTACAGAACTGAATAGCAACTTCGTTTGCACATTACATTGTTATTTTTCTCATAATTCCCCTAGCTACTCATACATTTTACTAGCCCAGTAACTCAGCTAAATTTGCTAGAATCTCTAATGTCATACTGCAAAACATGTTTAATGGATGGAACCAGAATTCACACAATTCTTCTCAGTTAACATTCTGGAAAAGTACTACAAGATGGTTGAGAAATCACCTCTCTGATCTAGCTCAATAACGTGGGGCACTTGGTTCAACTCTTTGAAAACAGCTTTTGCCTTCTTACAGTACCTGCACATTGCCCAAAAGCACACTCAATCTAAGCCCCCATAAAAAATTTAAATGCTAACAATAACATATTAGGTATCGATTACGTGTGAACATGATCCCAGGAAAACAAACAAGGTAGCTTATGGATAAATTAGCAGTGGAACAAGTAACAAGATGATGCAATAAGTAGTCTACTAAATAGCTTCAATGCCCTATTGAACCATAACGGTGTAGGAGGAGAAGAGCAGGAGAACCATAAGGTGCTCAAGCTAAGAAACAAAGCCTATGAATGATAACTGAAACTAAACTGTGAAGAACACCAGGGGCTGAAGTGGGAGCTCTTGTTTCTGATGTCTCCATTGCTGCATTTTACCATGAGTTAGGAAGACAAAAATGGCAAGACAACATATAGTAAAATGAGATGTGATCAAAGAGAAATCAAAATGGACAAATACCCATTCAAATGACAGTTTAGAGTTGGTACAAGATCAGAGGACCCATTTTCTGCCATAAACATTTTCTATACATCCAGAATTTGAAACGTCCATGTAGACGAGAGATACCATATAAATTAGATGTTGTTTAACCTTCGAAAAAAATAACATTGAAATGGTTAAGTCATCCAACTGCAGGTGACCTCCAACCATGAAGGAAGGAAATATTACAGCAAACATGTAATAAGGGGTTCCGATGATCCTGAAGCACCCTAGAAATAAAAGCATAAACACACCTACAAAAACAGATAGGAATTCTCTAAGAATTACCTTATCCCAAATTCCTCTAAAATCAGAAAAAGAGATACCCATAAATCCAAGAAGAAACAATACCAAAAATATAAACCCATAAAAAATGAAAAGAAAGAGTAACAAAAAAAGATAAGTTTGAACAATGCACAAAAGAACAGATTAAAAGTTCTCATTAACTTCTATAAATGGTGAATGCCCAGGATCTTACCAGGATACAGTAGCAAATGAAGATTAGGTTTCTTCGTTCCAAAAGTAAACCTAGAAATTTGTTGATGAAGAAGTAGCAATCGAACCTCGTATTTGTGGAATCTGATTTCAACCTACAACCAAAACGAGAGGCGTTGTGCACCGGATCAGAAGCTTAGAGAGAATCAGAAGAAGAAGAAGAAAAAAAAACCTGCAAAATCGATTTTGGAAAACAGAACACGAGAGAGAAAACAGATCTGCAAAACTCGTCTTCGGGAGAGGGTTTATGAGAGAGAGATTTGAGAAACTCACTTGAGAATATCGTCTGGTTTTCGATCGTCGATTGTCGGTCAGTAGCCACAGCAGCAGAGACGAATCCAACCTTGTTCAAACGTCGATGATGAAGAAGAAACCTAACCCCTTTCTTCAGACGTTGACGATGAAGGAAGAAACCCAGGCTTGTCTCTGACAAGCTATCGGGTTTTTTCGGAGTAACTTTTTATAAATCCGACTCTGTTTTCAACTTTGAAGTTGAAAAGCATCAATTTGATGCTCCAAAAAACTGGCTTCTGGAGACTGTTTGGAGCCTGTTCAGCTCTAGATTCTCTAGAAGTCCGAACCAGGTTACCAAACATGCTCTTACTCCATTTATGCTCCAGAAGTCAGAATCCAACTTCTGGAGTGTTACCAAACACCCCCTAACTGACCTCAGATCGCTCGAAGTGGGGATCACCAATAAAGGTTAAAAATGTTTTCCCCTTTTTTGTTGGTATATGTAATAAGGGTATAAAGGTCCACATAAATTTAGGGGGTAGTATAAGTAATTGTTGTCACTTTTAGGTTCATGTGTAATAAACATAAAACTCAAGGGTGGTATGAGTAATTTACCCTTATTTATATGGTTGAAGTTGTCATATGCCTTTCCTCATGGAAAAATTGGGTCCTAGTCTAAAGACACCTTCTAAACTTGCTAGTCTAATATTGAAGCTTTGTTTGGTTGCGAGGGAATTGAAGAGAAGGGAAGTAAAATTTTTAAACTTTAAATAGAAACTTTTGTAATGATTATAGCACATGTCATCATCACCTTACCATGTAATTAATTCCAAATTATTCCATATTATTACCAAAAAAAATTCCAAATTATTTCATATTTAGTTATTAACTTACACTTTATTTTACATCCAAATCCCTCCCATTTCAAAAGAAAAATAAATTTTACTAGTCTAACATTGAAGCTTTGATTGGTTCCAAGGGGAATTGAAAGGAAGAGAAGTGAAAATTTTAAACTTTAAATGGAAACTTTTGTAATGATTACAGCACATCACATTACAATGTTCATTTGAATAAATAAATTAAGTGGATTCAATTTTTTTTTTTTTTTGGGGGGGGGAGGGTGTGTGTGTAAATAAGTGGGTTTTTAGAGTTTTGATGAAGGAGATGATTTTTGTTTTTAGAAGGCTAAACCTAGTTGATATACATATTTTGCTAAGGTCCATAATTCCAAATAGGTGTAAATGTGTAGTACTTTAGCCTAGTATTTGTTATTTTTTCATTAAATCCTTCCACCAAACCTGTGTATACTGTCTGTGCCACACTAAAGTCGTGACCATAGGTCGTGGTTTTTATAGTTGCAAGTGCATTGGGTATCACTGGTGGATCTGATATAATCCTAAGGAAAAAGAAAGTACACGCTGGCAATGTATTCTTCCCTCTCACATCTCACATTCTTTCTCCTCCTTGAATTCCAAGCCCCTCCCAATGAACCAGCTATCTTACTCTTATTTTCTTCTGTTGACATATTATATCCCCAAATACACTAACAACATTATTGATGCTAAAAAATGGTCTAGCTGAGTTATAGGCCACGATAGCGAAATTTAATATGGAGTAACCGACTTGATGATGCTTTATAGTAATTGAAGTGGTAACCGAGTTGTAGCCAGTTATACATAAGTTGTGGTAGACCTCTTGAAATCAAAGAATAAGTCACCAAGGGATGGACTAGGTAGTTTAATGGCCACTCTGATGCTTAAGTTAGTTCTCAGATTAAGCAGTATGAAGTACTACAAAAAGAATACTTCTTGAGATTGGAGTAAGGTTTGAGACAAGAAGAATGGATGTAAAATTATCCGTCCATTTACCTTTATGCTCCGGTGTATATATAGAAGTCTGAAAAGGTTTGCCGAAGTGGTTTGAACTACCCAGATGGTGGAGTCAGTTGAGAAACTGTCTAAGTAGCAATCCACCGTTCTAAGAGGATCCGACGGTGGGCTTGAATGCCATTATCGAGGTCATGGTCCTCTAATTTAGACGCACGACCTTCAATGGTGGGGATGCTGGGAGAGTGGTTTCTTAACAACAAGAAACTGTTGTCTTGAACGAGAGCATGACACGTGTTGTATATGTGTCATAATTCAAATGCCTTCTTGAATTGTCATGATGACCCTAATCCTGGGCTAGGTGTTGCTATATCATAGGTGAACAAAATATGGTATCAACAGTTGTCCCTTGATTTTTTGGATTTGTAAAATTTGAGGAAGCAACTTAATACTAAATTGGCTCTTAGGTACTTCTTTAGCCAAGTTAAGCTTTAACTCGTTTATACCTGCAACCACTATTAGTAGTCTTGGATGTATTTTGGGATAACCTTTACCATCTGTCCCCAATTTGTGTAAGTCGATTAAGACACGCTAGTAGAATGATGTATTCATTTGAAGTTAGCTGTAAGAGCCAGGGTTGATAAATCTGCTGCAACAGCCAAGGTTGATAAGTCGACTACAACTACGGAGGTTAAGAAGTCGGCTACAACTGCCGAGGTTGAAAAGTCGGCTACAATTGTCGAGGTTGAAAAGTTAGCTACAATTGTTGAGGTTGAGAAGTCGGCTACAACTGCCAAGGTTGAGAAGTCGGCTACAATTGCCGATGTTGATAAGTTGGCTATAATTGCCGAAGTTGATAAGTTAGCTACAACTACCGAGGTTGAAAAGTCGGCTACAACTGCCAAGTTAAGAAGTTGGATAAAGTGTAATGCTTTTAACCATGCAACGACGATTGCTCGTTAGCTAAGTTGAATTACAACTCGATTAGACCTTCAACAGTTATCAAAGGTTTTAGGTAGATGCTTACTTTTGCTAAGTTGAACTTCAACTCGTTTAGACCTTCAACCATTATCAGAGGTTTTCAATAGATGCTTGCTTTTACTGAGTTGAACTTTAACTCATTTAGACCTTCAATCATTATCAGAGGTTTTAGGTAGATGCTTGCTTTTGCCAAATTAAACTTCAACTTGTTTAAACCTTCAACCATTATCAGTGGTTTTAAGTATATGCTTTGCTTGCTCGAGTTGAACTTCAACTCATTTAGTTTTTACTGGCTTCACAGGGAAGCCATCTTTGCCCAAAATTTGTTTCTTATTGGTTTCAGCAGAATTTGGATTCTCTATCTGAGTTTCAATTGGATTCTTCTCTGAGCCTGTAATAGTCTTTCCCTTCTTTTGTGCTAGAATCAGGGCATTATTGATAGAGGCATACTTTTCGCATGGAGCCCGCCGGTCGGCAAAATCACTAGAGTCTTCTTGTAGATGGATTTCAGAAGTGCTGGATACCCTGGATGAGTTGGATGCCCTCTGGCCGAGTTGGATGCCCTCTGGCTGAGTTGGATGCTCTTTGGCTGAGTTAGATGCCCTCTGGGCGAGTTGGATGCTCTCTGGCCAAGTTGGACACCCTCTGGGCGAGTTGGATGCCCTCTGACTAAGTTGGATGCCATCTGGGTGAGTTGAATACCCTCTGGCCAAGTTGGATTCCCTTTGGCTAAGTTGGATGCCCTCTGGCCGAGTTGGACGCCCTCTGGGTGAGTTGGATGCCCTCTAGGCAAATTGAATGCCCTTTGGCTGAGTTGGATGCCCTATGGACAAGTTGGATGCTCTCTGGCAGAGTTGTATACCCTTTGGATGAGTTAAATGCTCTCTGGCTGAGTTGTATACCCTCTGGCCTAGTTGGATGCCCTCTGGGCGAATTGGATGCTCTCTGTCCGAGTTGTATACCCTCTGGCCGAGTTGGATGCCCTCTAGCTGAATTGAATGCTCTCTGGGCGAGTTGCTCACGTTGCATCAGAGTTAAGTCATGTACAAACCGACTTCACAATTTTTTTTTTTTGGCAAGGACTTCATTATTGAACTGAGACAATAATGCTTGTAAAGTCTCATCTGGCTTTTGTTTGATTGTCTTCAAATTGACATCCGTTTTCTTCAGAGTTAATTGGATCTTGATCGAAGTTTCAAGTAAAGCGTATTGATAGACTGTTGAACTGAAGTTGGCCAAGACTTTTCAAGGTAAAAGGAAAATCTCTACACAAGATGGCATTAGAATAGCCATGTAATAGCATCATGGATAAAAATTTGTCCAGAAGGAGTTATGGATCGGTGGTCCCATTGCAAGGATCTTCTTAATCTAATTTAAATGACTTTGGAGGCTAAACAATTGATGCTCCAAAGTCCATGGCTATGGCTGAACACCAAGCATTTGTGGTGCCTGTGTTAATGGATTTGGCTGCTGTATGATTGATGTTGGTGGTGGTGTTGAAGTCATCGCAACCATTACAGCAGCAACGGCAGCAACATTTGCGGTTGTAGTGTTAGATGTCGTTGTAGCGACCAACTCGGCTGCAACTCTCTCCGCTATCAATTTGTCTATAGCAATGCGCTCGGCTGCAAGTCGATCAGTGGCTGCTCTTTTTGCTGTGGCTGCGTCTAGGCGTGCCTATATGCTTGAATGTATAGAAGTTGTTCTGCAAAGTCATTGGGGGGGACTTGTTTCCCAAGTCGATCATGAATTAACACTCGTTGAGAATGCGAATGCCTGGTGGAACTGCTTTGGAAAGACGCTTTACTTCCATCATTATGATGTATTGGTGGAATCACTGGAGGAAGAGCTGGTTTCTTAACAACAAGAACCGTTTCCTTGAACGAGAGCATGACACATGTTATATATGTGTCACAATTCAAATGCCCTTTTGAATTGTCACGATGACCCTAATCCTGGGCCAGGTGTCGCTATATCATAGGTGAACGAAATATGGTATCAACAAGCATGTAGATCTTTCTCCTTAATCCCAAATAAATTTGGCCAAGTTGTGGTCAAACTGTTCCATATTTGAGAGCAATAGTGGTCCTCATCCTTGTTTCAATTGGAAACACAACATTTTTTAAGTATTGTTTTCACCCCAAAATTGCTGATGTCATATAAAATTTATTTATTTCTTTGAAACTCTTAAAAAAAAAATCTATTTTTTGGGGGGTTGTTTTTGTTAGATTGGAAAAACACTTTCCCATACCTTTTTTTTTTGGTAAAAACTTTTCCCTTACCTTAGTTATGCTAATATCACTGATGAGAAGATGAAAAAAAAAATCATGGTTTCGAAAAAAAAATTTATCGTTCCAAATTTAAAAGCAATGACAAAGTACAATCAACTTATGCTACAATTTCATTAAAAAGAAAAACTTAATACTGCAATTTACATTCAATTCTCGAATCCAAATATTTCAGATTGCGCTTTGAAGAGAATCACTCAAGCATCCGTTTGTTTCCATGTAAAAATAATAGAAAGGTTTTTATTAAAAAAAAATTCATTGTTTAATTTAATGTAAAATGCATAGATATGCATTAAAAAATAAAAACTTTTATATGAAAGAAAATTTTCGTGTAAAATATCATTTTTATGTAAAATTTTATAATGAAACAAACATGGTCTAAGGCAAAAAGTTTTTGTATGCTCATGTGCATAACCGTATCTAATGCATTTAAATGAGCATAAATTCTCATATGAAATCCCAAAAACACCCCCAATTAGACAACTAAACTTTCCCCTTAACTTGATTAGGCAACTCTAAACTATAATTGATCCATGGATCAGTCAATATGTTTTGTGACGAAAGGCTACCATCTTCTTAAAAACAAGTGGAACAAATAGTTCTAAGGGTAAACACATTGATGTCTATTTTCACCATACAAGATATAGTGGAAAGAGGGGAGGTTAAAGTCGACTACAAACCCTCGGCAGATATGGTAGCCGATTCCATGATCAAGGGATTGACTCTAGAGAAATTCAGAGAGCATGTGGCAAGGATGGGTCCAAGAGCTTAATAGCTAAGACAAAATTCATTCAAGTTTGAAAGGTGATAGGGATAAATATGACCTCCAATTTGAAGAGGAACACGTGTGTGAGGACAAATGTCCACCCACGCTGATGGACGGTAAATGATTTGGAGTCGTCACCTAGATTAAGGTCTAGGACCTAAAAATGTAGTCTCATCATGAGATAAGACTTCTATTGACTCATGACCCAACATATCGGTTTTTGTCTATCAGATAACGAGTAAGCGTTCAAGGTACAGTTTGGGAAGGTGTTAGGCACCCAAAGCTGTCCGATCCAAAAATCGGCCTCTTATATGATTCTACTTCCCTTAGACTCTATGGTTCTGACTGTTCATGGTCAATGAATGATGACTAGGACTCATGGGGGATCCTATGCCAAGTTGCTAAGTTCTTCTAGCCTAAGTTCAGCCAAACATGTTCTCAAACTAAACAAACAAATAAAATAATATACAATGAACCGAACTGAAAATGGTTCGGTGATGGACTGAATCTGAGATGTTCAGAACATCTCAAATTGCCTACGTATTCCAATCCTGGAAATCAAGTCTCAAACGTAGTTCAAAACATAATGTGATTAAAGTTTATGGATGTGGATTATGATTAAACTTCCTTAGATTCAATTGTTCAAGTTGAAGTTTATGCTTGATGATGATTGAGATTGAATCTAGAGATAGCCTAATGTGGATTGGAGTAAATATGGATATGGATATGGATATGGACGACCTAAGAAGACTAAGGTGTGGTACCGTACTTGGAGAGTCCTCCAAGTTGACTACATATTCCAGAGGTCCTGGAAATCAGGTATAACATAGTTCGTTGTTGGGTGGATTAGGGTAGTCTCAAGGACTAAGGTATGCACTCTCAGGGAGTAGGTGTATGTCTCTCAAGGAGTAGATGTATGTCTCTCAGGGAGTAGGGTGTGTGTCTCTCAGGGAGTAAGGTGTGTGTCTCTCAGGGAGTTGGGTGTATGTCTCTCAGGGAGTAGGTGTATGTTTCTCAAGGAGTAGATGTATGTCTCTCAGGGAGTAGGGTGTGTGTCTCTCAGGGAGTAGTGTGTGTGTCTCTTAAGGAGTAGGGTGTATGTCTCTCAGGGAGTAGGGTGCCTCAGTATCTCACAGGGAGTAGGGTGTGTCTCTCAAGGAATAGAGTGTGTCTCTCAGGGAGTAGGGTGTGTTTCTCAGGGAGTAGGGTGTGTCGCTTAGGGAGTAAAGTATGTCTCTTAGGGAGTAGGGTGTGTCTCTCACGGAGTAGAGTGTGTCTCTCAAGGAATAGAGTATGTCTCTCAAGGAGTAGGTGTATGTCTCTCAGGGAGTAGGTGTATGTCTCTCAGGGAGTAGGGTGTGTCTCTCAAGGAGTAAAGTGTATGTCTCTCAAGGAGTAGGGTGTGTCTCTCAGGGAGTAGGGTGTGTCTCTCAGGGAGTAGAGTGTGTCTCTCAGGGAGTAGGGTGTGTCTCTCAGGGAATAGAGTGTGTCTCTCAGGGAGTAGGTGTCTGTCTCTCAGGGAGGAAAGTATGTGTATATAGACTAAGGTATGGAACCGTATCTGGGAGTTTCCCAGACTACCTATGTATCTTAGGGTTTGCCCTAAGAATTAGAATCCACGTAGTTCGGAACGATGTTCATTAGGCGACCCGCTTGGATCGAAATATGGGTGGTCTAGTCGGACCGAATGATGATCCTAGATGATCTATGGTTGGATTCACATCACACCTATCTAGGTTTCTGCACCTTAGAGGAAAGAAATGAAAGGTAGGGATCCTCTTAAAGCTACCTTTCTAACCTAAACCCTAATTTTGGAATTGTTGGGCTAGGCTTCATGATTCTTGATTAAGACTTTTATCTTTTTCGCTTTTACCCTTCGCTAAATGTGGGTGCCTGCATGCACATCCCCACACCTAGGAATGTCTCCAGTGTACATGCATGGCAGTTCAACTAAGGTGTAGTAGAAAGTAAATTCTTTGCCGACATAAACATTATTCAAGCATAGCATACAACAACAGATCAGCATGACAGTGTGCACAAAGCTAGCAGTGTAAGCATTCTAAACATGGTAGTGCATAATATGACAGTGCAATCAAGTGAACATGATAGATGCATGGATATAACAATCTAGACAATATCAGATCCTCAATCTAACGGTTATATCTCTTCAAAAATTGATGATCATAATCAACACTTAGATTTCATTAAAACAGTCAAGATCAATGGCTCAGATCTCACATCAAGTTATAATCATGCTCAATGACTCATATCTCATCAAAATAGCTAAGATCAATGGCTTAGATCTTACAAAATGATAATCTGACGGTTCGCATCACTCAAAATCATAATCCAACCGTTTAGATTCATTTAAAACACCCACATTGTATACCCAATGGTTTAAACCACTCAAGATCATAATCCAACCATTTAGATTGATTAAAATCACTTCCAAAGATAATCTAACGGTTCAGATCATTCATCATGATAATCTAACCGCTCAGATTCGATCGAAAACACCCATGATAAAAATCCCAAGGTTCAAATCCCTCAAGATCATAATCCAACCGTTCAGATTAATTTAAATCATTCCCAAAGATAATCTAGTGGCTTAGATCACTCATCATGATAATCTAATAGCTCAAATTCGATAAAGTCACTTATCAAGACAATCCAATGGTTCAAATTACTTAAGATCACAATCCAACCATTCAGATTGATTAAAATCACTTCCAAAGATAGTCCAATGGTTTAGATCGTTCATCATGATAATCCAACCGTTCATATTCGATAAAGTTACTTATCAAGACAATCCATTCGTTCCAATTACTTAAAATCACATCAAAATTCCAAATCAAAGACCATGATCAACTCATGAAAATTCCAATTATATGGTCATGATCAATTCTCATAAAATTCAGATCATGTGATTGGATCACCCACATTAAAATTATAATCATATGGTCAGACCAATCACATTAAAATTTTCAAACACATCGGATCAATTTCATCACCCAAAATACAAGATCAACGACCATATTTCATCTCATCACATTCATAACAAGAAAGGTTGAGCCAAACCCAACATGCACATGTGGAAGCCAACGCATATGATCAAAGAATCATCAAGTATGAGAAGATACAATAATAAAATAAAGAAAACAACCAGAATACGACATACAAGTATGGTAAACTGGAAAAGAAACCAACCTGATTTGCGTTGGCGAGATTGAACAGAAGGATGTCGCGATGATCGTCGGGTTGACAATGATGATCGTCGCAAGGTGTCACGAGGATCTTCGGGTTGACGACGAAGGTCTTCGCTGGATGTCACGATGATCGTCAGGTTGACGATGATGATCGCCACAGGGTGTCGCGAGGATCTTCGGGTTAATGACGAAGGTCCTCGCAGGATGTTGCAAGGATCGTCGGGTTGACGACGAAGGTCTTTGCTAGATGTTGCGAGGATCATCGGGTTGATGACGAAGGTCTTCTCTGGATCTCGCGAGGATCACTGGGTTGACGATGATGATCATCGCAGGGTGTGGGGGTGGTGCGTGCTCAGCTGGTTTTGAGTTGCCGACAGGTGTGGGGGATGGTCGTGCTCGGCTAGGTGTGTGTTGCGGACAGGTGTGGGGATGGTCGTGCTCAGCTGCTGGGTGGGAGAGATGGGCAGGAGGCGAAAGATGATGAACAACAGGAGGGTGAGTATGGTTGTTGCAAGTGATGGGGGCAATGGGGATTTCGAAGGGAAATAGAAGGGCCCGCCTCCAAAAACTCTTGCACTCTTGTGAGCGTCGGTGGGGTATTTATAGAAGCAGGAGGTTGGATAAAGAGAGGTAGAGTGGGGCTCAATAATGGAGGTTGGAGTTATGAGGGATGGCTGCTGTGAGGTGCTGTTGTGAGGTGTCGACTAATGAGGGACTCGGCTGGATTTTAGGGGAGCAGTTGGGTTAAGAGTTGCTTGGCAATGGATTTTCAGGAACAGCTGGGCGATGGTGAGGGGCATGGTGGTTTGCAGCATGGGTGTTGGCGCGTCGATGCAGGTGGTGTAGACTAGCTGTAGAGGTAAGTTGATGTGAAATGTTGCAGGTCCAAGATGGGAGGTGGAGTAAGTTGGAATGGGACTCGATGGAGACTGCTGGTGTCTACACGGGGGTGGTGCTCTGTACAAATTATGGGAGGTGGTGTGTTGCAGGTCAGTGGAGGAGGTAGCATGGCTGGGGAGGTATGGGCTGTTCGACTGGGTAACTTGAGGTGTCGATGGGAGAAGGTGGGTGCATTCAAAGAGGGATGGGGCACTGGAGCTGGTCGGTTGGGTTTTAGGGAGAAGAGGTGGAGTATGATTTGGCGGTATGGGTTTAATGGAGTATGGGAGGTAAAAGATGACGCGTTGTCGAGTTGCAGGTGAGCGGCGGGTAGCTGGGGAAGTAAGGTGGAGCTAGTTAGTGTAGGGTGCCTCGGTGTGGGGTGTTGCACGGTAGCAACGCCCCCCCCCCACTCTCTCTCTCTCTCTCTCTCTCTGCGTGTCTTCCTCTCTCTCTTGCCGTGTTGGATTCCCACTCTCTTGCTTCTTTCTTCTTCTCTTTTTTTTTGTTCTCTCCTCTTTCTTGCTCTTCGGGTTCTCTCTCTTCCTCTCTCTCTCTCTCTCTCTCTCTCTCTCTCTCTCTCTCTCATCCTCTCTCTTGTCTTATCCTCTCCCTCCCTTCTCGGATTCTCCCCATTACTTATATATAAAAATAAATATATAATATATTAATATATTAATATATATAATATAATATACATATAATATATATATATATATATATATATATATATATATATATATATATATATATAGATGAACTACATGCACATGGGCCCACGTGACTTGGTCTGGACCGGTTTAGGTTGGGTCAAGTAAGACTGGTCGAAGTTGACCGGGTTGGATTGACTTGGGCTTGAGCTGGGTTGGGCTGAGTTGGGTTTGAATTGATTTGGACTGAATTGGGTTTGAGTTGGGTCTGGTTGAGTTAGGTTTAACCGACTTCTCTCTCTCTCTTTTGTGGGCCATTTCAGCTTGCACCTCCGCATGGAATATTTTGACGGCCTCTATCCTGGATTTCCACGTCTACTTTGCAGAGTATCCCAAATGAGGAACAGTGGCGCTTGAATCATTTGATTTGGACGTCGGATAATAAAATTATGAAGGATCGAAGTTTAGGCGGGCATATCGGCTTACAACTCTGCATGGGATCCTTCAGAGACCGTTGTCCTAGATTTTCCACGTCCACTTTGAAGGGGACGGACAATGGAGCACACTGGTGTTTGGATCACTGAATTCGGATGTTGGATGATCAAAATATGAGGACGTGAAGTTTATATAATTAAACTCACGATTATTTGCATGTAGGCCCTTAGATAATTTATTATTATTTTTTCAGATAAAACCCCTTGTACTTATTTCCAAACTGAAATTGTCATATCTTCTTCATTTGACATCAGAATTGAGTGATTCTGGTCTCATTTTGAAGGTATTTCCAAGACCTACGCATCCATGTAGATTACAACCCATGACCTTCCCGTGGGCCCTCAAAATCAGTCTCGAAGTCGTTGCTTACCATTCAAACCTTGAATTGACCCACAATCTTTCCGAATGCGTTTACCAAGACTCCTATGCACTCGGGGGGCACCTTAGCTCAGCTTAGAACACTATAGAGAGCACATAGAGACTAATTGACTGTTGATTTGAGAGAGTATCACTCGTCTCCCCTCTCCCGTTATCTTCACACCAATATGCCTCTCCTAATCGGGGAAAGCAAAAATAGGGTGCTTACAACGTGTCCGAGGATCTTATCCAGAACGGCCATGAGTCATCGCATATGACTAAGCTGGAAAACGTGTAAACTCAAGAATTCTGATTTTAGTGTTATGTTTCATCAATCTGAATGAACGAATTTATATGCCATATCTCTCCTATGATTCAATAGATTCAATATTTAGGCTTATCTTTAGACTAGAGATCTCTGTTAGTTACAATCTTTTCAATTGTAGAGAATATACAATGTCACACCCCAATTCCGACTGAACCAAAAGTGTGAGTGAATCATCACTAAACCAACGGTTCACACCAGGATCTCAATAAGACCGTGTCCATTCATACAAACCATTGCACATAACCATAATCAGAATATAATTAAATACAGCGGAAGTCTTAAATTAAATGAACGGAGTTCTCTATTGATAATTTAAATAAAATATCCAATTATTCAAAACACCAGAACGTAAATAATTATCCTTACATCATTTGTAAATCCAACTGAAAATAAATAAAATAAACAAATCCAATATCCTAGAGGTACACACAGAAAGGGCACTCGCATGAAGCGCCATGCTCGTCCTCCCCTGCTTGCACTTCCAAGGCAACAACACCTCCATATACTGGAGCGTCTATGTAAGTAATCCTCCACAGTGTAACCTATATCAACATCTAAAAATAGTGTGTACACGAGGGTGAGCTCACAACTTAGCTCAGTAAGGAAATCAATGCGACACACATCATGCATGAGTAACATTCACATTATGGTCTGGTTTTAAGTTTGCAATGTGCTATAGAAAGGATTGGCGGCCACCGTACCTCTATACACGAGTGTGTGAATCCACCTAATGGATCAAACACCACTGTCGTCCCACATGCACCCACCATGGAATAGAGATAGAGCTAAAGCGTCCGGATCAAACACCGCCAACACTTCTCCTGATGTCCTACTCATACCAACACGAAAGCCCCTATTGGCAAGGGCTTGTAAACTGGGCTCGCAAGTAACCAATCTTATATGTCATCACAGTAGGCCCTATCCCAGCACAGCTCCCTATAGCATAGAGATAGAGTTAGAGTCTAGTGGCCAGGCCGGAGACCACAGTGCCACTTCCTCCCCCTGATACCTTACCTGCACCAAGCATGCTAAGAAAGAAACGATACGAAAAGGTGCTAGTGTGAGGAATGATCCCAGACCCCAGGCCCTTCCCATTCCACACACCAACGAAAACAATCACATGCCTAACAGTCACATCCTAGCATAGCAAGTATGCATGAACAATATAATAACTGAAAGTAAAGATGACATGCAAGTATGCACAAACGTCATTCCATAGAATCATAATTATTAACAATGTTTTACTGTTATTAAGTTATTAGGGTTTAGGTCCGACTCCCTTACCTAACGCTTGATTGCTAACTTGCTCTGCGTCACAGAATCCAAACTCGCTGTCACAAGGTCCTACACGATGTTAAGGTTGAATTAGAATAATTTTCTTAGGGTTTACGTTGGTCGAAAAACCAACTGGGTCAAAGACACTTCCATAGTGCTTATCGATCGTAGTACCGGTCACAAGTACCGATCGCGGTACTGTGGGGAAAGGTGCAACCGGTATGGTCGACCAGTCCCCACAGACTGGTCCCCGAGAGGTACCAGTTGTAGTACCAGTTGCATAGGGTGCGACCAGTATGGTCGACCGGTATGCCTCCAGAAGACCATAAGCTCGGTTCTCGCCTTCCGTCGGTTACCCCCTATTGATTCTAGGGTTCCTCCTATACATTATAGGTCTGAGCAAATAGTTAGAGTTGTTTCATACTCCATTCAAATCCTAGTTCCGATGATCCTCAGCCTAGAACTTGAATCTAGGGTTATCGACTGTATTAGGGTTTGACGGTAAATTTAAAGGTTTAGATCAATACCTTGCCTTGCATGGTATTGATCTATTCATGACTAATCTTCTATAATGCTTAACTTAGAGGAAGGTTCAAGCACTTACCGTTGGTTCGCAAGTAGGGTGTTCTTCGTCCAACAGCAACGGCGGCTCCTCTCCCTCCTTCGTTAGCTCTTTCTCCTCCTTCGATCTCATTCTCCTCTCTAGGGTTTGTGAGGATCAATAAAAGAGATTTAAGGAGTTTTAGGGGTCCTTAAATAGACTAGGATTGAGTTTAGGAAGTCCTCTTACATTAGGAAAGTCCTTAGGTTCGATATTTGGAAAGTGGGACCCACAGGGATCCATTTTTGGATCTAAGAGTCTGCCTGCGCAGACATATCGATCGATCGGTACCATCGACCGGTATGAAATATTTATCATACATTAGGGTCTGTTTCGTACCTGGATGTCATCCGTTCGTCCCGTCTAGCCCAGCGATGATTGAAAGACCTGTTACAACATGAATTAAAGGTTTAGATCGGGTTCATGGAGTGCGGGTCTTACAACTCCACCACCCTTAAAAGAAATTTCGTCCCCGAAATTTGCATGTAGGTTTCACAACTCCCCCACCCTTAAAATAAATTTCAAGGCTAAATTTCTGCCTCAAAATTTGTACGTACCTTGTTTGTCGAAAAGGTTAGGGTATTCCTTTCGCATCGCGTTCTCTTCCTCCCAAGTGATTTCTTCTACATCTTGGCTTTTCCAATGCACTTTCACATAATGGATATCTTTGCTTCGGAGATGTTGTACCTTTCGGCTTATGAGCATCACAGGTACCAGTTCAAATGTCAAGTCCTCTGTCAAGTCTGGTGGGTCTGCTATCAAGATATGCGATGGATCCCTGACATACTTCTTCAATAAAGAAACATGGAACACATCATGAACGCTTGACATGGATGGTGGTAGAGCCAGTTGATATGCCACATTACCACATCTGGTCAAAATCTCGTATGGTCCCACATACCTGGGGCATAGCTTTCCCTTCTTACCAAACCATTTCAGACTTCGCATAGGTGATATCTTCGAGAACACCTTATCACCCACTGCAAACTCCAGATCTCGACGTCGGTTATCTGCATAGTGCTTTTGTCGAACTTGAGCTGTCTTCACTCTTTCCTTAATTTGATCAATCGCTCGACAAGTTTCTTCAATGAACTCCGGTCCTACAATCCTTCTCTCTCCCACCTCATTCCATAACAGAGGTGTACGACATTTCTTCCCATAGAGTGCCTCATATGGAGCCATTTGGATCGTAGCCTGGTAACTATTGTTATAAGCAAACTCAATAAGCGATAGCTTCTCATCCCAATCTCCTTTGAAATCTAGGGCACATGTTCAGAGCATATCCTCCAAGATTTGAATATTTCTTTCTGACTGCCCGTCTGTCTGAGGATAAAAAGCTATGCTAAACTTCAACTTGGTTCCCATGGCTTTCTGTAATCCTTTCCAGAACTTTAATGTAAAACGAGGATCTATGTCAGATACTATACCTTCTGGGACGCCATGAAGTCTGACTATATTATCCACATATAGCTTGGCTAACTTATCCATGGTATACTAAGGTCTGACAGCGATGAAGCGAGCTGTCTTGGTAAGTCGATCGAATATAACCCACACGGCATCCACTGACCTTCGTGTCAAGGGTAGGCCAGTGACGAAATCCATTGTGATACAATCCATCTTCCATGCTGGCTCCGGAAGTGGTTGTAGCAAACTTGCAGGTCTCTGCCTTTCTGCTTTAACTTGCTGGCAATTCAGACATGAGAATACAAATCGAGGTACATCCACTTTCATACCCCTCCACCAATATAGTCTTCTTAAATCTTGGTACATCTTGGTGCTTCTTGGATGTACCGAATATGGGGTGTAATGAGCTTCTGTCATAACTCTATCTAATATTTGAGTTCTCACTCTCAGGTATACATAATCATCCATGATACCTGAGTACCTTGTCTAAATCTAAGGTAAAATCAGGGTTGCTTTTATCCTTCTCTAAATCTTCTTGCACAGTCTTGAGGTGTGGATCCTGTAGGATTTCTACTTTGACCTCATCTATTAGATCCGATGAGATATTCAAAGCTGCGAACATCAATGTGAACTTATGAATTAAGCCCTGTTCCACTGGATCTCCTACAGTCTCTAATATATACTCTTTATCATTCTCTATTGAGCCTGAGGCTGCAGCACACAATGCAGCATTTGTACTAGGTCCTGCCTCAGGTTTTAATGCCCACTTTCTGCTTAAGGCATCAGCCACAACGTTTGTCTTACCCGGATGGTACTGGATGTCACAATCATAATCTTTTAATAGCTGCAGCCATCTCCTCTGTCTCATATTCAGGTCCTTCTGAGTAAAAAGGTAAGTAAAACTCTTGTGATCCGACTTAATCTGAAACTTTTCACCATAAAGGTAGCGCCACCAAGTCTTGATTGCGTGAATGACCACTGCTAACTCCAGATCATGCATAGGATTATTTTTCTCATGCTCATTCAACTGTCTTGATGCATAGGCAATCACCTGTTCTCCTTGCATCAACACACATCCAAGACCCAACCCTGAGGCATCCGTATATAGTGTAAACGACAAGCTTGGTGCTGGGATGGTCAAGATAGGTGTAGAGACTAGTCTTGATTTCAAAGTCTGAAAGCACTTCTCACACTCATCTGTCCATATGAACTTTTCTCCTTTCTTGGTTAGTTTGGTAAGTGGAATGGCTATTCTTGAGTAGTCTTCCACGAATCTTCTATTGTAACCAACCAATCCAAGGAAACTACGAATCTCTATAACTGATTTAGGTGCATCCCATCCTACTATAACTGCGATCTTTCTTGGATCTACCTTTATACTGTCTGCAGATACTACGTGACCCAAGAAGGCCACTTCCTTCAGCCAAAATTCACACTTCTTGAACTTGGCGTAAAGCTTCTCCCTTCTCAGCCGTTGTAGGGCTGCTCTCAAGTGTGTTGCATGAGCCTCCCTGTCCTTTGAGTAGACCAAGATGTCATCAATGAATACAATGACCGAAGTGTCCAAC
Organism: Protea cynaroides; assembly: GCA_028583415.1. Classification (NCBI taxonomy): domain Eukaryota; kingdom Viridiplantae; phylum Streptophyta; class Magnoliopsida; order Proteales; family Proteaceae; genus Protea; species Protea cynaroides. The sequence goes on from CM053265.1 coordinate 57,021,321, forward strand.
ATGTCATGAAACACTTGGTTCATAAATTCCATGAACGACGCTGGAGCATTAGTCAATCCGACTGACATTACAAGGAACTCATAATGCCCATACCTTGTTCTGAAAGCAGTCTTCGGAATATTTGCTGACTTGATCTTCAATTGGTGATACCCTGATCTAAGATCAATCTTCGAGAAAACCTTTGCACCCTACAACTGATCTAACAGATCATCGATCCTAGGCAAAAGGTATCGGTTCTTGTTGGTTAACTTGTTCAACTCTTGGTAGTCGATACATAGTCGTATGCTACCGTCCTTCTTCTTTACGAACAATACAGGTGCTCAACATGGTGATATGCTTGGTTGTATGAAACCCTTATCTAGTAGTTCTTGTAATTGGGTCTTCAACTCTTTTAATTCTGTAGGAGCCATCCTGTACGGTGCCTTAGACACCGGCGTCGACCCTGGCATGAGGTCTATCACGAACTCTGTAGCCCTGTCTGGAGGTAGACCTGGTAGATCCTCTAGAAATACATCTGAAAACTCTCGTACCTCATCTAGATCTTCCATCTTTGGCACCTCTGCAGTGATGTCGACCACGGACACTACGTACCCTACTCCTCCCTTCTCTAAGCATCTCTTAGCTTTTAGGGCAGAGAGGATCAGCTTCCACTTCCTAGGTAACTTGGTTCCAGTGAAGCTAAACTCCTTTCCCTTATCATCCTTAAAAATGAGTTTTCTTTCACCACATAATAAGCTACCTGAATGATGGCCTTCCCAATCCATTCCCAAGAGGATGTCAAAGTCTGCCATCTCGAGTTGAACCATATTTGCTTCTAGGTTTCGCCCCTCCATACTAACTGAACACGGCCCATAGCATTCATTCAACGCCACTTCTACTCCCAACGAAGAGCGAACTATCAAGCTTGGGGTTAAGGACTTGACAGGTAATTCCATTCGCTTCCCAAAAGACATAGAAACAAAGGAGTGTGTAGCCCCAGAGTCGAAGAGTACTATGGCGGGTACACCAGCTATATCTACAGTTCCTGAAATTTAATTATCCCTTAGTTCTACATGCTCATACATTACAAAACAGTAAGCAAAATAGTAAGGGACAAAATCATACCAATAACCACATCAGGTGATGTGGCTGCCTCTTCAGTGGTGACTGCAAATATTTTCCCTTACTGTGGCAGTTGCTTTCTAGGTAGAGTATAGGTCTTTGCATAATGACCCAATTGTTGGCAGTTGAAACATTAGACGTTTGAGTTTTGTCCAGCTACCTGTAATGGGGGTGGTGCAGTAGTATTCCTTGCTGGCACCACAGTAGACTGAGACCTGTATGGGCGGAATGGTCTAGTGTTCCCTCCACCCAAAGTCTCAGTAGCAGGCCTCTTCAGTCCCCTGTTTTGAGCAAAGAAGCTGTCTCTTTGGCTTGATTTAATCACCCTAGCAATCTGCACAGCCTCGTTATACACCTTCTTCTCCAAACCCAAGACGTGCTCTCAGATACTTCCTCGCAATCCCATGGTGAACGTACGGGTCTTGGTTTCCTCCTCTTGCATGCTTGCTAGAGCGAAGAAAAACAGCTCTTCATACCTCTGCTGGTATGCATCAACAGTCAACTGGGATTGTTGCAGGTTAAGGAATTCCTTCTCCATTTGATCACGAAAGCTCTTCGAAAAGTACTTATCAAAGAAGGCTCCCTTGAATATTTCTCAAGTAATCTCAGTGTGCCTTGTCTCCAAGTATGTCCGGGTAGAATTTCACCAGGCATTAGCATCTTCCTTGAGCATGTGTGTAGCAAAGAGCACCTTCTCATCCTCCGTGCAAGTCATCGGATGGAAGTTCTTCTCCATCTCAGCAACCCACTGTGCAGGCCATAGTGGTTTTCCTGGTTTCCCTATGAAGGTAGGGGGTTTCAACTTCAAAAACCTATCCACCGCTCGGCTTAGGTCTTTCTGCCCCTGTGCATTTGTTTCATACCATGGTGGTGGGTACAGATAGATCCCTTGATAGGTAGATGACGTTGGAAATTGGTATGGTGGTTGTAGATTCTATCCTTGGCCCATCGACCCAGTACTACCATCCATTGGCAGTGTGGTGTTATTTCCCCTAGACTCAGGCGTACCTTCTATAGGGATATATCCCAGTGGCCTGAACATCTTCAGCATCTCGTTCAAGAATGCCTTCTGCTGGGCTTCCATCTGATAAACCAGATTCGTTACAATAGTCTCAGAGTTAGTGTGAGGAGGGCCTGGAAAATTTGTTGGTGCTCTGGGACTCTGCCCTTCTCCACCTTCCGGGTTCAGGTTTTGCTCATCAACAGTTCCTGTTTCCACATTGTCCTCGGCTTAACGCACCCTTGAGTGGTGATGCTTTCGTGAGCCTCTACGACCATTTCCGCCTACCATCTTAAATTACTCTTTACTGTTTGGATCTGGGAAGAAGACATAACACATGAGGTACAATCGAATAGTCATAATAGTTTAGTCTTTAACAAGTGCAAGGCGAAAATCGTAAGGGAAGCTTTAATCAAAATTTTAAAAATATTCTAAATTTTTTTTTTGTCCAGTCGCGACTTACCGGTCGTGACACTGTAGAGTGTGGTGCGACCGGTATGGTCAGGCAGACAACTCCATCCACTGACTGGGAGGTACCGGTCGCATACCCCAGGGGTACCGGTCGACCGGTATAAGGCAAAACCGTCGATCGATAAGCCCTGAAAAGCCTAAAATCGCGAAAAAGTGAGTCTTTTCTCATTTTTCTTCTTTTCATTTCCTCCGGAGGCGATTCCTCTCTGACTTGGTGAGTTGCTACAGTCCGACCGGTGACTTTAGGAGTGATTCTCTTCCGATCAAGACCTTGAACATCATCTCCAAGTAAGGTTCTTCCTTCCCCTCTTCCTTTTACACCGTTTCTTCATGGTTTCTTGCCCAAAAACTAGTTTTTTCTTGGTTTAGAGGATTCTAACCGTAGGAACTCTTTTTCTTCGGCTTAGAAAGAGTTTAGGGACCTCTATGAACGAAAGCCCTTAACTTATTTGAGGTTCCACTGTATGGTTTTTCTCAAAATTAAATTTTTGGGTTTTTGACCTAGGTTTTGGTCAAAATCGATTTTTTTTTCTTGTAATTGTTAAATTCCTTGCTTGTTTGATGGTTGTTTGGTTTCCATATGTTGTTAGATTGTTACGTAAGTCCTCCTCCCCAGATTTTGGGTGAGTTCGAGGCTTTTGCTTCAAATACTGTCGTTATGCTGCCGAAATTTTGGAAATTCTATCCAAATTCTCATTGTTTTGTTTTGTAGTTCACAATGTCTCAGCGTCGAGGTGCTAGTAAGCATGTGTATGCTCCGGGAATGAAACAGCCTCACCCGCCGGTTCGACAGTTTGATGAATGGGGCGGCAGCGCAGGCCCGTTTCCATGGTTCGAAGAGAAGAACATAGAATCCGGTCGCTGTGTAAACCTGGAGTAGCTACAATGATTCGATGTTGAAGCAGCATTTGGTGCACTTGGGTGGCTACCCGTTATCACTTACACAGTGACTACCCGACCCAACTTGGTCAAGCACTTCTACGCTAACCTGGAGGACGAGGGGAATGTTAACGACTTCAGCCATGGTAGGGACCTCCGCCTAACCAGCTTTGTTAAAGGTGTCCCCATATCCTTTGACACTCACCAGCTCGCTGACCTCTTGGGGATTCCTAATGATGGTGACTTGGTTTACTGTGCTCCCAAAATAAAGGGCTTCTTTATTGATGATCTGCACCAGGAGGTCTCAGAACAAATCCTTAATCCAGGGGCGCCCATGAAAGCTGCCAGTTTGAGACCTGTTCCTCGAGTATATTGCCGCATTATCCAGCATGACATTGTTCCTCAGAGCGGCCATTACAGTGAGTTATCACAGCTCACCTAGTACCTAACTTATTGTGTCTGCACTAGGAAGCGGGTCTGTCTTCCTTACATTATCATCAGGACTATGCGTCAGGCTACCATGCCCGACCAGATAAGCAACCTTCCTTATGGCCGGCTTATCACTACACTCCTGCAGCGCCTTCAAGTAGACATGAGGGATGAGATTGCAGTTGAGGACACCATGACATCAGACATTGACTAGGATGCCATTGTCCGGATGAAGATGGATAACTTGTCGATCAGTGATGAAGAGCTAGAGGCTTGTCCTCGTCCACTTAGGAGGGTAGTAGCAGTGGCAGCAGCAGTAGCAGCAGCCAATGCCACTTTTGTAGAAGAGGCAGGGGATGATGATGATTAGATGGAGGACGTCCTTGCACCAGAACCACAGCCCATACCTACAGCGGGACCATCCCAGCCTCCTCCCGATACCGTGATGGGTATGTTTATGGAGATTTGGGATGCCCAACGTGAGATGAACCGTGACCTAAGGCGCCTCTCTCGTAGCCTCAGAGTCACGCAGGAGCAGGTACACTGGCTCAGGGTCTCTTATGAGCGTGATTATGACATTGCTGACCCTATTCTTCCTATGCCCCCAACCCCATGATATATCACTTTATTTTTCTCTTCTCTTATCAGTACAGTTTTACTATAACAGGGTAACTGTCCGGCTTGTGGACTGTACCCTGTGGTATAATTAACTTTTTCACTCGTAGATGTTGTTACCTTAATGGTAGTTTATGATCATTCTGCTTGTTATTTTGGTCTTTTAACTAAAGCATTAAGTTCTTATTTCAGTATAGTATGTTATGCTCTTTCTTATTTACTCTCAGGCATCAAACAAGTGCTTAAGGTGTGTTTTTATTAAAGCTTTTAATTTTTCCTATCCCAGTTCATTGACTTAGTCAAGTGCATGTATGGTCTGTTGGACAGAGCCTAAGAGCTCTGATACCAAGTTGCCACACCCCAATTTCGGCTGAACCAGAAGTGTGAGTGAACAGTCACTGAACCAACGGTTCATACCAAGATCTCAATAAGACCGTGTCCACTCATACAAACCATTGCACATAACCATAATCAAAATATAATTAAATAAAGCGAAAGTCTTAAATTAAATGAACTGAGTTCTCTATTGATAATTTAAATAAAATATCCAATTATTCAAAACAACAGAATTTAAATAATTATCCTTACATCATTTGTAAATCCAATTGAAAATAAATAAACTAAACAAATCCAATATCCTAGAGGTACACGTAGAAAGGGCACTCGCATGAAGCGTCATGCCCGTCCTCTCCTGCTTGCACTTCCAAGACAGCGACACCTCCATATACTGGAGTGTCCATGTAATCCTCCACAGTATAACCTGCATCAACATCTGAAAATAGTGTGTACACAAGGGTGAGCTCACAACTTAGCTCAGTAAGAAAATCAGACAATGCAACACACATCATGCATGAGTAACATTTACATTATGGTCTGGTTTTAAGTTTACAATGTGCTATAGAAAGGATTGGCGGCCACCGCACCTCTATACACGAGTGTGTGAATCCGCCCAATGGATCAAACACCACTATCGTCCCACATGCACCCACCATGGAATAGAGATAGAGCTAAAGCGTTCGGATCAAACACCTCCAATACTTCTCCTGATGCCCTACCCATACCAACACGTAAGCCCCTATTGGCGAGGGCTTACAAACTGGGCTCGCAACTAACTAATCCTATATGTCATCACAGTAGGTCCTATCCCAGTATAGCTCCCTATAGCATAGAGATAGAGCTAGAGTCTAGTGGCCAGGCCGGAGACCACAGAACCACTTCCTCCCCCTGATACCTTACCTGCACCAAGCATGCTAAGAAAGAAACGATACGAAAAGGTGCTAGTGTGAGGAATGATCCCAGACCCCAGGCCCTTCCCATTCCACACACCAACGAAAACAATCACATGCCTAAGAGTCACATCCTAGCATAGCAAGTATGCATGAACAATATAATAACTGAAAGTAAAGATGACATGCAAGTATGCACAAACGTCATTCCATAGAATCATAATTATTAACAATGTTTTACTGTTATTAAGTTATTAGGGTTTAGGTCCGACTCCCTTACCTAACGCTTGATTGCTAACTTGCTCTGCGTCACAGAATCCAAACTCGCTGTCACAAGGTCCTACACGATGTTAAGGTTGAATTAGAATAATTTTCTTAGGGTTTACGTTGGTCGAAAAACCAACTGGGTCAAAGACACTTCCACAGTGCTTACCAATCGCAGTATCGATCGCACTTACCAATCACAATACTGTGGGGAAAAGTGCGACCAGTATGGTCGACCGGTCCCCAAAGACCGGTCCCCGAGAGGTACCAGTCGCAGTACCGGTCGCATAGGGTGCGACCGGTATGGTCGACAGGTATGCGTCCGGAAGACCATAAGCTCAGTTCTCGCCTTCCGTCGGTCACCCCCTATTGATTCTAGAGTTTCTCCTATACATTCTAGGTCTTAGCAATGAGTTAGAGTTGTTTCATACTCCATTCAAGTCCTAGTTTCGATGATCCTCAGCCTATAACTTGAATCTAGGGTTATCGACTGTATTAGGGTTTGACGGCAAATTTAAAGGTTTAGATAAATACCTCGCCTTGCATGGTATTGATCTATTCATGACTAATCTTCTATAACGCTTAACTTAGCGGAAGGTTCTAGCACTTACCGTTGGTTCGCAAGTAGGGTGTTCTTCGTCCAACGGCAACGGCGGCTCCTCTCCCTCCTTCCTTAGCTCTTTCTCCTCCTTCGATCTCTTTCTCCTCTCTAGGGTTTGCGAGGATCAATGAAAGAGATTTAAGGAGTTTTACGGGTCCTTAAATAGAGTAGGATTGAGTTTAGGAAGTCCCCTTATGTTAGGAAAGTCCTTAGGTTTGATATTTGGAATGTGGGACCCACAGAAATCCATTTTCCGATATAAGTAGTCTGCCTGCGCAGACATACCGGTCGACCGGTACCATCGACCGGTATGAAATATTTATCATACATTAGGGTCTGTTTCATACCTGATTGTCATCCGTTCATCCCGTCTGACCCAGTGATGATTGGAAGACCTGTTACAACATGAATTAAAGGTTTAGATCGGGTTCATGGAGTGTGGGTCTTACATACAAGGTGGCAGATATTGTACATATATAGTTAGTAGGTGGAGAGGATATACATGAGGCATATTTGGGACATAGATTGTAAGACTCCCTCTCAAGTTGGAGCATGTAAATTTGTAATGCCCAACTTGGATTTCAGCTAGTGGTAGGCGTCACGGCCAAGTAGTTTGGTGAAGAGATTTTTGGTTGGTTGTGGAGATCTTGACCCGGTTAATAAGACCCTGTTGTTGTTTATCACGAACAACATGATAATCAATTTTGATATGTTTTGTGCATTCATGGAAAACAGGATTTGCTGCAATGTGAAGTGCAGCCTGGTTGTCACAATGTAGGGGGATGGTAGTGGTAGGTGGTAGGCCAATATCTGTTAGAAGACATGACAACCTTGTGATCTCACATATTGCATTTGTCGTTGCTCGATATTTCGCCTCTGTTGATTATCGGGAAACGGTGATTTGTTTCTTTGTTCTCCATGATATGGGGCTCGGGCTGAGGAAGATACAATATCCCATGGTTTAACGACGGGTCATGGGGCAGTTTGCCCATTCACTATCACAATATCCTTGTAGCTTGAGCGAGGATTGCTTAGGGTAGAACAGACCTTGACCTAGAATGCCTTTGAGATACCATAATAAACGATTTGATGTGTCTAGATGGGTCTGTCGTGGTTGATGCATGAATTGGCTAAGAATGTTGACAGTGTGTGTAAGACCTATATCGAACTAACCGGTCTTACCACCTTGTACCAGGTCTACCTATCATGGTAGAGCCAAGTGGACCAAGTGCATAAAGAAAATCACAAGACCAGGTATGAGTCTGACCCAAAAACAGTAAATGTGAGGGTAAGGTCACATGCCTAAACAGGTAGGGTTGATCCCACCTCAACAGAAGTCCAACCTATGATTTTCTAGTCGTAGGGTCGCATGACTAGAAAAACATAGGGTCGACGGATCCTGCGACCTTACGTCCGACCCTACAATTACAGACAGAAACCGTAAATTAGGAAACTTTCCTAATTCCAAGGGATTCTTTCCTAAACTCAATGAGACTTATTTTGGAGGGTTTTCCACTATAAATAGGATGTCCCTAAGCCTCTTTCACTCCTTTTAGAACCCTAATTGAAAGTGAGAAAAGAGAAAGAGAAGGACAAGAAGAAGAGAAGGAAAATTGAAGAAAAGACTAAGGAAGAGGAGGAAGTTCAGAGAAACCTCTGAATCTTAGCCAACTTCAGGTATGAATCTAAGTCCCTTCATAAATTAAGAGCCTAGAATGGATTATGAAGAAGTTAGGATTGATAAACCCAAATCATCCATCCATGGAGGAGTTCCAAAGGAATCCATGGAAGTAATCATCATAGGCAATGGAAAGTGTGTAAAAATCATAGTTATGAGCCATAGAACAATCTTAGAATGGGCCTATGAGACTACAGGATCGATCACATACCCTCGAGAAGTCCCAGGGAGGGTTTGGTCGCATGTAGGGTCGATTGGTAACTGACCCCACATCCTACCCTACACCCTAGGGTCGATTGGTAACATACCCTAGGTGCTGCCCTACCTGCGACCCTACGATTTCAGCTAGTCTAAATTTGTTGGAATTAATTCTAATTCAAATCTATCGACTTGTTAGGCCTTTCTAGTGATTTAAAGGTGATTCATAAAGCTTGAACGAGGATCTACACTCAATCAAAGGTGAGGGAACAAGACCTAAACTAATTGGCTAATAATAAACTATTTTCGTTTATTGAGTCCAATACCATGAATGATTCTATGCTTATATGATTGTAATGTGCATATCACATGTCATCCAATATTCTTGTTATTATTGTTCATGCATATTTAATTTTCGTTTATTATAATATGATATTGATGATGATGCTAGGAATAGGCATGTGAATGTATGTGTGTGGTTAGTGTACTTGATGTGAGTGGAGCATCAGGGGGAGGACGTGACACTGTGATTCATCCTGGTCACCAGACTCTAGCTCTATCTCTACTCAAGTCTTGTCCACTAACATCGTCGTATCGCCATTATCTTAGCACAACTATTACGCCGTAGGGCATTAGGGGAGGTGGTCTCGGACCGTGTAGTCTCTGACTCTGCCAGGGGGGCTTAGCTCTATCTCTATGGACGTATTGAGGGATGCTAGGGTGAGGCCTTGGATACACTGTTTGACATTAGGATTAGTTAGTTGTGAGCCCAGTTTGCAAGCCCTCGCCAACAGGAGCTTATGTGTTGGTATGGGTAGAGCATCAGGGGAAGTGTGATGCAGTGCAGTCCTAAGCACTTTAGCTCTATCTCTATTCCATGGTGGGGTGGATGTGGACGACAATGGTGTTTGATCCATTGGGTGGGCTTACATACCCTGTGTATAGAGGCGAGGCGGCCACCGAACCTTTCTATGGCACATTGCAAATTTATGAACCAGACCAAAGATATGAATTGAATGCATGCATATGTTTGTTGCATTATTTTGTTTGCTTACTGAGCCGTGACGTATGCTCACCCTTTCGACGTCGAATGTTTTTAGTTGATGATGCAAGTACAACCGTAGAAGATTATATAAATGCTCTGATGTATGTACATGTGGTGGCAATGGACGCTGAAGTTATGATGAAGTCGCATGACTCGTCATGCGAGTGCAACTCTTGTGTTTTTTATTAGAATTTTATTCAATTTATACAGACGATGTAATTGATTGGGAGGCTATTTGCAAGATAGGCATGCGGGATGCCCAGGTCAGCAATGAGGAGAGGAACGCGATGGTGCGCCCTCATACTCGAGTGGAGATGGCTGACGCTGAGGCAGCAGCAGCAGCAGCCGCTGGAGTAGAGGTTCATGGGGATGATGACGATCGGCTATACATGGATGTAGATGCCATACCTCCTCCATCACCTACTCATGCTACTGGAGTTGGTCCATCTTCTTCAGCTGGTCCTTCGCATGCAGCTGGTCCTTCGTATGCTCCTTCTGATGACATGATGAGGATCTTGCACGAGATACGAGAGGCTCTGCATATGTCTGACTTGAGGATGGGAGAGCATCTAGAGGCTCAGCGCTTGTTCGATCAGTGGATGGGAGAGCTTCTGGTTGCTCAGCGTGTGTCGGATCAACAGATGGGAGAGCTTCTAGCTACTCGGCACGTGTCAGATCAGCGGATGGGAGACCTGAGGGATGCTCAATGTGTGACTGACCAGCGGGTGACTAATCTCACAGCTAGTCTCCAGACGACCCAGACTCAGATAGCTTGGTTGACTAGAGTCTACGCTGAGGACTATGATAGAGACCGTGAGGCACCGCCTACCCCATCACCTCCAGCTTCTTGATGTATTTCTTTTATCTTTCTTTTTGTACTTCGGAGTAACTGTCCGGACTGTGGACTGTACTTTGCTTAAATCATATATATATAAACATTTGTTCTTCCTTTTGGTTGTATATAAATTTATTTCTCATTTAATAGATGCATTATTCTCTTTCAGTTTAGTCTCAAACAACACAGATGCTTATGGTGTGTTATTATTACATCTTTTAAATTTTTATCCTATCTCAGTTCACGACCTTTTGTGGAAGTATACGGTTTCACAAACAAGGCCTGAGATGCTCTTATACCAAGTTGTCACACCTCAATTCTGCACCATTCAGAACGGTGTGATGAACCGCTAACAAACCAACGGTTCAACCAAGATCTCTAATAGGCTATGTCCATTAAAAATAAAACCATACACATTCACAACCATAATCAGAATAAATACACAATAGCGGAAGTTTTATAGTAAATGAACTGAGAACTCTAACTGTAATAATCATAATTAAAATATCAAGTTATTGTTGTATCAACTGAGACATAAATAATAAAATATCAATTACATTCCTTTAATAATTCAAATGAAAAATCTAATCGAATACGCATGAGTTGCACTCGCATGAGGAGTCATGCGTATCCACTAAGTCTTCGACTTCCATTGCAGCAATACGCGCGTACACCGGAGCACTCATATAATATTCAACAGTGGTACCTGCATCATCAACTAAAAATATTCGACGTCGAGAGGGTGAGCACACATCATGGCTCAGTGAGCAAACAAAACAATGTGACAAACATATGCATGCATTCAATTCATATCTTTGGTCTGGTAAATAAGTTTGCAATGTGCTATAGAAAGGATAGGTGGTCAAAGGTTACATTTATTGACGCCGCACCTCTATACACGAGTGTGTGAAGCTGCCCAAAGGTAATGTTTATTGTCGTCTCACATGCACCCACCATGGACAATGTACATGCAAAGGTTATGTTTATTGCTGTACCAGTTGCCCATACCAACACGTAAGCCCCTGCTAGTGAGGGCTCGCAAACTGGGCTCGCAACTAATCAATCCTAATGCCAATCAGTGTATCCAAGGCCTCACCCCAGCATCCCTCAATACGTCCATAGAGATAGGGCTAAGGCCCCCCGGCAGAGTCAGAGACTACACGGTCCGAGACCACCTCCCCTCATACCCTACGACGTAATAGTTCTGCTAAGGTAATGGCGATACGACGATGTCAGTGGACAAGACTTGAGTTAGAGATAGAGCTAGAGTGCTGAGGCCCAGCCTATGACACCCCCCTGATACTCCCTCACATCAAGCACACCAACCACACACATACATCCACATGCCTATTCCTATCATCATCATCATCATCATGTTATAAACAATAATTTAAATATGCATGAACAGTAATAATAGAAATATTGGATGACATGTTGAATGCACATAACAAGCATACACGCATAGAATCAATCATGGCGTTGGACTCAAGAATAAAACAGTTTATTATTAACCAATTAGTTTAGGTCTTGTTCCCTCACTTTTGCTTGATCGTAGATCCTCTTTTAAGCTTTAGGAATCAACTTAATATCAATATTATATCACTGGAAGACCTAATCAAGTCGATAGAATTTAATTAGAATTAATTCTGATATTAAAAAGTATGTTGTTAACTAGGGGTCGATGCTAGGGTCGGAGGTTCCATCGACCATGGGTGCTACCACCCAGATTCTGGACTTCCCGAACACTGGGGGTCGATTGTCAGGGTCTGGTAGGGTCGATTGGCCATCGACCCCCCGTGCGACCCCCCGTGGGTTTAGTAAAATTTTCATCCTACAGTCCATTCCTTCGTGTTTGGGTCCTATGGCTTGCTTCTACAATCCATTCCACACATGTTCTATGGTCTAGAACCGTAGTTCATTCACCTATATGGTCTTTATGATCTCCCCCATGGTTTTCCATGAAAACCTAACCATGGGTGGATGATTTAGGTTTCTCCTAGATCATATCATCTTCACTACATATTCTAAGGTCGGTAGAATTACATGGAGATAGTATTCATACCTGAGAATTAGGCTTGTTTCTTTGAAGCCTTCTCTTTGATCTTCTTCTCCACTTTTCCTTCTTTTCTCTTTCTCTTCTCTTTCTCTTATCTTTCTCTTCTCTTTATCTTAATCTAATTAGGGTTCTAAAAGGAGTGAAAGAGGCTTAAGGACATCCTATTTATAGAGTAGAAACTCTCAAAATAAGTCCCATTGAGATTAGGAAAGAATCCCATTGAAATTTGAAAAGTTCCTAATTCACGATTTCTGTCGGCTGACTGGGGGTCGATGAGGGGGTCGGAGATCCTGTCAACCCCTGGTTCTAAAATGTCCGACCCCCGGTTAAAAACTCAGGGTCTGACTTTTATACTGGGGGGGTCCGACCCTGCCTTGCTGGGTATGCGACCCTCCCCCTTATTTTGGTGTTTTTGGGTCAGTTTAAAACCTGGGATCGTGATCTCCCTCACGCACTTGATCCATTTGGCTCGACCATGATGGGTAGACCTGGTTCAAGGTGGTAAGACCGGGTTAGTTTGATATGGGTCCTGCAGACCAAGTTTTGTTGTTTGATAACGCCACAATTTCAGCTTGCATTGCGTCACGCTATTCCAATAACTTCATAGCTTCGACAAAACTTGTTGGTTCATGGGTTAGTGATAAAGAGGTAAGAAATGAGTGACACGATGTAGCAAAAAGTGCATATAATATGTAATTTGCCAATGGAAATGCATACCTGGACCATAAGTGAAAGACGACTTTTGAGAACGGGCAGTGAAGCATTGATAGTCCTTTAGGTAGCAAGGTTGTGAGGGATTACGGGTGGTATGGTACAAGGATGGGGGTGGTAAAATGGGCTGGTTCAGTGGTTGTGGTGGGGTTGGAAGTGGGGTGGTAATATGTGTCACACCCCAATTCCGACTGAACCAAAAGTGTGAGTGAACCGCCACTCTAAACCAATGGTTTACACTAGGAACTCGTTAAGACCGTGTCCACTTACACAAACCAATGCACATATCCACAATCAGATTATAAATAAACACATCCGAAATCTTTAATTAAATGAACTGAGTTCTACATTGTAAATATAGTAACCAATTATTCTCCACACCAAAAAGTAAATAAAATATCTTTACATTGTTTATACTGAAATAAAATAACCAAATCAAAACATCCTAGAGGTAGACGCAGTAAGGGCACTTGCATGAAGCATCATGCTCGTCCTCCCTGCTTGTACTTCCAAGGCAGCAACACCTCTATACACTAGAGCATCTAGGTAGTCCTCCACAGTATAACCTGCATCAACATCTAAAAACATGTACATACACAAGGGTGAGCTCACAACTTAGCTCAGTAAGAAAATCAGACAATGCAACAAGCAATATGCATGAGTAACATTCACATTTGGTCTCGTATACTTGCACAGTGCTATGGTAAGGTTTGGCGGTCACCGCACCTCTATGCACGAGAGTATAAGCACGCCCAATGGATCACACACCACTGTCGCCCCACATCACTCACTTCGGTATAGAATAGAGCTAAAGTCTGGTGGGCAAGCTGTGCCTCCATCCCATGTCCTCCCACTGATACCCTCTATCGTACCAATACCTACACCCCTATTGACGAGGACTTGTAAGTGGGTTTGTCACTGATCAATCCTATGTCATCATAGTAGGTCCAATCCCAACATAGCTCCCTATGCATAGAGATAGGGCTCGAGTCTAGTAGCCAGGCCAGAGACCACAATGTCACATCTTCCCACTGATACCCTACCCGCACCAAGCATGCTAAGATAGCAATGATACGAAAAGGTGCCAGTGTAAGGAATGATCCAAGACCCCAGGCCCTTCCCATTCCACACACCAACGAAAACATTCACATGCCTAACAATCACATCCTAGCATAGCGAGTATGCATGAACAAAATATAATAACTGAAAGTAAAGATGACATGTGAATATGCAGAAGCAACATTCCATAGAACAAGGTAATTATTAGTAATATTTTATTGTTATTAGTTAATTAAGGTTTGGGTCCAATTCCCTTACCTGATGCTTGATTGTTAGCTTGCTCCGCATCACAGAATTCAATCTTGCTATCACAAGGTCCTACACGATGTTAGGATTTAGTTAGAATTAGTTCCATAGGTTTTACGTTGGTTGGAAATCAATTGGGGTCGAAAACACCCCATACAGTGCATACCGGTAGTGGCACTGTGGGGATGGTGTGACCGGTATGGTTGACCGGTCCCCCTTGGCTGGTTCCTGAGAGATACCGATCGTTATATCGGTTGCATGTAGTGCAACCTGTATGGTCGACCGGTGTGCTCTCGTGAGACCACCAACTTAGTGCTTTGTCTCTGTCGATCTTCCAACTTCATCTTCAAGGGTTCTCCTATGCATTCTAGGCCTGAGCAATATTTTAGGGTTTGTTTTATCTTCCATTCAAGTCCTACGTTCTAAGAAACCTTAGTTTAAAATATAAATCTAGAGTTTATCAACGGAATTAGGGTTTAACGGTGAATTAGGGTTTTAGATCAATACCTAGCCTTGCATGGTATCGATCAACACTTAAAACAGCCTAAACTAGAGAGAGGTACAGACACTTACCGCTGGCTTGCAAACTATGGTGTTTTTCATCCAACGAAATTTCCTCTTCTACGTTCCTTAGCTCTTTCTCCTCTTCAGATCACCTTATCCTTTCTAGGGTTTATGAGAATTAATCAAAGAGGTTTAAGGAGGTTTAGGAGTCCTTACATAGGATAGGATGGAGTTTAGGGAAGTTTCCTACGTTAGAAAAGTCTCTAGGGCTAAGATTTGGCATGCAGAACCCAGAGAGATCCATTTTCAGATCTGACTAGTCTATCCCTGTAGACATACCAGTCGATCGGTATGTAGACCGATATAAAAATTATCAACCTATTTTATGTATTTTCCTACCTGATTGTCATCTGCTCTTCCCATCGAGTCCGATTATGATTGGAAGACCTGTTACAACATGAAATAAAGGTTTATACTAGGTTCATGGAGTGCGGGTCTTACAACTTCCCCACCCTTAAAAGAAATTTTGGCCTCAAAATTTGCACGTACCTTCTTCGTCAAAAAGGTTAGGGTACTCCTTTCGCATCATGTTCTCCTCCTCCCAAATGATTTCTTCTACCCCTTGGCTTTTTCAATGTACTTTGACATAATGGATATCCTTGTTTTGGAGGTGTTGTACCTTCCAACTTATGACCATCACGGATACCACCTCAAATGTCAAATCCTCTGTCAAGTCTAGTGGGTCTGCTGTCAGGATGTGTGATGGATCCCTGACGTACTTCTTCAGCAAGAAAACATGGAACTTCTTCAGCAAGAAAACATGGAACACGTCATGAACACCTGACATGGATGGTGGCAGAGATAGCTGATACGCCACATTACCACGTCTATTTAGTATCTCATACGGTCCCACATATCTGGGGCACAACTTCCCCTTTTTACCAAACCATTTTAGACCTCGCACAGGTGATATCTTCAGAAATCTCTTGTCTCCCACTGCAAACTCCAAGTATCGACATCTATTATCTGCATAATGCTTTTGTCGAACTTGAGCTGTCTTTAGCCTTTCTTTAATTTGATCAATCACTCGATAAGTTTCTTCTACGAACTCTGATCCTACGATCCTTCTCTCTCCCACCTCATTCCATAATAGAGGTGTACGACATTTATTCCCATAGAGTGCCTCATATGGAGCCATTTGGATTGTAGCCTGATTACTGTTGTTTTAAGCAAACTCGATGAGCGAAAGCTTCTCGTCCCAAGCTCCCTTGAAATCTATGACACACGCTCGGAGCATATCTCTAATATTTGAATAGTTCTCTTTGACTGGCCATTTGTCTGAAGATGGAAGGTTGTACTAAACTTCAGTTTGGTTCCCATGGCTTTCTGTAATCCTTACCAAAACTTAGATGTAAAGTGGGGATCTCTATAAGATATTATACTCTCTGGCACACCGTGAAGTCTAACTATATTATCCACGTATAGCTTGGCCAACCTATCCATGGAGTACTGAGGTCTGACAGCCATGAAGTGGGCTATCTTGGTAAGTTGATCGACTATCACCCAAACTACATCCACTGACCTTGGTGTCAAGGGTAGGCCATCTATTGTGATAAATCCCACTTCCATGCTAGCTCTGATAGTGGTTGTAACAAACATGTGGGTCTCTGTCTTTTTACTTTCACTTGCTGGCAATTCAGACATTGAAATACGAATCGAGCAACATCAGCTTTCATACCCCTCTACCAATATAATCTCCTCAAATCATGGTACATCTTAGTGCTTCATAGATGTACCAAATATGGGGTATAATGAGCTTCTGTCATAATTTTGTCTCTGATGTTTGAGTTCTCACTCATAGGTATACATAATCGTCCGCAATACCTCAGTACCTTGTTTGAATCTAAGGTAAAGTCAGGGTTGTTTTTACCCTTCTTTAGATCTTCTTGCACAGTCTTGAGGTGTGGATCCTGCAGGATTGTTGCTTCCACCTCATCTATCAGATCTGGTGAGATCTTCAAGGTTGCAAACATTAATGTGAACTTGTGAATCAAGCCTTGCTCCATTGGATCTTCTGCTGAGTCTAGCATATGTTGTTCTTCATTCTCTATTGAGCCAGAGATTGCAGCACACAGTGCAGTGTTTGTACTGGGTCTTGCCTCAGGTTTCAATGCCCACTTTCTGCTTAAGGCAATAACCACAATGTTCGCTTTACCCGAATGGTACTGGATGTCACAATCATACTCTTTTAATAGTTCCATCCATCTCTTCTGCCTCATATTTTTAAGTTCTTCTGAGTGAAAAGGTAAATCAAACTCTTGTGGTTTGACTTGATCTGAAACTTTTCACCATATAGGTAGTGTCTCCAAGTCTTGATTGCATAAATGACCGCTGCTAATTCTAGATCATGCGTAGGATAGTTTTTCTCATGCTCTTTCAACTATCTTGACACGTAGGTGATTACCCGTTCTCCTTGCACTAATACACATCTAAGTCCCAACCCTGATGCATCTGTATATTGAGTGAATAGCAAGCCTAGTGCTGGGATAATCAAGATAGGTGCAAAGTCTGAAAGCACTTCTTACACTCATCCATCCATATGAATTTTTCTCCCTTCTTGGTTAGTCTAGTGAGTAGAACAACGATCCTTGAGTAGTCTTCCACAAATCTTCTATAGTAACCAGCCAATCCAAGGAAGCTACGAATCTCAGCAACTGACTTCGGTGCTTCCCATCCTACTATAGCTGCAATCTTGCTTGGATCTACCTTGATACCATCTGTAGATACTACATGACCTAAGAAAGCGACTTCCTTCAGTCAAAATTCACACTTCTTGAACTTGACGTAAAGCTTTTCCCTTCTTAGCCGTTGTAGGACTACTCTCAAGTGTGATGCATACATCTCTCTATCCTTTGAGTATAACAATATGTCATTGATAAATATGATGACTGAAGTATCCAACATGTCATAAAACACTCGGTTCATCAGCTCCATGAATGACACTAGGACATTGGTAAACCAGAACGACATTACAATGAACTCATAATGCCCATACCTTATCCTGAAGGCAGTCTTCGAAATATCTCCTGCCTTGATCTTCAGTTGGTGATACCCAGATCTAAGATCAATCTTTGAGAAAAATTTTACACCTTGCAACTGATCTAATAGATCATCGATCCTAGGCAAAGGGTATCTATTCTTGATGGTTAACTTGTTCAACTCTCAGTAGTCGATACGTAGTCGTACACTACCATTGTTCTTCTTTAAGAACAATATAGACGCTCCCCACGGTGATATGCTTGGTTGTATGAAATCTTTATCTAGTAGTTCCTGTAATTGGGTCTTCAACTCTTTTAATTCTGTAGGGGCCATACTATACGGGGCTTTAGACACTGGCACCAATCTTGGCATAAGGTCTATTACGAATTTTGTAGCCCTGTCTGGAGGTAGTCCTGGTAGATCCTCGGGAACTACGTTTGAAAACTCTTGTACCACATCTAGATCTTTCATCTTTGGTACTTCTGCAGTGACATCGACCACTGACACTAGGTATCCAACTCCTCCTTTCTCTAGGCATCTCTTAGCCTTGAGAGTAGAGAGGATCAGCTTGCGCTTCCTAGGTAACTTAGTCCCTATGAAGCTGAACTCCTTCCCACTATCATCCTTGATGACGTCAAAGTCTGCCATCTCGAGTTGAACCAAATTTGTTTTTAAGTTTTGCCCATCAATAATAACTGGGCACGACCCATAGCATTCATTCAAAACCACTTCTAATCCCAATGGGGAACGAACTATCAAGCTTGGAGTCAAGGGCTTGACAGGTAACTCCAGTCTCTTCTCAAAAGATATAGAAACAAAGGAGTGTGTAGCCCCAGAGTCAAATAGTACTCTAGCGGGTATATCAGCTATATCTACAGTTCTTGAAATTTAATTATCCCTTAGTCTACATGCTTATACATAATAGCACAATAAACAAAATAGTAAGAGACGAAATTATACTAGTAACCACATCAGGTGATGTGGCTGCCTTCTCAGTGGTGACTGCAAATACCTTCCCTTGTTGTGGTTGTTGCTTTTTAGGTAGAGTGCAAGTCCTTGCATAATGGCCTACTTACTGACAGTTGAAGCACTTGACATTATTACCCTGACCAGCTGTCGATTGTGATGGAATGGTATTCGTCCTTGCTGGTACTACAGTATTCTGAGCCTTGTAGGGGCGGAAGAGCCTAGTGTTTCCTCCACCAGAAGTCTCAGTAGCAGGTCTCTTTAGTCCCCTGTTTAGAGCAAAGAAGTTGTCCCTTTGGCATAATTTGATTACTCTAACGATCTGCATAGTTTCGTTATACACCTTCTTCTCCAAACCCAAAACATGCTCCCGAATACTTCCTTGCAATCCCATAGTAAACCTACGGGTCTTTGTTTCCTCCTCTTGCATGCTAGTTGAAGCAAAAAAAAAATAGCTCTTCATACCTCGGCTGGTATGCATCTATAGTCATCTGGGATTATTGCAGGTTGAGGAATTCTTTCTCCATTTGATCCTGAAAACTCTTTGGGAAGTACTTGTCAAAGAAGGCCCCCTTGAATATTTCCCAGGTAATTTGGGTGTGCTTCTTCTCCAAATATGGTCGGGTAGAATTCCACCAAGCATTGACATCTTCCTTGAGCATGTGTGTAGCAAACAACACCTTATCGTCTTCCATACAAGTCATCAGACGGAAGTTCTTTTCCATCTCAACAATCCATTGTACAGGCCACAATGGTTTCCCTACCTTCCTTGTTAAGGTAGGGGGCTTCAGTTTCAAAAACCTGTCTACGGCACCGCTAAGGTCATTCTGTCCATGTGCATTTATTCCATACCATGGTGGTGGGTACGCATAGACCCCTTGATAGGCAGATGATGTTGGAATCTGCTGTGGTGGTTGCAGATTTTGTTCTTGACCCATCGGTCCAATGCTGCCATCCAAAGGGTGTGAGGTATTATTCCCTCTAGATTCAGGCATACCTTCTGTAGGGATGTACCCCGATGGCCTGAACATCTTCAACATCTCGTTTAAGAACGCCTTCTGCTGCGCTTCCATCTAGTAGACCAGATTTGTCACCATAGTCTTAAAATTGGTATAAGGAGGGCCCTGACAGATTTGTTGGTGCTCTGTGACTCGACCCTTCTCCACCATTCCTCATTGGTGTCCTATCCCCATCGTCACTCGCTAGGTTTCCTTCATCGGGGTTCAGGTTTTGTTCACCAACATTTTATGTTTCCACATTTTCCTCAATTTGACGCACCCTTGAGTGGTGACGTTTCCATGACCCTCTACGACCATTCCCGCCTGCCATCTTAGATTAATTTTGCCCTGGTTGGAACTGAGAAAACACATAACACATAAGACTTGTTCGAGAAATTATATCATAGTAGTGTTAGTCTTAGCCAGTACAAGGCGGAACTCTAGCGAAAACCAATCAAATCAAAATTTAGCCCCCTTTTTGTTTCGATCACTACATACCGGTGGCGGCACTGTAGAGCATGGTGCCACCCGTATGGTTAGGTGGACAAAATCCATTCGCTAACCAGGACGTACCAATCGCATACCCCAGGGGATACCAGTCGCATATCCCAGGGGGTACCCGTCAACTGGAATAGCCCAAAACCATCGACCGGTATACCCTAAATTGATTTTTGAAATCAGGATTTTGAGTCATTTTGACTCAACTCTTCTTTCCTTTCTCTCTGGTGGCGATTCCTCTCTACCAAAGTGAGTCTTTACAGTTTGATCGGTGTCTTTAGGAGCGATTTTCTTTCGATCAAGACCTTAAACATCATCTCCAGGTAAGATCCTTCTTCCCTCATTTACTTTTACATCGTTTCTTGCCCAAAAACTATGTTTTTTCTAGATTTAGGAGATTCTAACCATATGAACTCTTTTTCTTCAGCTTCGAATTGGTTTTGAGACCTCTATGGACAAAAGCCCTCAACTTATTTGAGGTTCCACCGTATGATTTGCTCAAAATCAAAAATTTTGGTGGTTTTGACCAAAATCAAAATTTTCTGGATAGTGTTGAAATTCTTGCTTGTTTGCTAATCATTTGGTCTCTACTTGTCGCTATTTTTTTAAGTAAGTCCTCCTACCCAAATTTTGGGTGAGTTCGAGGCCTTTGCTTAAAACACTGTTGTTATGCTGTTGAAATTTTGAAAAATCTTGACTAATTCTCATTGTTTTGTTTTGTTTTGTTTTGTTTTGTAGTTAAATCATGTCTCGGTGTCGTGGTGCTGATAAACACTCTTATGCCCTAGGCATACACCGACCACACCCGCCTGTTCCACAATATGACACGTGGTAGTTTCGTTCAACAGCTGTAGAAGCCCATTTCCCATGGTTTGATGGTAAAAATATCGAGTCTGGACGTCACGTGAATCTAGAACAACTCCAACTATTTTATGTTGAAGCTGTCTTTGATGCGCTTGGGTGGTTGCCTATGATCACCTATACAGTAACTACCCGACCCAATCTTGTGAAGCACTTTTATGCCAAACCAGAGGTTAAGGGAGATCTCAATGACTTTGATCATTGTAGGTACATCCGCATCACTAGCTTTGTCAAAGGTGTTCCTATAACATTCGACCCCCATCAGCTTGCTAATCTTTTGGGGATTTCCAATGATGGTGACTTGGTTTACTGTGCTCCCAGGGTGAAGGGCTACCTCACCGAGGACCTACGCTAAGAGGTTGCAGAGCAGATCCTCAACCCAGGGGCACCCATGAAGGTTGCAAGCTTACAGCCTCTTCCTCATGTCTATTGCCACATTATTCAACATAATATAGTGAAAGACCCATATCAAACAAACCCGGTCTTAACACCTTGAACCAGGTCTACCCATCATGGTCGAACCAAACGGATTAAGTGCGTAAAGGAGATTACCATCCCAGGTATTAAACTGACCCAAAAACACTAAAAATAGGGGGAGGGTCGCATACCCAGCAAGGGAGGGTCGGACCCCCCAGTACAAAAGTTAGACCCCCAGTTTTATACCGAGGGTCAGACATTTTAAGAACCAGGGGTCGACGGGATCTCCGACCCCCCTATCGACCCCCGGTAATGGGTAAAAACAGCACGAACCGAAAATTAGGAAACCTTCCTAATTTCAATGGGATTCCTTCCTAATCTCAATGGGACGTATTTTGGGAGTTTCTACTCTATAAATAGGACGTCCCTAAGCCTCTTTGACTCCTTTTAGAACCCTAATTGGATTGAGAGAAAGAGAAGAGAAGGAGAAGAGAAAGAGAAGAGAAGGAAAGTGGAGAAGAAGATCAAGGAGAAGGCTTCAGAGAAACAAGCCTAATTCTCAGGTATGGATACTATCTCCATGAAATTCTACAGACCTTAGAATAGCTAGAGAAGAGGGAATGATCTAGGAGAAACCCAAATCATCCACCCATGGTTAGGTTTTCATGGAAAACCATGGGGGAAGTCATGAAAGCTATCTAGGTGAATGAACTACGGTTCTAGGCCATAGAACATGTGTGGAATGGACTGTAGAAGCAAACCATAGGACCCCAAACACGAAGAATAGACTGTAGGATGAAAATTTGACAAAACCCACAGGGGGGTCGCACGGGGGGGTCGATGGCCAATTGACCCTACCAGACCCTGATCATCGACCCCCAGTGTTCAGGAAGTCCAGAATAGGGGTGGTCGCACCCAGGGTCGATCAAACCTCCGATCCTAGCATCGACCCCCAATTAACAGCATGTTTTTTAAAATTAGAATTAATTCTAATTAAATTCTATCGACTTTGTTAGGTTTTATAGTGATATAATATCGATATATAGTTGATTCTTAAACCTTGAAAGAGGACCTACGATCAAGTAAAGGTGAGGGAACAAGACCTAAACTAATTGGTTAATAATAAAATATTTTTATTCTTGAGTCCAATGCCATGAATGATGTTATGCGTATATGATTGTTATGTGCATTCAACATGTCATCCAATATTTATATTATTACTGTTCAGGCATATTTATTTATTGTTCATGATAATGATGATGATGATGATGATAGGAATAGGCATGTGGATGTATGTGTGTGGTTGGTGTGCTTGACGCGAGCGAGTATCAGGGGGAGGTGTCATAGGTGGGGCCTCAACACTCTAGCTATATCTCTAACTCAAGTCTTGTCCACTAACATCATCGTATCGCCATTACCTTAGCGGAACTAATACGTCGTAGGGCATCAGGGGGGACGTGACACTGTGGTTCATCCTGGTCACCAGACCCTAGCTCTATCTCTATGGACGTATTGAGGGATGCTGGGATGAGGCCTTGGATACACTGTTTGGCATTAGGATTGGTTAGTTGCGAGCCCAGTTTGCGAGCCCTCGCCAGTAGGGGCTTACGTGTTGGTATGGGCAACGGGTACAGCAATAAACGTAATCTTTGTGTGTACATTGTCCATGAATTGGGTGCATGTGAGACGACAATAAACGTGAACCTTTGGGCGGCTTCACACACTCGTGTATAGAGGAGGGCTCAATAAACGTGAACCTTTGATCTCCAACCCTTTCTATAGCACATTGAAAACTTATTTACCAGACCAAAGATATGAATTGAATGCATGCATATGTTTGTTGCATTGTTTTGTTTGCTCACTGAGCCATGATGTGTGCTCACCCTCGCGACGTCGAATATTTTTAGTTGATGATGTAGGTACTAAGGTTGCAGATTATATGGATGATCCGGTGTATGCGCGTGTTGCTGCAATGGGAGCTGAAGACTTAGAGGATGCGCATGACCCCTCATGCGAGTGCAACTCATGCGTGTTCTATTAGGATTTTATTTGAAATTATAAATGATGTAATTGATATTTTATTTATTTATGTCTCAGTTGATACAACAATAATTTGATATTTTAATTATGATTATTACATTTAGAATGATCAGTTCATTTACTATAAGACTTCCGCTATTGTATATTTATTCTGATTATGGTTGTGGATGTGCGTGGTTTTATTTTTAATGGATACTGCCTATTAGAGATCCTGGTTAAACCATTAGTTTATAGCGGTTCATCACACCATTCTGAATGGTGCAGAATTGGGGTGTCACAACTTGGTATCAGAGCATCTCAGGCTTTATCTGTGAAACCATATACTTCCACAAAAGGGTGTGAACTGAGATAGGATAAAAATATAAAAGACATAATAATAACACACCATAAGCATCTGTATTGTTTGAGACTAAACTGAAAGAGAATAATGCATTTATTAAATGAGAAACAAAGATATATACAACCAAAAAGGAAGAACAAACGTCTATATATATATATGATCAAAGTAGAGTGCAGTCCACAGTCCGGACAGTTACTCTAAAGTATAAAAAGAAAAATAAAAAAAGTACATCAAGAAGCTGGAGGTGCTGGGGGAGGTGGTGCCTCACGGTCTCTATCATAGTCCTCAGCGTAGACCCTGGTCAACCAGGCTATCTGAGTCTGGCTCGTCTGGAGACTAGCTGTGAGATCATTCACCCGCTGGTCAGTCATACGCTGAGCCTCTATAAGCTCTCCCATCCTCAGGTCAGACATACGATGAGCCTCTCGTATCTCATGTAATATCCTCATCATGTCATCAGATGGAGTATATGAAGGACCAGCCGTGTGCGAAGGACCAGCTAAAGAAGACGGACCAGCTCCAGTAGCATGAGTAGGTGATGGAGGAGGTATGGCATCTACATCCATGTACAACCGATCGTCATCATCCCCATGAACCCCTGCTCCAGCGGCTGCTGGTGCGGCCTCAGCATCAGCAATCTCCACTCGAGTGCGAGGGCGCACCATCGCGTTCCTCTCCTCATCACTGACCTGGGCATCCCGCATGCCCATCTTGCAAATAGCCTCCCAATCCAGAGGCGATGAGAAGGATTTCTCCTTAATCTTCTCATCCACTAAGTCAACCCCCAGGCGGGTAAGCAAGGTAATGATCATGCGTCCATAAGGAAGGTTGTCATTGTGACTGGGCTACGTGGCACTGATCATGGTACGCATGATGATGTATGGAAGGCAGACGACCTGCCTAGTGCACATACAGTATAGTAGATACTGGGTCAACTGGGAGATCCTCTCGTAATGACCACTCTACAGTATCAGATTGTGCTGGATGATCTTGCAATATACTCGTGGATCTGAACGCATATAACTCGCTCTCATCTGCCAGCGATCAGGTCGGATGAGCTGACTATCGATCTCAGCCCTCATCGGTAGAGAGAAGAACTGGGGCTCTCTAGGAGCACAGAACACCATGGGGCCAGCATAGGAAATGCCCAGTAAGTCGGCCAGCTGCCGATAATCAAATGAGACGTCAACTCCCTTGACGTAGCTCGTGATGCGAAGCTCATCACCCCTCAACACATCATTGTAATCTCCCACCACCTGGAGATTACAGTAGAACTAGCGCACCAAGTCAGGACAGGTACACGCATCATAAGTGATGACAGGGATCCATCCCATATCACCAAAGGCTCTCTCCACATTGAACAATGCTAACTCAGCCAAGTTCACTTTGCGGCCTCCCTCTACCTTCTTGCGAGCATAGTGGGCATAATGTGTCTCGGCTTCGTTGGAACGGAAGCGAAGACGGTCGTGAACTCTAGGTACCTTGGTACGAGCCATAGTATCTGCAAATAAGAAAGAAAAACAAATAATGGGTTAGTAGAGAGGAAAAACCCGAAATTTCGACATAATAACGATGTAAATTGGACAAAAACCTCACTTTTCACCCATACACGTGGGCAGGAGGACTTACATAGATCCTAAACTATCTTGTGAGATTCAAACAGTCAGAAATTGCAACTAATTAGATTGAATTGTAAGAAATTTCAAGAAATTCAAAATTTCGACAAAATTAGGGAAAAATGAAATTTTTGAGTTTCTCAATAACCAACCGATGAAACTCAAATATTTTAGAGGGCTTTCGTTCCTCGAGTCACCAATAACAAAAGCCCCCAATAAAAATCAAATTTTTACGGTTGGAAAAAGTTTAATTTGAAGAATACAAGATAAACGAGCAAAAACCTAGGTTAAGAAACCTAAAAACATGAAAAGGTAGAAGAAATACCTGTAGCGGAGGTGTAGACGATGAAACGAGGAGTGCAAACCACAAATGGATCGAAATGGGCACTATAGCAACTCAAAGGGATGAGCTGAGTCGAAGCGGGGAAGAAAGAATGAGAAATAGACTTTGAATCGAACTTAAAAATCAAATTTTTTGTCCGGGGGTCGAAAAATTCGATTAAGACAATCGACCCCGCATAGACCTTCGGCTCTCAGGAACCTGACAGAGAACCAGGGGTCGCACCCTGGGTCAGACATACTCCGACCCCCCCATCAACCCCCGGCTCTCGAGAAGAATGGGTGATTTTCCAGGGTCGGATACTGAGGGTCGGATACCCATCGACCCTGGAGTGAAAACATAGCATTTTCGACAGAATGATCTGAAAATTTTGAAATTTGCATTGTTAGTGGATTTAAAATATGAGAATAACGTATTTAATGATCGTCTCTCGTGTTCAATGATTTCAGGCAAGCCTACTAGCAGATTAATTAATGGCGGGATGCAGAGTAACCAGACAGAGCCGTAACTCTATCCCACCACCACCACCTGTGGGGGAAGACAACCAGGCACACCCGGAAACACAGGGAGCATGAACACGGCACCGTCCGTCATAAATGGGCAGGCAAATCCTATCAATCTGCCAGCTCCACCTACAGACTTGGCCACAGTCGTGATGTACTTGGCTCAATAGCTGCAACGGATGCAACATGCACAAGCTACTATCCAAGCGGCCATAGGCATAACTCTTCCAGCTGCACAAACACCTCCAATGCCAGCTGGACAGGCAAGCATAGCACCCGGGGGAAGTAACACAGTACCCCACGCACCACAGACTCCTATCATGCAGGCTCAAGTACCGAATCCTGAAATAGCTCAAGGTGGATATCAATACCAACCACCTATATATGGAGCGTATGTTCCGCAGCCTCTAGACCACTCCAGACTGGTGGAGCGTTTTCTGAAATTAAAGCCCAGAGAATTTAATGGCAAGCCAGTAGATCCTTTATGGCTGGCACACTGGGTCGACGAAATGGAAAGAAACTTTATGATGATGACATTAAATGAAGAAGAGAAAGTGTTGTGTGCCACCTTTATGCTGAAAGGAGATGCACACCATTGGTGGAGGTCTACCAGAGCGTATTTACTTACAAAGCACGCCCAACTGACTTGGGATATTTATAAGGAGTTTTTCTTTGAGAAGTACTTTCCAAGAAGTTTCAGAGATTCTATGGAAAGAGAGTTCCTGAGTTTATATCAGGGACAGATGACCGTGGATGCTTATCAACAGCGTTATGAAGAGTTGTTCTTCTTTGCACCCACTAGTATGCAAGAGAAAACCACAAAGACCCGAAGGTTCGTCATGGGACTTAGGGGAAGCATCCGTGAGCACGTTCTGGGACATGAAAAGAAAATCTATAATGAAGCGGCACAAATTGCTCGAGTAATAGAATCGAGCCAGAAGGAGAGTTATTTCATGCAAAACAGAGGTATAAAAAGGCCAGTTGGAAATGCTTATAACGGAGGGAATAACAAGATAATCAAACCCTTCCGTGCTTAAGGCTTTACCGCTGCGACCAAGACTATCCCCGTAGTTCAACAGCAACAGAAGCCAATTACTGAAGGGATAAAATGTTATAACTGCAACCAAGTGGGACATATAGCAAGGGAATGTCCTAAGTCCAAGAAGCAGCAACATCAAGGATGAGTTTACGTGGTTACATCCGAGGATGTTGTCGCATCGCCTGATGTGGTTACAGGTATGACTTACATTTTTGTTAGTTGTATTACATTGTATGAGCATGTAGACTAAACCAAAATAAATCACAGGTATCGTACCTATTAATGGCATTCCCGCCAGAGTACTCTTTGATTTAGGAGCTACTCATTCCTTTATATCTGTGAAGTTTGGAAAGAAGTTAAATCTACCCCTTAAATACTTAGACTACAAACTACTGGTACGATCACCTATGGGATTAGATGTGGAGTTAGAAAAAGGTTATGGACCATGTCCAGTTCTTATTGATGAAAAGACCTTGGATGCGACCTTGTTCCAACTTGAGATGGCAGACTTTGACGTCATCTTGGGAATGGACTGGTTAGTTCGGCATTCTGCAAACCTATTATGTGCCGAAAAGAAGCTGACATTTAAAGACAAGGAAGGAGCCGAGTTCAGTTTTACAGGGATGAAACTTCCCCGAAAATGAAAGCTCATACTCTCGGCGCTAAAGGCTAAGAAGTGCCTTGAGAAAGGAGCTGTTACACCCCAAATTCTGATCCAACCAGAACGGTGTGAGTGAATCGTCATTGAACCAACGGTTCACACCAGGATCTCGAATAGGCCGTGTCCACCCATACAAACCAATTACACATAACCACAATCAGAATATAAATATACAACGGAAGACTTTAAATAGAATGAACTGAGTATCTATTGATAATTTAAATAAATATCCAATTATCCAAATTCAAACATAAAATATAATATCTTTTACACCTCTTAATATCAAACAAAATATAACTGAAACAAATAAATAAAATCCATCACAGGTACACGCAGAAAGGGCACTCGCATGAAGCATCATGCTCGTCCTCCCCTGCTTGTACATCCAGAGCAGCTACACCTCCATACGCCGGAGCGTTCACATAATCGTCCACAGTGTATCCTGCATCAACATCTAAAACAATGTGTACACAAAGGGTGAGCTCACAACACAGCTCAGTAAGACAATCAGACAGTTTCACAATATTATGCATGAGTAACAACCAATTTTATGCTGTGGTCTGGTTTTAAGTTTGCAATGTGCTATAGAAAGGTTTGGGGGCCCCCGCACCTCTATACACGAGTGTGTGGCATCGCACAGTAGATCACACTACCACCAACCCACATGCACCCATCATGGAATAGAGATAGAGCTAAGGTATACCCGCACCTCCCCTGATACTCTACCCATACCAGTACCTAAGCCCCTACTGGCCAGGGCTCGCAAACTGAGCTCGCAACTAACCAATCCTATATGTCAACAATGTATGCTCTATCCCAGCACAGCCGTCTACGGCATAGAGATAGAGCTAGAGCGTGCAGGCCGGGCCGGAGACCACAATACCTCACCTCCCCCTGATACCCTATCCGCAACTAACCCACTAGGATAGAAACAATACGCAGGTAGACCCTATCCCAACATAACTCCCTACGGCATAGAGATAGAGCTAAAGCATCGTGGACAAGCCAGCGTCGACTCGGAATCCTCAGTACCACATAACAATGGTCGGGACAACATCAATATCGGAGACCACCGTACCACGACCTTCCCCTGATACCCCACCCGTACCAAGCATGTTAAGACAGAATACTACAAAAAGGTGCCAGTGTGAAGAGCGATCCCAGGCCCATGCCCCACTCCACACACCAACGAAAACATTCACATGCCTAACAATCACATCCTATGAATGCATAAACAATAATAATAACTGAAAGTAAAGGATGGCATGTGAATATGCACAAACATCACATCGTAGATATTCAATGATTAACAACGATTTACTGTCCATTAATTATTAGGTTTAGGTCAGATTCCCTTACATGACGCTCGTTGGTTAGCTTGCTCCACGTCGCAAGATCCAAACGATATGTCACAAGGTCCTACAACATTATAAGGGTTTCATTAGAATATATTGTTTAGGGTTTCATGTTGGTCGGAAACCAACAGAGATCACAAACTACCCTCACAGAGCTGACCAGTGGCATATACCGGTCGCAGCTCTGTGGGAAAGACTGGCGACCGGTATGGTCAGCCGGTCCCCCCACAGATAACCTCCCGAGAGGTAGCGGTCGCAACATACCGGTCGCACTATGTGCAACCGGTATAGTCGACCGGTATGTCTCCGGAAGACCATACATGGTTTCTTCGACTACCGTCGATCATCCTCCATGGATTTTCAGGGTTTCTCCTATCCATTCTAAGTCTAGGCTTAGAGTTAGAGTTATCCCCAACTCTTTCAAGTTTCGTTTCGATGAATAGCATCTCGAAACTCGAATCTAGGGTTTGACGGCAACTTAGGGTTTATTGGCCAATTTAGGGTTTTAGATCAATACCTATTTTGCATGGTATTGATCCACCCACACAACTAACATAGGATAAGAAGAGGGATTCAAACACTTACCATTGACAGGCGTAGCGTGAGCTTCGTCGAACGGTAATGGCGGCTCCTTCTTCTTCCTCCTAGCTCCTTCTCATTTTCCACCTCTTTCACTTCTCTAGGGTTTGTGAGAGACAATGGAAAGGATTTGAGGAGGCTTAAGGGTGTATTTATAGGCTGAAAATAGGGTTTAGTAACCCTACTAGGATTAGGAAACTTCTAGGATTCAAAATCAGGAAAGCGGGACCCGCAGAGACCAATTTCCAAATTCCCGCACATAGCTGTGCAGGCCATACCGGTCGACCGGTACCAAGACCGGTACCATCGACCGGTATACCTAAAATCAGGTATAATTGGTCGACTTCGGTCCGATTTTGTACCTGTTTGTTATCCGCTTGCCCCGTCTGGCTTGGTGATGATCGGAAGACCTGTTACGACACAAAACCAAGGTTAGACCGGGTTTTCAGAGTGCGACTCCACCACCCTTAAAAGAAATTTCGTCCCGAAATTTGCATGTAGGTACTACAACTGCCCCACCCTTAAAAGAAATTTTGGCCTCGAAATTTGAACGTACCTTGATCGTCAAAAAGGTTAGGGTACTCCTTCCTCATCGCGCTCTCTTCTTCCCAAGTAATTTCCTCCACATTTTGGCTTCTCCAATGCACCTTCACATAGTGGATATCCTTGGTTCGAAGTTGCTGAACTTTTTGACTCGAGAGCATTACAGGCACCACTTCGAAAGTTAAGTCTTCAGTCAAGTCTGGAGGATCCGCGGTCAAGATATGCGATGGATCTCTGACATACTTCTTCAGTAATGATACATGGAACACATTATGAACGCTAGACATAGATGGTGGTAGAGCCAATTGATATGCTACATTACCACGTCGATTCAATATCTCATATGGTCCCACATACCTGGGGCATAGCTTCCCTTTTTTACCAAACCGTTTCAGACCTCGCACCGGTGACACCTTCAAGAATACTTTTTCACCCACTGCAAACTCCAGATCTCGACGTCGATTATCCGCATAATGCTTCTGTCGAACTTGAGCTGTCTTTACTCTCTCTTTGATTTGATCAATCACTCGGCAAGTTTCTTCAACAAACTCTGGTCCTACAATTCTTCTTTCCCCCACTTCGTTCCATAACAGAGGTGTACGATACTTCTTTCCATAGAGAGCCTCATATGGGGCCATCTGAATTGTAGCCTGATAGCTGTTGTTGTAAGCAAACTCGATAAGTGATAGCTTCTCATCCCAAGCTCCTTTGAAATCTAATGCACAAGCTCGGAGCATATCTTCTAAAATTTGAATGGTTCGCTCTGACTGTCCGTCCGTCTGAGGATGAAAAGCTGTACTGAACTTCAACTTTGTTCCCATAGCTTTCTGTAATCCTTCCCAGAACTTCGATGTAAAACGGGGATCTCTGTCAGATACTATACTCTCTGGAACGCCATGAAGTCTGACTATATTATCAACATATAACTTGGCCAGTTTCTCCATGGTATACTGAGGTCTGACCGCAATAAATCGAGCTGTCTTGGTGAGCCGATCTACTATAACCCAAACTGCATCCACTGACCTTGGTGTCAAAGGTAGGCCAGTGACGAAATCCATAGTAATACAATCCCACTTCCATGCAGGTTCTGGTAACGGCTGTATTAAACCCGCGGGTCTTTGCCTTTCCGCTTTAACTTGTTGACAATTCAGACATTAGAACACGAAACGAGCTATATCTGCTTTCATACCCCTCCACCAATATAGTCTTCTTAGATCATGGTACATCTTGGTACTTCCTGGATGTACCGAATATGGAGTGTAATGAGCTTCAGTCATAACTCGACCTCTGATATCGCAGTCTTCGCTCTCAGGTATACATAACCGTCTGCGATACTTGAGTACTTTGTCTGATTCCAAGGTAAAGTCAGGATTGCACATACCCTTCTCTAAGTCTTCCTGCACTGTCTTGAGATATGGATCCTGTAGGATTGCTAACTTAACTTCATCGATTAGACCCGGTGAGATCTTCAATGCGGCGAACATCATAGTGAACTTATGAATCAAGCCTTGCTCAACTAGATCTTCTGCAGTTTCGATAATATGTTCTTCATCGATTTCCATTGAACTCGAGGCTGCAGCACACAATGCAGCGTTTGTACTTGGTCCTGCCTCAGGTTTCGATGCCCACTTTCTACTTAAGGCGTCAGCCACCACATTTGCTTTACCCGGATGGTACTGGATGTCACAATCATATTCTTTTAACAATTCCAGCCATCTCCTCTGTCTCATATTCAGATCCTTCTGAGTGAAAAGATAAGTTAAGCTCTTGTGATCTGACTTGATCTGAAACTTCTCACCATACAAGTAGTGTCTCTAAGTTTTGATTGCGTGAATAACCGCTGCTAGTTCCAAGTCATGCGTAGGATAGTTCTTCTCATGCTCTTTTAACTGTCTTGATGCGTAAGCAATCACCTGTTCTCCTTGCATCAGAACACATCCAATTCCCAACCCTGAAGCATCCGTATATAAAGTAAACGGTACGCTTGGTTCTGGGATGGTCAAGATAGGTGCAGAGACTAGTCTTGACTTCAAAGTCTGAAAGCACTTCTCGCACTCATCTGTCCATATGAATTTCTCTCCCTTCTTGGTTAATCTGGTGAGTGGAACCGCGATCCTGGAGTAATCTTCCACGAATCTTCTATAATAACCAGCCAACCCAAGGAAACTACGAATCTCCGCAACAGATTTTGGTGCTTCCCATCCTACTATAGCAGCTATCTTACTATGATCAACCTTGATACCGTCTCCAGATACAACATGGCCCAAGAAAGCCACTTCCTTCAGCCAAAACTCGCACTTCTTGAATTTTGCATAAAGCTTCACATCTCTCAGCCGTTGTAGGGCTGCCCTCAAATGCGCTGTATGAGTCTCCATGTCCTTAGAGTAAATCAATATGTCATCGATGAATACGATGACCGAAGTGTCCAACATATCATGGAACACTCGGTTCATCAGTTCCATAAACGACGTTGGAGCATTGGTCAACCCGAAAGACATAACTAGAAACTCATAATGCCCATACCTCGTCCTGAAAGCAGTTTTCGGAATGTTTCCGGCCTTGATCTTCAATTGGTGATACCCCGATCGGAGATCGATCTTCGAGAAAACCTTTGCACCCTGCAACTGATCGAACAGATCATCGATCCTAGGCAAAGGATACCGATTCTTGATCGTCAACTTGTTCAGCTCACGATAGTCAATACATAGCCGTACACTTCCATCTTTCTTCTTGACGAATAATACAGGTGCTCCCCAAGGCGATATACTAGGTCGTATGAAGCCCTTATCCAGCAATTCTTGTAATTGGGTCTTCAACTCCTTTAACTCGGTCGGGGCCATCCTGTATGGTGCTTTAGACACCGACGCCGAACCTGGCATAAGGTCTATCACAAATTCTGTAGCCCTGTCTGGTGGTAAGCCTGGAAGATCTTCTGGAAATACATCTGGAAACTCCCGAACCACATCTATATCTTCCATCTGGAGTGACTCTGCCGTGAGATCGACTACAGATACGAGATAACCCACTCCCCCTTTCTCCAAGCATCTCTTAGTTTTTAGGGCGGAGAGGATCAGCTTCTGCTTCCTAGATAGCTTAATCCCAGCGAAACTATATTCCTTTCCCTCTCTGTCAGTAAGCACAAGCTTCCTTTCACCACATAAAAAGACGGCCAAATGATGGCCCAGCCAATCCATCCCTAAAATGACATCAAAATCTGCCATCTCAAGTATTACTAGGCTTGCCGCTAAGTCTCGGCCCTCGATACTTACAGTACATGGTCCATAATACTTGGTCAAAGCCACTTCGACTCCTAGTGGAGAGCGAACTATCAAGCTTGGGTTCATATGCTTGATTGGTAACTCCATTCGCTTCCCAAAAGAAACAGAAACAAAGGAGTGCGTGGCCCCAGAGTCAAATAATACTCTGGCGGGTAAACCAGCTACATTTACAATTCCTGGAATATATTGCCCCTTAGTTCTATATGCTCATGCAACTGAAAGAATAAACCAAATAGTAAGGGATAGAGTCGTACCAGTTACCACATCAGGTGATGCGGCTGCCTCTTCAGTGGTGACCGCATAAACTCTTCCTTGCTGGGGAGCTTGCTTCTTAGGTAGAGTGCAGTTCCTTGCAACATGTCCCAGCTGCTGACAGTTATAACATTTAATATATGGGTTGGGTCTAGTGAACTGTGGCACAGGTGGTGCCGGGTTGGTTCTCGCAGGTGCTGTAGCGGTCTGTGCCCTGTATGGGCGGAATGGTCTAGTATAACCGCCACCCGAGCTCTCACCAGCGGATCTCTTCACTCCCCTGTTCTGAGCGAAGAAGTTGTCCCTCTGACTGGACTCTATCACCCTTGCAACCTGCACCGCCTCATTGTAAGTCTTCTTGTCCAGACCCAAAAGGTGCTCTCTGATGCTTCCACGTAGTCCCATGGTGAACCTACGTGTCTTGGTCTCCTCCTCCTGCATACTGGCTGGTGCGAAGAAGAACAGCTCTTCGTACCTCTGCTGATATGCATCTACGGTCGACTGAGCCTGCTGCAGGTTGAGAAACTCCCTCTCCATTTGATCTCTGAAGCTCTTCGGAAAGTATTTGTCGAAGAAGGCCACTTTAAACACTTCCCAATCGACCAGGGTATACTTATTCTCCAGATATGCTCGTGTAGAATTCCACCAAGCATTTGCATCTTCTCTCAGCATATGAGTGGCAAACAGAACCTTCTCCTCCTCAGTGCAAGTCATCAGTCGAAAGTTCTTTTCCATTTCAGAAACCCACTGTGCTGGCCACAGTGGTTTCCCTGTCCTGCCTGTGAACGATGAGGGTTTCAACTTCAAGAATCTGTCCACTGACCTGGTCAGATCATGTTGTCCCTGTGTGTCTGCTCCGTACCATGGTGGTGGATACGGATACGCTCCCGGATACGCAGAAGGCGACGGAAACCGATGCGGTGGTGGTACATTCTGTGCTTGGCCCCTCGGCCTTGGGCTACTCTGCATCGGTTGGGTAGTGTTAATTCCTCCTGACTCGGGCGTATTTCCAGCGGGGACTGAACCTGTTGGCCTGAGCATCTTCAGTACTTCGCTCAGAAATTCCTTCTGTTGAGCCTGCATCTGGTAGACCAAGTTTGTAACAATGGTCTCAGAATTCCTGTGAGGTGGGCCCGGTAATTCTGTCGGTACTTCCGGGACCTGTTCCTCCGACACTTCAGGACTGGGTTATCTAACCTGGTCTTGCTCAGCTTGCTCTTCTTCTAGGCGCATCCTGGCCTGATGACGCTTCCGACCCCTTCGACCGTTTCCACCTGCCATCTCAGACTATTTATTTGGATCTGAGAAGAAGACATAACACATGAGAACATCAATAATAGTAGTGTTAGTCTTGAATAATGCAAGGAAAAATAGTCGAGAAGTAACATTTTAATTTACACAATTTTAGAAATTTTTAATTCAATTTTCTGGCTCTTTGGGGCGTAGCGGTCGCAACATACCGGTCACACCCCTGTGGAACGGTATGCGGCCGGTATAATCGACCGGTCAGAATTCAATTTCTGGCCGAGACATACCGGTCGCATGTCTAGGAGATACCGGTCGACACTCTGTATACAGTGTTGCGACCGGTATAGTCGACCAGTCAGAAAAATTTTTCTGACCGAGACATAGCGGTCGCACACCTGGGGTGATACCGGTCGACCGGTATAGGCAAAACCGTCGACCGGTATGCCCAGAATTGACTTTAAAATCGCGAAAAGTGAGAAATTTTCTCACTTTTCTTTCTTTCTCCTCTCCGGTGGCGATTCTTCTCTGCCCAAGTGAGTTGCTACAGTCCGGCCGGTACTCTTAGAAGCCGATTTCTTCCATTCCGAGCATGGAACATCGTCTCCAGGTAGGTCTCCTCCCTCTCTCTCAAGTTTTTAGATATTTCCCATATCGTCTATATGTAAAAATTTAGGTTTTTCTTTGTTCGAGATGATTTAACCGTAGGAATTCTTTTCCTTCAGCTTGGAAAGGGTTTAGGGACCCCCAAGAGCAAAAGCCCTCAACCAATTTGGGGTTCCACCGAATGGTTTTGAGAAAAATTGAATTTTTACACTTTTTAACCTAGGTTTTCCAAAAATTTCGAAATTTCTAATTTTTTCTTAAATTCTTGAAATTTCTTATTATAATTGCTTGTGATTGGTTTGTCAAAGAGTGTGGGGGTTACGCAAGTCCTCCTCCCCATGTTTTTGGGTGAGTTCGAGGCTTTTTCCCAATTTATAGCCGTTATACTGCCGAAATTTCAAAAATTTCTAACTTTTTATTTTGTTTTCTTTTGTTTTGCAGATTTTAAATGGCTCCTAGACGTGCTCTTGGCAAGCGTCCCCACGACTCGAGTTCACGTGCCCCCCAGCCACCAGTTCCCCAATTGGACGAGCACTGGTTTCGTTCTATAGAGCCACAAGCTCGATTCCCGTGGTTCGATAATAAGAGCATTGAATCAGGGAGACGGGTCAACGTGGAACAGTTAGACCGGTTCGACGTGTGAGCGGCGTTCGACAGGCTTGGTTGGTTGCCCGTCATTTCCTACACCTACACCACCCGTCCTAACCTGGTTAAGCATTTCTTTGCTAACCTGGAGCTGCACGGAGATGTGAACGATCCCATCCAAGGTAGGGATTTACGTATCTCCAGTTATGTCTGGGGTGTTCCCATTTCCTTTAACACCCATCAGTTGGCCGACCTTCTAGGGGTCCAAATGATGGAGACCTAGTATATTGCCCTCCCAAAGCGAAGGGCTATCTGACTAAGGACCTGCGTCGAGAGATAGCTCATCAGATCCTTAACCCTGGGGCTCCTATGAAGGCGGCTAGCTTGAGACCTGTACCTCGGGTCTACAGTCGCATCATCCAACACAACATCGTCCCCCAGAGCGGCCATTATAGTGAGTTATCCCAGCTCACTCAGTACATTACTTACTGTGTCTGCACTGGGGAGCGGGTCTCTCTCCCATACCTCATCATTAGGACCATGCATCAGGCGACCCTGGCCGATCAGGCCAGTAACCTTCCATATGGTCGTCTCATCACCTTCCTGTTACGTCGTCTGGGCGTGAGCATGAAAGGCGAGGTGACCGTTGAGGACACTATGACGTCTGATATAGACTGGGACGCCATTCAGAGGATGCAGATGGTCGATCTGCCGGTTAGTGACGACGAGTTGGAGGCTCGCCCTCGTCCTCTTGGGAGAGTAGCAGCAGCAGCAGCAGCCAACGCGGCCCATGCGGCAGAGATGGGTGATGACGATGATGACGATGTAGCTAGGGAAGCACCAGTGCCTGCCCCACAGCCTGCACCTGCACCACCACCATCTGTCCCCACAGCTGGGCCATCTCAGCCCCCTCCCGACTCAGTGATGGGTATGTTTATGGAGCTCAGGGACGCCCAGCGGGAGATGAGCCGTGACATAGCACAGTTGACTCGCAGCCTCCGAGTCACACAGGATCAGGTGCACTGGCTCAGGGTCGCTTACGAGAGAGACTATGACATAGCGGACCCCATACCTCCTAGGCCCCCTACCCCATGATTTTTCTTTTACTTACTCATGACTGTTTTACATATAACAGGGTAACTGTCCGGTTTGTGGACTGTACCCTGTAGCACTAAATCATTAGCTACAATTTTCTTAATTAATGAAAATTTTCATGGTTTTTCCTAACTAGTGTATGTGCACATATTAAGTTTCACATTTAACATAGTATATTATTCTCTTTCTTAGTCCGTCTCAGGTATC
Source organism: Protea cynaroides (assembly GCA_028583415.1). Lineage (NCBI taxonomy): Eukaryota > Viridiplantae > Streptophyta > Magnoliopsida > Proteales > Proteaceae > Protea > Protea cynaroides. The sequence goes on from CM053265.1 coordinate 57,059,302, forward strand.
AAACAATGCTTAGGGTGCGTTTGTATTAAGATTTTAAATTTTTCCTAACTCAGTTCATCGACCCAGTTAAGTGTAATATAGTCTGTAGACAGAGCCCGAGAGCTCTGATACCAAGTTGTCACACCCCAAATTTTGATCCAACCAGAACGGTGTGAGTGAACATTCATTGAACCAACGGTTCACACCAAGATCTCGAATAGGCCGTGTCCACCCATACAAACCAATTACACATAACCACAATCAGAATATAAATATACAGCGGAAGACTTTAAATAGAATGAACTGAGTATCTATTGATAATTTAAATAAATATCCAATTATCCAAATTCAAACATAAAATATAATATCTTTTACACCTCTTAATATCAAACAAAATATAACTGAAACAAATAAATAAAATCCATCACAGGTACACGCAGAAAGGGCACTCGCATGAAGCATCATGCTCGTCCTCCCCTGCTTGTACATCCAGAGCAGCTACACCTCCATACGCCGGAGCGTTCACATAATCGTCCACAGTGTATCCTGCATCAACATCTAAAACAATGTGTACACAAAGGGTGAGCTCACAACACAGCTCAGTAAGACAATCAGACAGTTTCACAATATTATGCATGAGTAACAACCAATTTTATGCTGTGGTCTGGTTTTAAGTTTGCAATGTGCTATAGAAAGGTTTGGTGGCCCCCGCACCTCTATACACGAGTGTGTGGCATCGCACAGTAGATCACACTACCACCAACCCACATGCACCCATCATGGAATAGAGATAGAGCTAAGGTATACCCGCACCTCCCCTGATACTCTACCCATACCAGTACCTAAGCCCCTACTGGCCAGGGCTCGCAAACTGGGCTCGCAACTAACCAATCCTATATGTCAACAATGTATGCTCTATCCCAGCACAGCCGTCTACGGCATAGAGATAGAGCTAGAGCGTGCAGGCCGGGCCGGAGACCACAATACCTCACCTCCCCCTGATACCCTATCCGTAACTAACCCACTAGGATAGAAACAATACGCAGGTAGACCCTATCCCAACATAACTCCCTACGGCATAGAGATAGAGCTAAAGCATCGTGGACAAGCCAGCGTCGACTCGGAATCCTCAGTACCACATAACAATGGCCGGGACAACATCAATATCGGAGACCACCGTACCACGACCTTCCCCTGATACCCCACCCGTACCAAGCATGTTAAGACAGAATACTACAAAAAGGTGCCAGTGTGAAGAGCGATCCCAGGCCCATGCCCCACTCCACACACCAACGAAAACAATCACATGCCTAACAATCACATCCTATGAATGCATGAACAATAATAATAACTGAAAGTAAAGGATGGCATGTGAATATGCACAAACATCACATCGTAGATATTCAATGAATAACAACGATTTATTATCCATTAATTATTAGGTTTAGGTCAGATTCCCTTACATGACGCTCGTTGGTTAGCTTGCTCCACGTCGCAAGATCCAAACGATATGTCACAAGGTCCTACAACATTATTAGGGTTTCATTAGAATATATTGTTTAGGGTTTCATGTTGGTCAGAAACCAACAGAGATCACAAACCACCCTCACAGAGCTGACCGGTGGCATATACCGGTCGCAGCTCTGTGGGAAAGACTGGCGACCGGTATGGTCAGCCGGTCCCCCCACAGATAACCTCCCGAGAGGTAGCGGTCGCAACATACCGGTCGCACTATGTGCAACCGGTATAGTCGACCGGTATGTCTCCGGAAGACCATACATGGATTCTTCGACTGCCGTCGATCATCCTCCATGGATTTTCAGGGTTTCTTCTATCCATTCTAAGTCTAGGCTTAGAGTTAGAGTTATCCCCAACTCTTTCAAGTCTCGTTTCGATGAATAGCATCTCGAAACTCGAATCTAGGGTTTGACGGCAACTTAGGGTTTATTGGCCAATTTAGGGTTTTAGATCAATACCTACTTTGCATGGTATTGATCCACCCACACAACTAACATAGGATAAGAAGTGGGATTCAAACACTTACCATTGACAGGCGTAGTGTGAGCTTCGTCGAACGGTAATGGCGGCTCCTTCTTCTTCCTCCTAGCTCCTTCTCCTTTTCCACCTCTTTCTCTTCTCTAGGGTTTGCGAGAGACAATGGAAAGGATTTGAGGAGGCTTAAGGGTGTATTTATAGGCTGAAAATAGGGTTTAGTAACCCTACTAGGATTAGAAAACTTCTAGGATTCAAAATCAAGAAAGCGGGACCCGCAGAGACCAATTTCCAATTTCCCGCACATAGCTGTGCAGGCCATACCGGTCGACCGGTACCAAGACTGGTACCATCGACCGGTATACCTAAAATTAGGTATAATTGGTCGACTTCGGTCCGATTTTGTACCTGTTTGTTATCCGCTTGCCCCGTCTGGCTCGGTGATGATCGGAAGACCTATCACGACACAAAACCAAGGTTAGACCAGGTTTTCAGAGTGCGGGTCTTACAGGATCAGTTGGTTATTTAGTATCTGTGGTTGACATTACCAAGGAAGCACCACGAATGGAAGATATTGATGTCGTGCGTGACTATCCAGACGTATTTCCTGAAGAATTACCAGGATTACCACCCGATCAAGCTATAGAGTTCGTTATAGATCTTATACCTGGAGCCACACCAGTATCGAAAGCACCCTATCGAATGGCTCCTACTGAACTGAAGGAATTGAAAGTACAACTACAAGAACTGCTGGACAAGGGTTACATTCGTCCTAGCATATCACCATGGGGAGCGCCAGTTTTATTCATGAAGAAAAAGGACGGTAGCGTTCGCTTGTGTATAGACTACCGAGAACTGAATAAATTGACAATCAAGAGTCGGTATCCATTGCCTCGGATCGATGACCTGTTCGATCAGCTGCAAGGTGCCAAGTGTTCTCAAAGATTGATCTTCAGTCAGGTTACCATCAGCTGAAGATTAAGGATGGTGATATCCCCAAGACAGCATTCAGGACCTGATATGGACATTATGAATTTTTGGTCATGTCTTTTGGATTGACAAACGCACGAGCAACCTTTATGGAACTTATGAACCGGGTTTTCCACGACATGTTGGATACGTCAGTTATTGTATTCATTGATGATATATTAGTCTACTCCAAAGATGAGGAAACTCATGTCAAAAATCTAAACGCCGCTTTGCAACGACTACGAAGGGAAAAGCTCTACGCCAAATTTACAAAGTGTGAGTTTTGGCTAAAGGAAGTCGCATTTTTAGGCCATGTAGTATCCGCTGAAGGAATTAAAGTGGATCCCAGCAAGATTGAGGCTATTGTAAAGTAGGAAGCACCGAAGAGCGTTGTGGAAATTATAAGTTTTCTGGGTCTAGCTGGGTATTATCAACGATTTGTGGAAGACTATTCCCGAATTGCTGTACCTCTTACCAGTTTGACTAAGAAGGGCGAGAAGTTTGTCTGGACGGATAAATGCGAAAAGAGTTTCCAAACCTTGAAAGCTAGATTGATATCAGCTCCAATCTTGACCATCCCGATTCTAGGACAACCATTTATCTTGTACACCGATGCGTCAGGACTGGGATTAGGATGTGTACTTATGCAAGGAGAACAAATAATTGCATATGCCTCAAAACAACTGAAGACACATGAAAAGAACTACCCCACTCATGATTTAGAACTAGCGGCAGTAGTACATGCTGTCAAAATATGGAGACATTATTTATACGGAGAGAAGTTTCAGATTAAGTCAGACCATAAAAGTCTTATCTATTTAATCAGAAGGAGTTGAATATGAGACAAAGAAGATGGCTGGAACTATTGAAAGACTATGATTGTGATATCCAGTATCATCCAAGGAAAGCTAATGTAGTAGCCAATGCGTTGAGCAAAAGGCAATGATAAAATCTCAGAGAGAGGTTAGCACAACTACCGCAATGTGTACTACCAGAAAGGTATTCAAGTACGGTAACGAGCAGTTTGTGATAGATGCACAAGATGGATCAGCCAACCAAGGGTTTATTCATCGGTTTTCAAACATGTTCGCCGCATTGAAAATTTTACCAGATATAGTTGATGAAGTGAAGACAGCTATCAAATCAGACCCTTACTTGAGAACGGTACAACAAGACATCGAAAAAGGTAAAACTAACCCTGAGTTCACCTTGGACGAAGAAAAAGTATTGAAGTACAAAGGAAGAATATGTGTACCCGAAACAGAAAGTGTGGACATTAGACACCGATTGATGAAAGAAGCCCATACCACCATCTATTCGATACATCCTGGAAGCACTAAGATGTATCATGATCTAAAGAAATTATATTGGTGGAGAGGGATGAAAGCAGATGTAGCTAAGTTCGTGTCTCAATGCCTAAATTGTCAGAAAGTAAAGGCTGAATGACAAAGACCGGTAGGATTGTTACAGCCGTTATCAGAACCCGCATGGAAATGGGACTGCATCACTATGGACTTCGTCACGGGATTACCATTGACTCCTAGAGTAGTTGACGCAGTTTGGGTGATTGTAAACCGCCTGACTAAAACAGTAGCTTTATACCTATACGACCCCAGTATACACTGGAGAGGTTAGCTAAGCTGTATGTGGATAACATTGTGCGATTACACGGTGTACCTGAAAGTATTGTGTCCGATAGAGATTCACGATTTACTTCAAAGTTTTGGGAAGGATTGCAAAAGGCTATGGGTACAATATTAATGTTTAGTACTGCATTCCACCCACAGACAGATGGACAGTCGGAGCGTACAATTCAGATTCTAGAAGATATGCTTCGAGCATGTGTAATTGATTTTAAAGGATCGTGGGATGAAAAGTTACCACTGATTGAGTTCACTTATAATAATAGCTATCAGACTACTATACAGATGTCACCCTATGAAGCACTGTATGGCAGAAAGTGTCAAACTCCATTGTTTTGGAATGAAGTTGGGGAACGTAGTATTGTTGGACCAAAATTTGTTGAAGAAACTTGTCGAGTGGTCGACATTATCAAAGAAAGAGTGAGGATAGCTCAGAATCGTCAGAAGCAGTATGTCGATACCCAACGCCGAGACCTTGAGTTCGTCGTGGATGATAAAGTATTCTTAAAAGTATCGCCTATGCGAGGATTGAAACGGTTCGGACAGAAAGGGAAACTAAGTCCAAGATATGTCGGGCCATATGAGATTCTAGCTAAGCGTGGGAAAGTGGCTTACCAGTTAGCACTACCACCATCTATGTCAAGTGTGCATGACGTATTTCATATTTCCTTACTGAAGAAGTATGTCAAAGATCCAATGCACGTTCTGACAGTAGATCTGCCTGATTTGACTGATGATTTGACATTTGAAATAACACCATCTGAAATCACCAACCGAAAGGTTCAACGACTACGCAACTGAGATATCTATTATGTTAAGGTCACTTGGAGAAGTAGAGACATGGAAGAAATCACATGGGAAGAAGAGAATGCTATGCGAAAGCAATACCCTCATTTATTCGACTCAGAAGGTATGAACAATTTCGGGGATAAAATTATTATAAGTAGGGGGAATTGTAAGATCCGTATCAAACTAACCCGGTCTTACCACCTTGAACCAGGTCTACCCATCATGGTCGAACCAAACGGATCAAGTGCGTGAAGGAGATCACGATCCCAGCTATTAAACTGACCCAAAAACACTAAAAATAGGGGGAGGGTCGCATACCCAGCAAGGGAGGGTCGGACCCCCCCAGTATAAAATTCAGACACCCAGTTTTATACCGGGGGTTGGACATTTTAAGAACCAGGGGTTGACGGGATCTCCGACCCCCCTATCGACCCCCGATAATCGGTAAAAACAGCACGAACCAAAAATTAGGAAACCTTCCTAATTTCAATGGGATTCCTTCCTAATCTCAATGGGAGTTTCTACTCTATAAATAGGACGTTCCTAAGCCTCTTGCACTCCTTTTAGAACCCTAATTGGATTGAGAGAAAGAGAAGAGAAGGAGAAGAGAAAGAGAAGAGAAGGAAAGTGGAGAAGAAGATCAAGGAGAAGGCTTCAGAGAAACAAGCCTAATTCTCAGGTATGGATACTCTCTCCATGAAATTCTACAGACCTTAGAATAGCTAGAGAAGAGGGAATAATCTAGGAGAAACCCAAATCAACCACCCATGGTTAGGTTTTCATGAAAAACCATGGGGGAAGTCATGAAATCTATCTAGGTGAATGAACTACGGTTCTAGGCCATATAACATGTAAGACCCGTGTCAAACTAACCCGGCCCTATCACCTTGAACCAGGTTTACCCATCATGGTCGAGTCAAATGGACCAAGGGCATGAAGGAGATCGAGATCCCAGGTATATAATCGACCCAAAAACACTTAATTTTAGGGGAGGGTCGCACACCCAGTTAAGCAGGGTCGGACCTCCCAAAACAGAAAGTCAGACCCTCAGTTTTGAAGGGAGGGTCGGACAGCTTAAGACCTTAGGGTCGACGGGATCATCGACCCTCGGTTTCTGACGAAACTGAAATTAGAAAATTTCCTAATTTTCGGTTGGGATTCTTTCCAAATCTCAATGGGATTATTATAGGACATTCCTAGTCTATTTAAAGGACGTCCCTAAGCCACATTCACTCCTTTCACAACTCTAATTGAATTGAGAGAAAGAGAGAAGAAGGAAAAGAGGAAGAAAGGAGGCAAAGAAGAAGACTTAGCAAAAAGGAGAAGAATTTCCAGAGAAAAGTAATCTTCTCAGGTATGGATACTAATTCCATGAGTTTCTACAGACCTTAGGTTAGATGTGGTTGAGTATAGGATTTCAGAGAAACCCAAACCATCCATTCATGGTTAGGTTTTCATGGAAAAACCTATGATAATGCATGAAAGCCATATAGGAGGATGAATCATGGTTTCAGACCATGGAATGAAGGTTTAATGGAATGAGGAAGCAAGCCATAGGACCCCAAACATGAGGAATGGATTTAAAAGTGGAAATTGGACCAGAGTGCACCAAGGGTCGCACCGAGGGTCGATAGACCATCCGACCCTAGGTGTTTCTGACCATCGACCCTCAGCATTCGGGAAGTTCAGAATGGAGGGAGGGTCGATAGACCCATCGACCCTAGCATCGACCCTAGCATCGACCCTCAGTTGACACAATGGTTTTAAATTCTGAATAAATTCTAATTAAATTTTATCGACTTTGTTAGGTCTTCTAGCAATCTAATAACATTGTAACGGTGATTCTAAAGCTTGGAAAAATATCTTTTAGCAAGCTAAGGTGAGGAACCTTAACCCCAAACTAAATTGGTTAATAATAAACTGTTTTCTATTTCTTGAGTCCTATGCCATGCTTGATTCTATGTGAATATGTTTGTAATGTGCATACAGCATGCCATCCAATATTTCTATTACTTGTTCATGCATATTTACTTTATTGTTTATAACATGATGATGATGATGATGATAGGAATAGGCATGTGCTTGTATGTGTGTGGTTGATGTGCTTGATGCGAGCGAGTATCAGGGGAGGTGTGATGAGAACGTCAATAAACGTTAACCTTTGGCGGGTCTCAGAACTTTATCTCTATCTCTAACTCAAGTCTTGTGCATTGGCATTGTCGTATCGCCATTACCTTAGCAGAACTATTATGTCGTAGAGTATCAGGGGAGGTGGTCTCGGTCCTTGTAGTCTCTGACTCTACCGGGGGGCCTTAGCTCTATCTCTATGGATGTTCTGAGGGATGCTGGGGTGAGGCCTTGGATACACTGTTTGGCATTAGGATTGGTTAGCAGCGAGCCCAGTTTGCAAGCCCTCGCTAACAGGGGCTTACGTGTTGGTATAGCATTATATAGCAATAAACGTTAACCTTTGTTGTATAATGTTATGGTAGGGTGGATGGGGACGACGATAAACGTTAACCTTCGGGCGGGCTTCCACACCCTGTGTATAGAGGCGGTGTCAATAAACGTTAACCTTTGACCACCCAACCTTTCTATTGCACATTGCAAACTATAAATCAAGACCAAAGATATAAATTGATTTTTTTTGCATGCATATGTAATGTTTCATTGTTTTGGCTACTCACTGAGCCGTGTTGTGTGCTCACCCCTCGACTTCGAATATTTTTAGTTGATGATGCAGGTTATACAGTCGATGATTATATGAACGCGTCAGCGTATGGAAATGTAGCAGCTATGGAAGTTGGAGCTGAAGACGATACACACGACTCCTCTTGCGAGTGTAACTCGTGTGTATTCGATTAGATATTTTTATAGGTTTCTTTATTAGATTTATAGACATGTATTTGATACTTAATTATTTATGTCTCAGTTTGAACACAGAATAATTTGCTATTATTTATGAATACCATTTTAGTTCTCAGTTCATTTATTTATAAGACTTCCGCTATTGTGTATTTACTCTGATTATGATGGTGAGTATATGAAGGTTCAGGTAACGCGGGGATAGTCTATTTGAGATCCTGGTTGAACCGTTGGTTATTTAGCGGTTCATCACACCATTCTGAAATGTACGGAATTGGGGTGTGACAACTTGGTATCAGAGCATCTCAGGCCTTGCCTGCTGAACTATCATACATTCACAGCAATAGTGAACTGAGATAGGATAAAAATAAAAACAGTAATATTAACACATTATAAGCACAAGTGACGTTGAGACCAAATTTAAAAAGAGAATAATACATCTATTAAAAGGAGAAACAAGTTGACATACAATGAGAACGAAACAAAGAGTAAATGTATATCTAAAACAGAGTACAGTCCACAACCCGGACAGTTACTCTGTAGTACAAGGAAAAGTAAAATACAATCAGGAAGCTGGAGGCGAAGGAGGAGGTGGAGCCTCACGATCTCTGTCGTAGTCCTCAGCATAGACTCTAGTCAACCAGGCTATCTGAGTCTGGGTCGTCTGTAGACTAGCTATGAGATCGACTACTCTCCTGTCAGTCGCACGCTGGATCTCTATGAGCTCACCTATCCGTGCGTCAGATGTGTGCTAAGCAGCCAACAACTCATCCACTCTCATGCGCTGAGCATCAAGCAACTCCTCCATCCTCAGGTCCGATCTGCGCTGAGTCTCTCTGATCTCGCACAACATCTCCATCATATCAGAAGGTGGGCGTGAAGGACCAGCATCATGAGAAGGACTGGTCTCGGGTACCGAAGCCGCCGTAGCAAAAGTACTAGCCCTATCCGCATGCGTGGGTGATGGCGGTGGTATCGCATCGACATCCATATATAAGTGATCATCGTCGACCGGATCCCCACGAGCCCTAGCAGCAGCCTCAGCATCAGCCATCTCAACCCGAGTGTGAGGGCGCACCATCGCGTTCCTCTCCTCATCACTAACCTCTGCATCTCGTAGCCCCATCTTGCAGATAGCCTCCCAATCTAGAGGCGACGAGAAGGTCTTCTCCTGGATCTTCTCATCTACCAGATCCACCCCCAGACGGGTCAGTAGCACTGTAATCATGCGTCCATAGGGTAGATTACCCCTATGACCGGACAATGTAGCACTAATCATCGTCCGCATGATGATGTAAGGAAGGCAGACCGGCTGACGAGTGCAGATACAGTAGATCAAGAACTGAGTCAGCTGAGAGACCCTCTCATAATGCCCACTCTGCGGGATCAGATTATGCTGGATAATCTTGCAGAAGACCCGTGGAGCTGGACGCAAGTAACAAGCTCTCATCTGCCATCTATCGGGATGGAGCAACTGGTTGTCGATCTCAGCTCTCATCTCCATCTCAACAAACTGTGGCTCTCCCGGCGCACAGTACACCATAGGGCCATCGTAGGCAATGCCCAACAGATCGACCAGCTGCCGATAATCAAAGGAGATGTGCACCCCCTTGACGTAGCTGGTGATGCGCAACTCCTGGCCATGCTCAACATCATTGTAATTCCCTACCACCTGGAGATTACAATAAAACTGGCGCACCAAGTCTGGACAGGTGCACGCATCGTATGTGATGACAGGGAGCCACCCCATATCACCGAATGCTCCCTCTACATTGAACAAGGCTAGCTCAGCCAAGTTCACCATGCGACCCCCTTCCACTTTCTTACGGACATAGTCAGCATACTGTGCCTCGGCTTCGTTTGAACGGAAGCGAAGTGGATCACGCAATCTTGGTACTTGAGTACGGGCCATAGTATCTGCAACAATAAGAAGGAGAAAAGAAATAAGGAGTTAATAGGATAAAAATCCGAAAAATTTAAAATAGAAGCCCATTCCACACTATACAAGTGGACGTAAGAACTTACGTAGGTTAAAACATATCCTACAATCTACATGCAGTAGAAAATTTTAACGGATAAGGTCCAATTTGGAGAAATTCAAGAAAAATAAAAAATTTCGATAAATTAGGGCAAAAAGAGAAAACTTTTAGTTTCTCGATAACCAACCGATGAAACTCAAAAAATTTTGAGGGCTTTCGTTCCTCAAGACCCCAATAACAAAAGCCCCCAATAAAAATCAAATTTTTACGATTGGAAAAAGTTTAATTTGGAAAATACGAGCTAAATGAACAAAAACCTAGAAATAAAAACCTAAAAACAGGTAAAGTTGGGAAATTATACCTGTAGAGGTGATGTGGATGTCGAAACTCGGACTAAGAACGATCCACAATAGTGAAGTAGCACTGTAGCAACTCGGAGAGTAGAGACGAGTTGAAACGGAGGAGGAATAGTGAGAATTGACCCAGAATCGGATCTTAAAAATCTGATTTTTGGTCCGAGGGTCGGACAATTCGACTGACACCATCGACCCTCGGATCGACCCTCCAATCGACCCTCGGCTCTCCGGAATCTGACAGAAAATCGAGGGTCGGACTGAGGGTCGGACACCCATCGACCCTCGCATCGACCCTCAGCTCTCGGGAAGAACAGGCCATTCCCAGGGTCGGATACCAAGGGTCGGACACACCAGCGACCCTCACCATCGACCCTACATAGAAAAGATAGTATTTATTTCAGAATGAATGGGGGATTTTGAATTTTATATCGGTTAGCGTGCCTACATGAAGTATAAATGATTTCTCACTGATTTTGATGATTTTCAGGCACCGTCCATCTCGAAAGTAAATATGTCTGGCCGTAGAGTGACCCGACAGACCCGAAACACAGTCCCACCACCACCGGCGGATGAGATTAGTCAAGAGAACAATTACGCACAGGGTAATCCCGAGCCGGCAAACCCTACAAATTTGCCACCACCACCACCAGAGCTAACAACAGTGGTGATGAATCTGGCACAACAGCTACAACAAATGCAACATGCACAAGCTCAAATGCAGGTTGCGATGAGAGTTATGTTTCAAGCCACTCAGGCTGCAGCCATGCACACTGGGCAAGCTAGTGCAGCACCAGTGGGTAACCACCCAGCTCAACAGACACCTCAACAACCGGTTGCACCAATTCCAGTGCAAGTCCCAGAAGCAGCCCAAGGGAACTATCAGTATCCACCCCCTATGTTTGGGGCATACCAAAATCAACTGGATCACTCCCGACTAGTAGAGAGATTTTTGAAGATGAAACCGGGAGAATTCAATGGCAAGCCGTCTGATCCACTGTGGCCAGCACACTGGATAGATGAGATGGAAAGGAACTTCCTTATGATGACTATCACTGAGGAAGAAAAAGTGTTATGCGCCACCTTCATGCTCAAAGGCGACGCACACCATTGGTGGAAATCTACAAAGACATATTTATTGAGCAAGCACGCCCTACTAACATGGGCTATATATAAAGAAGCATTCTTTGAGAAGTATTTCCCAAGGAGCTTCAGAGATTCAATGGAGAAAGAGTTCTTGAGTCTGTACCAGGGGCAAATGTCCGTAGACTCATATCAACAACGTTACGAAGAACTGTTTTTCTTCGCACCGGCTAGCATGCAAGAAGAAGATACAAAAACCCGTAGGTTTGTCGCGGGACTAAGAGGAAGCATAAGAGAAAATGTTCTGGGTTTAGAAAAGAATATTTACAACGAAGCTGTCCAAATTGCTCGAATAATTGAATCGAGCCAGAAGGAGAGCTATTTCTCCCAGAGCAGAGGAATTAAGAGACCAACCGGAAACTCCTACAACGGAGGCAACAATAGGACGTATAAACCTTTCCGTCCTCAGAATTTTGCAACTGCACCAAAGTCTACTGCAGCAGCTCAACCACAGCCAAAGTCAAATTTTGAAGCCCCGAAGTGCTATAACTGCAACCAACCAGGGCATATGGCAAGAGAGTGTCCAAAACCCAAGAAGCAACTACATTAAGGACGGGTATATGCCGTTACATCAGAGGATGCTGCCGCATCGCCCGATGTGGTCACAGGTATGACCGAAACTTGTAAGGCTATAATTAGAATTGATTGAGCATGTAGACTAAGTAAAAACGAATCACAGGTATCGTACCTATCAATGGCGTACCCGCCAGAGTACTCTTTGATTCAGGAGCTACTCATTCATTTATATCTGTGTCGTTTGGAAAGAAGACCAATCTGCCCATCAAAACATTAGACTACAAATTACTTGTACGGTCACCAATGGGATTAGAAGTGGAATTAGAGAAAGGTTATGGACCATGTCCAGTTCTCATTGGAAAGCAGACCTTGGATGTAACCTTAATACAACTTGAGATGGCAGACTTTGACGTCATCTTGGGAATGGACTGGTTAGCTCGGCATTCTGCAAATCTGTTATGCGTCGAGAAGAAGCTAACGTTCAAAGACAAAGAAGGAGCAGAATTCAGTTTCTCGGGAACCAAACTTCCCAGGAGACGCAAGCTCATACTCTCCGCATTAAAGGCTAAGAAGTGCCTTGAGAAAGGGGCGGTCGGATATCTAGTATCAGTGGTCGACCTAACCAAGGACGTGCCACAAATGGAAGATATTGATGTTGTGTGAGATTTTCCTGATGTATTTCTGGAGGAACTACCCGGATTACCACCCGACCGAGCCACGGAGTTTGTAATAGACCTAATACCTAGAGCCGCACCAGTATCAAAAGCACCTTATAGAATGGCTCCTACTGAACTGAAGGAATTAAAAGTGCAATTACAAGAACTACTGGATAAGGGTTATATTAGACCCAGTATATCTCCATGGGGAGCACCGGTGTTGTTCGTAAAGAAGAAGGATGGTAGTGTTCGGTTATGTATCGACTATAGAGAGTTGAATAAGCATACAATCAAGAATCGATAACCACTACCCAGGTTCGATGACTTGTTCGATCAGTTACAAGGAGCGAAGGTATTTTCAAAGATCGATCTTCGATCAGGCTATCATCAACTGAAGATTAAAGAAGGTGACATTCCGAAGACAGCTTTCAGGACAAGATACGGACATTATGAGTTCCTAGTGATGTCCTTCGGATTAACTAATGCACCGGCAACATTCATGGAACTTATGAACCGGGTTTTCCACGATATGTTGGATACGTCGGTCATAGTATTTATTGATGACATATTGGTATACTCCAAGGACAAGGAAACCCATGTCAAGAACCTAAACGCAGCCCTACAGCGTTTAAGGAAAGAGAAGTTATACGTCAAATTTTCGAAGTATGAGTTTTGGCTAAGTGAAGTCGCCTTTCTAGGCCATGTAGTATCCGCAGAAGGAATCAAAGTGGACCCCAGTAAGATCGAGGCTATAGTGAAGTGGGAAGCACCAAAGAGTGTTTCAGAAATTAAAAGTTTTCTAGGTCTAGCTGGATATTATCGGAGATTCGTAGAAGACTATTCTCGGATTACCGTACCTCTCACCAGTTTGACCAAGAAAGGAGAAAAGTTCGTATGGACGGATAAGTGTGAAAAGAGTTTTCAAACACTGAAGACTAGATTGATATCCGCTCCAATTTTGACCATTCCCGTTCCAGGACAGACATTTACCTTATACACTGATGCATCGGGATTGGGATTAGGATGTGTGCTTATGCAAGGAGAGCAAGTGGTTGCATATGCATCGAGACAGTTGAAGGTACATGAGAAGAATTACCCCACTCATGATTTGGAGTTAGCGGCAGTAGTACATGCTGTCAAGACATGGAGACACTACCTATACGGAGAGAAATTTCAGATTAAGTCGGACCATAAAAGTCTTACTTATCTATTTAATCAGAAGGAGTTAAATATGAGACAAAGAAGATGGCTGAAACTATTGAAAGATTATGATTTTGATATCCAGTATCATCCGGGAAAAGCGAACGTGGTAGCGGATGCATTGAGCAGAAAAGCAATGATAAAATCTCAAGGAGAAGGTAGCACGACTGCAGCAATGTATACCAACGGAATGGTGTTTAATCACGGCAACGAACAATATGTGATAGATACAACGGATGAATCAGCTAGCCAAGGGTTTATTCATCGGTTTTCGAATATGTTCGCGGCATTGAAGATTATACCGGATATAGTGGACGTAGTGAAGACAGCTATCAAAGCAGATCCTTATCTGAGAACAGTGCAAGAAGATATTGAGAAAGGTAGGACCAACCCTGAGTTCACCTTAGATACCGAGAAGGTACTGAAATATAAAGGGAGAATATGTGTACCTGAAACAGAAAGTATGAACATTAGACACCGACTGATAAAGGAAGCCCATACCACCATCTACTCGATACATCCTGGAAGCACAAAAATGTATCATGATCTAAAGAAACTGTATTGGTGGAGGGGAATGAAGGCAGATGTAGCCAAGTTCGTGTCTCAATGCCTAAATTGTCAGAAGGTAAAGGCGGAACGACAAAGACCCGCAGGACTGTTACAATCATTACCGGAACCAGCATGGAAATGAGACTGCATCACTATGGACTTCGTCACAGGACTACCATTGACTCCTCGAGTAGTTGACGCAGTTTGGGTGATTGTAGACCGTCTGACTAAAACAACTCGCTTCATACCGATACGACCCCAGTATACACTGGAAAAGTTAGCAAAGCTGTATGTGGATAATATTGTTCGGCTACATGGTGTTCCAGAAAGCATTGTGTCCGATAGAGATCCACGATTTACTTCCAAATTTTGGGAAGGACTGCAAAAGGTTATGGGTACAACATTGAAGTTCAGTACTGCATTCCACCCACAGACAGACGGACAGTCGGAGCGTACAATCCAGATTCTAGAAGATATGCTACGAGCATGTGTGATTGATTTCAAGGGATCATGGGACAAAAAGTTACCATTGATCGAGTTCGCTTACAATAACAGCTATCAGGCTACTATACAGATGTCACCTTATGAAGCATTGTATGGCAGGAAGTGTCGAACTCCCTTGTTTTGGAATGAAGTTGGAGAACGTAGTATTGTTGGACCGGAATTTGTTGAAGAGACTTGTCGAGTGGTCAACATCATCAAGGAAAGAGTAAGAGTAGCTCAGAACCGTCAGAAGCAATACGCAAATACTCGACGAAGAGAGCTAGAGTTTGCCGTAGGTGATAAAGTATTTTTGAAAGTATCGCCTATGCGAGGATTGAAGAGGTTCGGACAGAAAGGAAAACTAAGTCCAAGATACGTCGGGCCATATGAGATTCTGGCTAAGCGTGGAAAAGTAGCTTATCAGTTAGCACTACCACCATCTATGTCAAGTGTGCATGACGTATTTCACATATCCTTATTGAAGAAGTATGTCAAAGACCCAACACATGTGTTGACAGTGGATTTGCCGGACTTGACTGATGATTTGACAATTGAAGTAATACCAACGGAAATCACTAGTCGAAAGGTTCAACGTCTACGTAACAGAGATATTTACTATGTTAAGGTCACATGGAAAAGTAGAGACATGGAAGAGGTTACATGGGAAGAAGAAAGTGCCATGAGAAAGCAATACCCTGACTTGTTTGATTCAGAAGGTACGTACAATTTCGAGGACGAAATTTTTATAAGTTGGGGGGAGTTGTAAGACCCGTGTCAAACTAACCCGGTCCTATTACCTTGAACCAGGTTTACCCATCATGGTCGAGTCAAATGGACCAAGGGCATGAAGGAGATCGAGATCTCAGGTATAAAATTGACCCAAAAACACTTAATTTTAGGGGAGGGTCGCACACCCAGTTAAGCAGGGTCGGACCTCCCAAAACAGAAAGTCAGACCCTCAGTTTTGAAGGGAGGGTCGGATAGCTTAAGACCTTAGGGTCGATGGGATCATCGACCCTCGATTTCTGACGAAACTGAAATTAGAAAATTTCCTAATTTTCGATTGGGTTTCTTTCCAAATCTCAATGGGATTATTATAGGATATTCCTAGTCTATTTAAAGGACATCCCTAAGCCACATTCACTCCTTTCACAACCCTAATTGAATTGAGAGAAAAAGAGAAGAAGGAAAAGAGGAAGAAAGGAGGCAAAGAAGAAGACTTAGCAAAAAGGAGAAGAATTTCCAGAGAAAAGTAATCTTCTCAGGTATGGATACTAATTCCATGAGTTTCTACAGACCTTAGGTTAGATGTGGTTGAGTGTAGGATTTCGGAGAAACCCAAACCATCCATTCATGGTTAGGTTTTCATGGAAAAACCTATGATAATGCATGAAAGCCATATAGGAGGATGAATCATGGTTTCAGACCATGGAATGAAGGTTTGGAATGAGGAAGCAAGCCATAGGACCCTAAACATGAGGAATGGATTTAAAAGTGGAAATTGGACCAGAGTGCACCAAGGGTCGCACCGAGGGTCGATAGACCATCCGACCCTAGGTGTTTCTGACCATCGACTCTCAGCATTCGGGAAGTTCAGAATGGAGGGAGGGTCGATAGACCCATCGACCCTAGCATCGACCCTAGCATCGACCCTCAGTTGACACAATGGTTTTAAATTCTGAATAAATTCTAATTAAATTTTATCGGCTTTGTTAGGTCTTCTAGCAATCTAATAACATTGTAACGGTGATTCTAAAGCTTGGAAAAATATCTTTTAGCAAGCTAAGGTGAGGAACCTTAACCCCAAACTAAATTGGTTAATAATAAACTGTTTTCTATTTCTTGCGTCCTATGCCATGCTTGATTCTATACGAATATGTTTGTAATGTGCATACAGCATGCCATCCAATATTTCTATTACTTGTTCATGCATATTTACTTTATTGTTTATAACATGATGATGATGATGATGATAGGAATAGGCATGTGCTTGTATGTGTGTGGTTGATGTGCTTGATGCGAGCGAGTATCAGGGGAGGTGTGATGAGAACGTCAATAAACGTTAACCTTTGGCGGGTCTCAGCACTTTAGCTCTATCTCTAACTCAAGTCTTGTGCATTGGCATCGTCGTATCGCCATTACCTTAGCAGAACTATTATGTCGTAGAGTATCAGGGGAGGTGGTCTCGGTCCTTGTAGTCTCTGACTCTACCGGGGGGCCTTAGCTCTATCTCTATGGATGTTCTGAGGGATGCTGGGGAGAGGCCTTGGATACACTGTTTGGCATTAGGATTGGTTAGCAGCGAGCCCAGTTTGCAAGCCCTCGCTAACAGGGGCTTACGTGTTGGTATAGCATTATATAGCAATAAATGTTAACCTTTGTTGTATAATGTTATGGTAGGGTGGATGGGGACGACGATAAACGTTAACCTTCAGGCGGGCTTCCACACCCTGTGTATAGAGGCGGTGTCAATAAACGTTAACCTTTGACCACCCAACCTTTCTATTACACATTGCAAACTATAAATCAAGACCAAAGATATAAATTGATTTTTTTTGCATGCATATGTAATGTTGCATTGTTTTGGCTACTCACTGAGCCGTGTTGTGTGCTCACCCCTCGACGTTGAATATTTTTAGTTGATGATGCAGGTTATACAGTTGAAGATTATATGAACGCGTCAGCGTATGGAAATGTAGCAGCTATGGAAGTTGGAGCTGAAGACGATACACACGACTCCTCTTGCGAGTGCAACTCGTGTGTATTCGAATAGATATTTTTATAGGTTTCTTTATTGGATTTATAGACATGTATTTGATACTTAATTATTTATGTCTCAGTTTGAACACAGAATAATTTGCTATTATTTATGAATACCATTTTAGTTCTCAGTTCATTAATTTATAAAACTTCCGCTATTGTGTATTTACTCTGATTATGATGGTGAGTATATGAAGGTTCAGGTAACGCGGGGATAGCCTATTTGAGATCCTGGTTGAACCGTTGATTATTTAGCGGTTCATCACACCATTCTGAAATGTGCAGAATTGGGGTGTGACATAACATGTGTGGAATGGACTGTAGAAGCAAGCCATAGGACCCCAAACACGAAGAATAGACTGTAGGATGAAAAATTGACAAAACCCACAGGGGGTTCGATGGCCAATCGACCCTACCAGACCCTGATCATCGACCCCCAGTGTTTGGGAAGTCCAGAATAGGGGTGCTCGCACCCAGGGTCGATCAAACCTCCGACCCTAACATCGATCCCCAATTAACAGCATGCTTTTTAAAATCAGAATTATTTCTAATTAAATTCTATCGACTTGGTTAGGTTTTCTAGTGATATAATATTGATATATAGTTGATTCTTAAAGCTTGAAAGAGGACCTACTATCAAGTAAAGATGAGGGAACAAGACCTAAACTAATTGGTTAATAATAAACTGTTTTTATTCTTGAGTCCAATGCCATGAATGATGTTATGTGTGTATGAGTGTTATGTGCATTCAACATGGCATCAAATATTTCTATTATTACTGTTCATGCATATTTATTTATTGTTCATGATAATGATGATGATGATGATGATAGGAATAGGCATGTGGATGTATGTGTGTGGTTGGTGTGCTTGACGCAAGCGAGTATCAGGGGGAGGTGTCATAGGCGGGGCCTCAACACTCTAGCTCTATCTCTAACTCAAGTCTTGTCCACTAACATCGTCGTATCCTCATTACCTTAGCAGAACTAATACGTCGTAGGGCATCAGGGGGGACGTGATACTGTGGTTCATCTTGGTCACCAAACCCTAGCTCTATCTCTATGGACGTATTAAGGGATGCTGGGGTGAGGCCTTGGATACACTGTTTGGCATTAGGATTGGTTAGTTGTGAGCCCAGTTTGCGAGCCCTCGCCAGCAGGGGCTTACGTGTTGGTATGGGCAACGGGTACAGCAATAAATGTAACCTTTGTGTGTATATTGTCCATGAATTGGGTGCATGTGAGACGACAATAAACGTGAACCTTTGGGCGGCTTCACACACTCGTGTATAGAGGAGGGGTCAATAAACATGAACCTTTGATCTCCAACCCTTTCTATATCACATTGCAAACTTATTTACCAGACCAAAGATATGAATTGAATGCATGCATATGTTTGTTGCATTGTTTTGTTTACTCACTGAGCCATGATGTGTGCTCACCCTCTCGATGTCGAATATTTTTAGTTGATGATGCAGGTACTACGGTTGCAGATTATATGGATGATCCGGTGTATGCGCGTGTTGCTGCAATGGGAGCTGAAGACTTAGAGGATGCACATGACCCCTCATGCGAGTGCAACTCATGCGTGTTCTATTAGGATTATTTGAAATTATAAAAGATGTAATTGATATTTTATTTAGTTATGTCTCAGTTGATACAACAATAATTTGATATTTTAATTATGGTTATTACATTTAGAATGCTCAGTTCATTTACTATAAGACTTCCGCTATTGTGTATTTATTCTGATTATGGTTGTGGATGTGCGTGGTTTTATTTTTAATGGATACTGCCTATTAGAGATCCCGGTTGAACCATTGGTTTATAGTGGTTCATCACACCGTTCTGAATGGTGCAGAATTGGGGTGTGACATATAGTTCCTCAGAGTAGTCACTACAACTAGTTGTCTCAGCTTATACAGTATCTTACTTATTGTGTCTACACTCGAGATCGCATCTGCCTACCTTATATCATTATCAGGACTATGCTCCAGGCTACCACTCCCAACCTGATAGGCAACCTTCCTTATGGTCACCTTATTACAACTCTCTTGCAATGCCTTCACTTAGACATGAGAGATGAGATCGCGATCAAGGATACCATGTGTTCCGACATCGACTGGGATGCCATCGTCAGGATGAAGATGGATAACCTGCCGATCAATGACGAGGAGCTGGAAGCTAGTCCCCATCTACCTAGAGGGTAGCTGTCGTAGCAGCACATGCAGAAGTGGTAGAGGACGATGATGATGAGCACATGGAGGATGATCCCGTTCCTGCACCCCAGCCCATACCAGTAGCAGGACCTTCTCAGCCTCCTCCGGATATCATGATGGGTATGTTCATGGAGAATCGAGATGCCCAGCGTGAGATGAACCGTGACCTGGGGCGCCTTACCCGTAGCCTAAGGGTCACACAGGAGCAGGTACACTAGCTCAGGGTTGCATATGAGCGTGACTATGACATTGCCGAACCTATTCCTCCAATGCCCCTAACCCCATGATGGATCACTTTATTTTCTCTCATATTAGTACTATGACTTTTATAATAGGGTAACTATCCGGTTTGTGGATTGTACCCTGTAGTACAATTAACTTTTCACTCTTTGAATGTTTGACACTTTATGGTAGTTTATGATCTCTTTCGCTTGTTAATATGGGTTCCTATCTAGAGCATGACTGTTTATTAAGTTCTCACTTTAGTATAATATATTATGCTCTTTCTTATTTAGTTTCAGACATCAAACAGGTGCTTATGGTGTGTTTTTATTAAATCTTTTAAGTTTTCCTATCTCAGTCCATTGACTTGGTTAGGTGCATGTATGGTTTGTCGAACAGAGCCTAAGAGCTATGATACCAAGTTGTCACACCCCAATTCTGGCTAAACCAGAAGTGTGAGTGAATCGCCACTAAACCAACGGTTCATACCAGGATCTTGATAAGACCTTGTCCACTTATACAAACCAATGCACATAACCACAATCAGATTATAAATAAATATAGCGGAAGTCTATAATTAAATGAACTGAGTTCTACATTGTAAATAAAGTAACCAACTATTCTCCACACCAAAACGTAAATAAAATATTTTTACATTGTTTATAAATCCAACTAAAATAAAATAACTAATTCAAAACATCCTAGAGGTACATGTAATAAGGGCACTCGCATGAAACGTCATGCTCGTCCTCCCCTGCTTGCACTTCCAAGGCAGCAACACCTCCATATACTAGAGCATCCATGTAGTCCTCTACAGTATAACCTGCATCAATATCTAAAAATATGTATATATACAAGGGTGAGATTACAACATAGCTTAGTAAGAAAATCAGACAATGCAACAAGCAATATGCATGAATAACATTCACATTTGGTCTGGTATACTTGCACAGTGCTATGGTAAGGTTTTATGGCCACCGTACCTCCATGCACGAGAGTATAAGCATGCCCAACGGATCATACATAGCTATCGCCCCACATCACTCACTCCGATATAGAGATAGAGCAAGAGTCTGGTGGACAGGCTGCGCCTCTATCCCACGTCTTCCCCCTAATACCCTCTATCGTACCAATACCTACACCCCTAGTGGCGAGGGTTTGCAAGTGGGTTCGTTACTAACCAATCCTATATGTCATCACAGTAGGCTCTATCCCAGCATAGCTATCACACCCCAATTTTGAACCAACCAGAATGGTGTGATGAACCGTCTATGATCCGACAGTTCAACCAAGATCTCGTATAGGACGTGTCCATTTGATTAAACCAGATATAACCACAACCATAATCAGAGTAAATAAACAATAGCGGAAGTCTTTAATATTAATGAACTGAGTATTAACAGTGATAACATAATTAATTATCCAATTATCTCCAAATGACTAAAGACATAAAATAAAATAAATTAATCAATTACATGTTCCGATAATCCAGCAACTAAATTTAATCGAAAACACATGAGTTGCACGACGAATCATGCGACTCTACCATAGCTTCCATGTCCATCGCAGCAACATGCTCGTACATTGATGCATTCATATAATCTTCTACAGTAGGACCTGCATCATCAACTAAAAATATTCGACGTCGAAAGGGTGAGCACACATCATGGCTCAGTGAGCAAACAAAACAATGCAACAAACATATGCATGCATTCAATTCATATCTTTGGTCTAGTTCATAAGTTTGCAATGTGTAATAGAAAGGATAGGTGGCCGCCGCACCTCTATACACGAGTGTGTGAAGCCGCCCGGATCAAGCACCATTGCTGTCCCACATGCACCCATCATGGAATAGAGATAGAGCTAAAGTGCCCGGATCAAACTCCGCATGACACTTCCCCTGATGCCCTACCCATACCAACACGTAAGCCCCTATTGGCGAGGGCTTGCAAACAGGGCTCGCAATTAACCAATCCTAATGTCAAACAGTGTATCCAAGGCCTCACCCTAGCATCCCTCAATACGTCCATAGAGATAGAGCTAAGGCCCCTCGACAGAGTCATAGACTACACGGTCCGAAACCACCTCCCATGATGCTCTACGACGTAATAGTTCTGCTAAGATAATGATGATACAACGATGTTAGTGGACAAGACTTGAGTAGAGATAGAGCTAGAGTCTGGTGACCAGGATGAACCACAATGTCAAGTCCTCCCCCTGATGCTCCACTCGCATCAAACACACTAATTACACACATACATTCACATGCCTATTCCTAGCATCATCATCATCATCATGTTATAAATACACGGAATTAAATATGCATGAGCAGTAATAACAAGAATATTGGATGACATGTGAAATACACATTACAAGCATACAAGCATAGAATCATTCATGGCATTGGACTCAATAAGTAAAATAGTTTATTATTAGCCAATTAATTTAGGTCTTGTTCCCTCACCTTTGGTCGATGGTTGTTCCTCGTCCAAGCTTTGTAAATCACTTTTAGACCACTTAGAAACCTAACAAATTTATAAATTTCAAATTAGAATTTATTTTCATTAATTCGGACTAACAGAAACTAATTGGTCGCAGGTGTGGCAGCACCTGTGGTCTCAGTTTCTGCTACCACAGGGTGTGTGGTCGCATACCATGCGACCACACATGTGACCACACCCTCCCTGGAACTTCCCGAGGGCATGTGGTCGATCATGTGTCTCTCGTGTGGTCGCATATCATGTGACCACACATGCGACCACACCCTCCCTGGACTTCCCGAGGGTGTGTGGTCAGATATATGTGTCTTGTGTGGTCGCATATCATGCGACCACACATGTGATGGTCGACTTTTTAGTCCCAACTCAATTCCTTCATGTTTTGAGTCCTTGGCTTATCATCATGATCCTCTCTATGATTGTTCTATGGCTTAAAACTAGTAGTTTTACACAATCCATCATCCTAATAGATTCTTTCCATGGATCTCTTAGAATTTATCCATGGATTGATGATTGGGTCTCACTTTGAATCCCTATCTCCTTCATGATCTATTCTAGGCATTCAATTGATATGGAGTTTGTTTTCATACCTTAAACTTGTTGAAGATTCAGATTTCTCTTTGAATTTCCTCCTCTTAGTCTTCCTCTTCAATTCTCCTTCTCTTCCTCCTCTTCTCTTTCTCTCTCTTTCAGTTTGAGTTCTAAAAGGATGAAAGAGGCTAAGGGACATCCTATATATAGAGGAAAACCCTCCATATAAAGCCCTACTTAGATTAGGAAAGAACCCCCTTCGGATTAGGAAGGTTTTCTCATCATGGAGTCTGACTGGGTTCGTGTGGTCGCAGAACCCATCGACCACACAATCAGAAACTTGCAACCACACGACCTGTCACACCCCAATTCCGACTGAACCAGAAGTGTGAGTGAACCGGCTCTAAACCACAGTTCACACCAGGATCTCAATAGACCGTGTCAACCAATCATTCCCAAGCAGTCTAACATAATCAGAGATTGAATACATAGCAGCAAAAAATAATTAAATGAACTGAGTACTATGTTTTAATTAAAATAAATACTCTAATTATTCCATCATTCATCAAAATTTAAATAATAATTATTACAAAGTGTTAACAAAATAAACCCATCACTGAGAGAATACACAGAACGAGCACTCGCATGACGCATCATGTTCGTCCTCTACAGTCTGTGATTCCAAAGCCGCCAACGTGCTGTAAGCAGGAGCAGACATGAAGTCTTCCACTGAATAACCTGCATCAAGATCTAAAAAAGAATAAGATATATCCGGGTGAGCTTACAACATAGCTTAGTAAGTACAAGACCAATGCAACAGTACAATATGCATGGAATAACATTACAATTTGGGTCAGGTATAACTTGCAAATATGCTATGGTAAGGTTTGGCGGCCACCGCACCTCCATGCACGAGAGTGTGAGCACACCCAACAGTCAGGCACCTACCACACTACTGTTGTTGCCCCACATCACTCACTCCGGTATGGAGATAAGACTCGAGTCTGGCGGGTAAGAAAAACCACAATCCCACGTCCTCCCCCTGATACCCCACACCGTACTAGTACCTAAACCCCTACTGGCAAGGGCTTACAAGTGAGTTCCATTTCTAACCAGTCCTAGACGTCATTACAGTACCAATGGCCTTACCCCAACACGGCTCCCTACGACATAGAGATAGGGCTCGAGTCTGGTGGGCAGGAAGAACTACAATCCCACGTCCTCCCCCTGATACCCTAGTCATACCAAGTCTGCTAAGGTAAAGGGCGATACAAAAATGTGTTAGCTGTGGATATATCCAGGGCACACCCCCTTCACATTCCACACACTAACTAAAACATACACATGCCTAACATCCAACAAACCTAGCATATGAAATGCATGAATATACAATAATAAAAGAGCAACTACATGGCATGTGAGATGCACAGACATCAAACAACATATCCAGATACAAATTTAAATCACAAGGCTTACTGTTAATTAGTTATTTAGGTTTGGGGTCTTGTTCCTTACCTGACGCGTGATAAAAATCCCGTTCTGCGTCAGAGAGTTTACTCACGTTGTCTATAGGTCCTACATAAGCATATTCATAAGTTAGAATCCAGTTATTAAGGTTATGGTTGGTCAAAACCTGGTTTGGTCAAGCAAACCAGTCTCGGAAACCATACCGGTCACAGGTACCGGTTGCAGTGCTGTGCAACCGGTATATACCGGTTGCACTTACCGATCTCACTCAGATCTCACTGAGTGAGACCGGTATGTGCCTGCAGTATATACCGCAGGCCCATACCGTTGGACCTTGCATCCAACCGGTATACACCGTGGTTTGGATCCGAGAGCGAGATCTCAGATCTCCCTTCCTCGTCGGCTAACGGTTAGGTCTCTAGGGTTTCTCCTATTCCATACTAAGGTCCAAGCATTTTAATGGCCTTCTGATTTCGACTGTAATGTCGTATCAAGCCAAATCAAATCCAAAAGAGATTCAGGTTCATGTCCAGTTCTGTTTTGGATTCGATGCGCCGCTTCGCGGCTCCGATCCATCCTCTAAATAACAATACAATATGGAGCACTTACCAGCTGTGGTCGTCGATTGGCGGCATGCTCCTCCTTCCTGGGCAGCTTCCACCTCCTTGTTCCTTCTCAACTCTCCTCCAGACGGTTAGGGTTTTGAGAAGGATCAATAGAGTGTCTCCTTCTCTATTAATAGAGGGAGGCCGTTCATGGGAAGGTTTCCCTCAGTTGGAAACTTTCCAAGTTTCCATTCGAAGAGAAAGGCCCGCTGGAGTCCGTCTCCAGCCAAAACTAAGCATACCGGTCGCACATACTGGTTGGAGTGCCCGCAATCGGTAACCGGTATAGTTCGACCGGTATACCATACCGGTTGCACTGACCACAACCGGTATAGTCAAACCGGTATGAGACTTAGGCATTTTTTACAGTTCTCTTACCTGAAATTTGAGTGGCTCGTCACCCGACTTCGCCTTCCAGTCCAGTTATGATTGGGAGACCTGTTATCATATATAACCATGGATTAGACCGGGTTTTCAAAGTACGGTTCTTACAACTCTACCACCCTTAAAAGAAATTTCATCCCCGAAATTTGCATGTAGGTTTCACAATTCCCCCTCCCTTGAAAGAAATTTCATCCCTGAAATTGTACGTACCTTCATAGTCGAAAAGATGAGGGTATTCTTATCGCATGGCATCCTCCTCCTCCCAAGTAATTTCTTCTACATTCTGACTTTTCCAAACTACCTTGACATAGTGGATGGCTCGCCTTCGAAGCTGTTGTACCTTTTTACTAATGAGCTGGATTGGCACTACCTCGAAGGTTAAGTCTTCTGTCAAATCTGGGGGGTCTGCAATGAGAATGTGTGAAAGGTCTCTTAC
This sequence comes from Protea cynaroides, assembly GCA_028583415.1. Lineage (NCBI taxonomy): Eukaryota > Viridiplantae > Streptophyta > Magnoliopsida > Proteales > Proteaceae > Protea > Protea cynaroides. The sequence goes on from CM053265.1 coordinate 57,085,539, forward strand.
GTACTTCTTTAGTAAGGACACATGAAAGACGTTATGGATGCTAGACATCGCTGGTGGCAATGCAAGTTGATAGGCCACTTTGCCACATCGGGATAGAATTTCATATGGTCCCACATATCTAGCACATAGTTTTCCTTTTCTGTCGAACCGCTTCAGTCCTCTTACTGGTGACACCTTCAGAAAAACTTTATCTCCAATCATGAACTCCAGGTCTCGGCGTCTGTTGTCAGCATAGTGTTTTTGACACACCTGAGCTGTCTTTACTCGGTTCTTGATTTGATCAACTGCCTTGCAGGTTTCTTCTACAAATTCTGGTCTGACGATCCTTTTTTCTCTAACTTCGTCCCATAATAATGGTGTTCGGCATTTCTTGCCATACAAGGCCTCATATGGGGCCATCTGGATCGTAGACTGGTAGCTGTTGTTGTAGGCAAACTCAATGGGGGAAAGCTTCTCATCCCAAGCCCCCTTAAAGTCGATAGCACATGCGCGAAGCATATCTTTAAGGATCTGGATGGTCCTCTCTGACTGACCATCCGTTTGAGGGTGGAAGGCTGTACTGAACTTTAGTTTCGTCCCCATTGCCTTCTATAGTCCCTCCCAGAACTTCGATGTGAAGCGTGGATCTCTATCTGATACTATGCTTTCTGGAACACCATCCAATCTGACTATATTGTCCACATACAATCTTGCCAACTTGTCCATGGTATATTGCGGTCTGACTAGAATAAATCTAGCAGTCTTGGTGAGGCGATCTACAATTACCCAAACAGCATTCACTGATCTTGGAGTCATAGGTAGACCAGTAACAAAGTCCATGGTAATACAATCCCATTTCCATGCCGGCTCAGGTAACGGTTGCAATAATCCTACAGGCCTCTGTCTTTCTGCTTTGACTTGCTGGCAGTTTAAACATTGGAACACATATCGGGCCACATCTGCTTTCATACCCCTCCACCAGTATAATCTCTTTAGGTCATAGTACATCTTGGTGCTCCCAGGATGTACTGAATATGGGGTAGAGTGAGCATCCAACATGATTCAGTTTCTGATTTTCAGATCTTCATTCTCAAGTACACATAAACGCCCATGATATCTGAGTACCTTGCCTTCATCCAAGGTGAAATCAGGGTTGGCTCGTCCCTTTTCCAAATCTTCTTGAACCGTTCTGAGGTATGGGTCCTGTAGGACTGCTGTCTTTATTTCTTCCTTTAAGTCTGGCAAAATTTTCAATGCTACAAACATAAGGGTAAACTGGTGTATCAACCCTTGCTCAATAGGATCATCTGTTGACTTTATTAAGAGCTGTTCTTCATCCTCTGATGAACCAGAAATAGTAGCACATAATGCTGCATTTGTACTTGGTCCTGCTTCAGGGTTCGATGCCCATTTCCTGCTCAATGCATCAGCTACAATGTTAGTTTTACCAGGGTGATACTGAATGTCACAGTCCTAGTCCTTGAGTAATTCTAACCACCTCTTCTGCCTCATGTTCAGGTCTTTCTGGGTGAAAAGATAGGTCAGGCTTTTGTGATCGGACTTAATCTGGAATTTCTCACCATACAGATAATGCCTCCAAGTCTTGATAGCATGAATGACCGCTGCCAATTCTAGGTCATGTGTAGGGTAGTTCTTCTCACGCTCTTTCAGCTGTCTTGAGGCATAGGCTATCACCTATTCTCCTTGCATCAACACACAACCCAGTCCCAAACTTGATGCATCAGTATATAGTGTGAATGGATGGTCTGGAGCTGGAATAGTCAATATAGGTGCTGATACCAGTCTTGCCTTCAACGTTTGGAAACACTTCTCACATTCTTCGGTCCATATGAATTTCTCTCCCTTTTTGGTCAACTTGGTGAGTGGAATAGAAATCTTGGAATAGTTCTCCACAAACCTTCTATAGTATCCAGCTAAGCCTAGGAAACTACGAATCTTAGCAACTATCTTCGGCGCCTCCCATCCTACTATGGCAGAAATCTTACTGGGATCGACCTTGATTCCTTCAGCAGACACCACATGACCAAGAAAGGCCACTTCATTTAACCAAAATTCATATTTCTTGAATTTTGCATAAAGCTTCTCTCTCCTCAGTCTTTGTAATGCTGCTCTTAGATGCTCTGCATGTGTCTCCTGGTCCTTGGAGTACACTAAAATATCATCGATGAACACAATAACCGACGTATCCAACATGTCATGAAATACCCAGTTCATTAGTTCCATGAATGATGCAGGTGCATTAGTCAAACCAAAGGACATCACAAGGAACTCATAGTGTCCATAACGCGTCTTGAAAGCTGTCTTGGGGATGTCTGCCTCCTTAATCTTGAGTTGATGATACCTTGACCTCAGATCTATCTTCGAGAATACACTCGAACCTTGTAATTGGTCAAACAAATCATCTATTCTTGGTAGGGGGTACCTGTTCTTGATAGTGAGCTTGTTTAATTCTCGGTAGTCCATACAAAGACGTACGCTACCATCCTTTTTCTTGACGAAGAGCACAGGTGCTCCCCAAGGCGAGATACTGGGCCTTATAAATCCCTTGTCTAACAGTTCTTGCAGCTGAGTTTTTAACTCTTTCAACTCGGTGGGAGCCATCCTGTAAGGTGCTTTAGAAACTGGTGCTACTCCTGGTAGAAGGTCTATTACAAACTCAGTAACTCTGTCTGGTGGCAACCCGGGTAGGTCTTCTGGAAATACATCAGGAAATTCCCGTATTACATTGATGTCTTCTATTTTTGGCAAGTCAGCGGTCACATCTACCACTGATACGAGGTATCCTATTCCATCTTTCTCTAAGCACTTCTTTGCTTTTAGGGCTGAGAGTATGAGCTTTCTTTTCCTAGGAAACTTAGCCCCTTTAAAGTTGAACTCAGTCCCTTCACTGTCTTTGAACATCAACTTCTTCTCTGCACATAACAGGGTTGCCGAATGTGTAGATAACCAGTCCATGCCAAGAATGACATCGAAATCTGACATCTCCAGCTGGACTAAATTGGCTTTCAACTTTCGTCCTTCAATAAGCACTGGGCAAGGACCATAATATTCTTCTAATACTACCTCCATTCCCATGGAAGACCGAACTAATAGACTTGGTTGTAGAATCTTGATGGGTTGATCTAGTCTTTTTCCGAATGACATTGACACAAAGGAATGGGTGGCCCCCGAGTCAAACAAGGCTCTGGCGGGTAACCCTGCTATATTTACTGTACCTGAGGTTTTTGTTCGAATTCTCTTAGTTTCAAATGCATAAACAATTAATGTAACAGTTAAGAAACAAGTATAAAATCATACCTGTAACCACATTTGGTGATGCGGCTGCCTCTTCTGTGGTGACAACATACACCTTGCCTTGCTGTTGCTCCCTCTTTGGTTGTGGACATGTTCTGGCATAATGCCCCACCTGTTGACAATTGTAGCACTTTATATTAGGTTTCGGCCCCGTTGCCTGTGGTGGCATTGCAAGAGCCGGTCTGGGAGGCACTGTGCTAGTTGGTGGCCTGAACGGACGGTATGGCCTGTTGTTTCTTCCACCTTAGATCTCAGGATTAGGCCTCTTCAGACCCCTACTTTGTGCTATGAAACTTTCTCTCTGACTTGACTTAATGACTCGAGCCACCTGTACAGTTTCATTATAAATGTTCAACCCTCGATCCAACACATGTTCTCTGACAGCACCCCGAAGACCCATAGTGAAACGGAGAGTCTTTGTTTCTTCCTCCTACATACTGGTTGGAGCAAAGAAGAATAACTCCTCATACCTCTGCTGGTAGGCTTCTACGGTCATCTGTGACTGCTGCAGGTTAAGGTATTCCCTCTCCATTTGATCACAAAAACTCCTGGGAAAGTACTTGTCAAAGAAGGCTTCCTTGAATATGGGCCAAGTGATGATCTGGTGCTTTGTTTCCAGATACGATCTAGTAGAATTCCACCACCCATTGGCCTCTTCCTTCAGCATGTGGGTGGCATATAATACTTTGTCCCCATCCTGACACTCCAGTAGCCGAAAGTTTTTCTCCATTTCAGCTATCCACTGCGCTGGCCACAGTGTTTTCCCTGACTTCCCTGTAAAGGTTGGTGGTTGAGCTTTAAGAATCCATCCACTGCCCTGGAAAGGCTACTTTAAGCATAAGGAACCTGCCCATATGGTGCCTGTCCATACCATTATGGATGATATGGGTAGCCACTCTGATTTCCTCCCTGATATCCACCGTAGTATGCACCCTGATACGGACCCTGATATCCTCCCTGATCTTGGTTGGGGATTGGCGTCCCTGTAATCGGGTGGGGTACTGTATTGGGTTGATCCTGTTGTGGTGGTCCTTCATTAGCTGTGCTAACCCCCACTGGTGCCGCTTGAACATTCTCAGCATTTGTTGATGGCATGTTTGCAGGTGTCAACACAAGCCCAGGTGGCCTAAACATTTTTAGCATTTCTTTGAAAAA
>CM053265.1:57090487-57113684 GCA_028583415.1 Protea cynaroides
GAGAGTTATCCCAGTTGACTCAGTACCTCACCTACTGTGTGGATACTCGGCAACGGGTTTTCTTGCCTTATTTGATTATGCGGATTATGATCTTTGCAGCCATGCCTAGTGTGTTGGGCAATCTCCCATACGGTAGGTTGATCACAGCTTTGCTACAGCGTCTGGGTGTGGATATGCAGGGTGAGGTGGCTGTAGAGGTCACCATGAGTTCTGATATAAATGTCGAGGCCATCTATAAGATGCAGATGGATGTTCTAGAGCTCAGTGATGAGGAGTTACAGGCTCGTCCTCTCCTACCTAGGAGCCATGCGGCCCTTGCAGTAGCAGCAGCAGAGGTAGCCGAGATGGGAGATGATGAGGGTGCACACATGGAGGACATCCCAGTACCTGCACCCCAGCATTCTCCAGTTGCAGGACCTTCTAGGCCTTCTCCAGTTGCTGGACCATCCCATCCCCCTTCGGACCCAGTGATGAGCATGCTCACGGAGATCAGAGATACCCAGAGAGGCATCATTGATACTCAGAGAGACATCCTAGATACCCAGAGAGGACTCATGGATTCTCAGCGAGAGATGGGTCAGGAGTTGGGGCATTTAGCTCGTAGCCTACGGGTCACACAGGACCAGGTTCATTGGCTCAGAGAGGTTTACGAGCGGGACTATGATATTGCAGACCCGGTACCATCCAGGCCTGCTACACCACCTTAGGCAGATGTAGTTTTTATTTTATTTTCATGTGTTTTATTTTGTTACTAGAGTAACTGTCCAACTTGTGGACTGTATTCTGTTGTTCACTTGTACTAAAGAAATTTTATGAAATGATTAATTGGTTTCCTTTAAATTCTTCAGTGTCTATAATTGTTCTCCCATTATTAGTATATTATGCATCTTTCTTAAGTCTCAGGCATCAAACAAGCTTATGGTGTGTTCTTATTAAAGTTTTAATTTTCCTAACTCAGCTCATTGGACACAGTTAGATGCAGAATGATTAGCTGGACAGAGCCTAGTGCTCTGATGCCAAGTTGTCACACCCCAATTCTGGTTGAACCAGAAGTGTGAGTGAATCGGCTCTAAACCACGGTTCACACCAGAATCTCAATAGACCGTGTCAACCAATCATTCCCAAGCAGTCTAACATAATCAGAGATTGAATACATAGCAGCGGAAAATAATTAAATGAACTGAGTACTATGTTTTAATTAAAATAAATACTCCAATTATTCCATCATTCACCAAAATTTAAATAATAATTATTACAAAGTGTTAACAAAATAAACCCATCACTGAGAGAATACACAGAACGAGCACTCGCATGACGCATCATGCTTGTCCTCTACAGTCTATGATTCCAAAGCCGCCAACGTGCTGTAAGCAGGAGCAGACATGAAGTCTTCCACTGAGTAACATGCATCAAGATCTGAAAAAGAATAGGATATATCCGGGTGAGCTTACAACATAGCTCAGTAAGTACAAGACCAATGCAACAGTACAATATGCATGGAATAACATTACAATTTGGGTCAGGTATAACTTGCAAATATGCTATGGTAAGGTTTGGCGGCCACCGCATCTCCATGCACGAGAGTGTGAGCACACCCAATAGTTAGGCACCTACCACACTACTACTGTTGCCCCACATCACTCACTCCGATATGGAAATAGGACTCGAGTCTGGCGGGCAGGAAGAACCACAATCCCACGTCCTCCCCCTGATACCCCACACCGTATCAGTACCTAAACCCCTACTAGCAAGGGCTTGCAAGTGGGTTCCATTTCTAACCAGTCCTAGATGTCATTACAGTACCAATGGCCTTACCCCAGCACGGCTCCCTACGACATAGAGATAGGGCTCGAGTCTGGCGGGCAGGAAGAACCACAATCCCACGTCTTCCCCCTGATACCCTAGTCGTACCAAGTCTGCTAAGGTCAAGGGCGATACGAAAAGGTGTTAGCTGTGGATATATCCAGGGCACACCCCCTTCACATTCCACATACTAACTAAAACATACACATACCTAACATCCAACAAACCTAGCATATGAAATGCATGAATATACAATAATAAAAGAGCAACTACATGGCATGTGAGATGCACAGACATCAAACAACATATCCAGATACAAATTTAAATCACAAGGCTTACTGTTAATTAGTTATTTAGGTTTGGGGTCTTGTTCCTTACCTGACGCGTGATAAAAATCCTGTTCTGCGTCAGAGAGTTCACTCATGTTGTCTACAGGTCCTACATAAGCATATTCATAAGTTAGAATCCAGTTATTAAGGTTATGGTTGGTCAGAACCTGGTTTGGTCAAGCAAACCAGTCTCGAAAACCATACCGGTCGCAGGTACCGGTTGTAGTGTTGTGCAATCGGTATATATCGATTGCACTTACCAGTCTCACTCAGATCTCACTGAGTGAGACTGGAATGTGCCTGCAGTATATACCGCAGGCCCATACGGCTGGACCTTGCGTCCAACCGGTATACACCGCGGTTTGGATCCGAGAGTGAGATCTCGGATCTCCCTTCTTCGTCGGCTAACGGTTAGGTCTCTAGGGTTTCTCCTATTCCACACTAAGGTCCAAATATTTTAATGGCCTTCTGATTTCGACTGTAATGTCGTATCAAGCCAAATCAAATCCAAAAGAGATTCAGGTTCATGTCCAGTTCTGTTTTGGATTCAATGCGCCGCTTCGCGGCTCCGATCCATCCTCTAAATAACAATACAGTATGGAGCACTTACCGACTGTGGTCGTCGGTTGGCGGCATGCTCCTCCTTCCTGGGCGGCTTCCACCTCCTTGTTCTTTCTCAACTCTCCTCCAGACGGTTAGGGTTTTGAGAAGGTTCAATGGAGTGTCTCCTTCTCTATTAATAGAGGGAGGCCGTTCATGGGAAGGTTTCCCTCAGTTGGAAACTTTCCAAGTTTCCATTCGGAGAGAAAGGCCCGCTGGAGTCCGTCTCCAGCCGAAACTAAGCATACCGATCGCACATACCGGTTGGAGTGCCCGCAACCGGTATAGTCCGATCGGTATACCATACCGGTTGCACATACCGGTTGCACTGACCACAACCGGTATAGTCAAACCGGTATGAGACTTAGGCATTTTTCACAGTTCTCTTACCTGAAATTTGAGTGGCTCGTCACCCGGCTTCACCTTCCGGTCCAGTTATGATTGGGAGACCTGTCATCATATATAACCATGGATTAGACCGGGTTTTCAAAGTACGGTTCTTACACGACCCAGATTTCTGTGGTTGCTTTAATCTGAGGTGTGGTCGACCACACCTGTTTAGGTATGCAACCACACACTCCTAATTGACTGTTTTTGGGTTCAATTTCATACCTGATCTTATGGTTTCTTCACGCACTTGGTCCGCTTGGCCCGACCATGATAGGAAGACCTGATACAAGGTGGTAAGACTAGTTAGTATATGGGTTTTACAATAGCTCCCTATGGCATAAAGATAGGGCTCGAGTCTAGTGGCTAGGCCGAAGACCACAATGCCACGTCCTCCCCCTGATACCCTACCCACACCAAGCATGCTAAGATAGCAGCGATACAAAAAGGTGCCAGTGTGAAGAATGATCCAAGATCCCAGGCCCTTCCTATTCCACACACCAACGAAAACATTCACATACCTAACAATCACATCCTAGCATAGCGAGTATGCATGAATAGAATATAATAACTGAAAATAAAGATGACATATGAATATGCACAAACAACACTCCATAGAATAAGATAATTACTAGCAACATTTTACTATTATTAGTTAATTAGGGTTTGGGTCCGATTCCCTTACCTGACGCTTGATTGTTAGCTTGTTCCACGTCACAGAGTCTAATCTCACTCTCACAAGGTCCTACGCGATGTTAGGGTTTAGTTAGAATTAGTTCCATAGATTTATGTTGGTTGAAAACCAATTGGGGTCTAAAACACCCCATATAATGCATACCGGTCACAGGTACCGGTCGTGGCACTGTGGGGATGGTGCAACCGGTATGGTCGATCGGTCCCCCCAGGGCTAGTTCTCGAGAGATACAGGTCATTGTACCGGTCGCATGTGGTGTGACTGATATGGTCGATGAGTATGCTCTCGTGAGACCTCCAACTTGGTGCTTTGTCTCCGTCGATCTTCCAACTTAGTCTTCAAGGGTTCTCCTATGCATTCTAGGCCTGAGTAATATTTTAGGATTTGTTTTATTTTCCATTCAAGTCCTACGTTCTAAGAAACCTTAGTTTAGAATTCAAATATAGGGTTTATCAATCGAATTAGGGTTTAACGGTGAATTAGGGTTTTAGATCAATACCTAGCCTTGCATGGTATCGATCAACACTTAAAACAACCTAAACTAGAGAGAAGTACAAGTACTTACCGTTGGCTTGCAAATTATGGTGTTCTTCGTCCAACGGAATCTCCTCTTTTACCTTCTTCAGCTCCTTTCTCCTCTTTAGATCTCTTTCTCCTCTCTAGGGTTTGTGAGAATCAATCAAAGAGGTTTAAGGAGGTTTAAGAGTCCTTATATATGCTAAGATGGAGTTTAGGGAAATTTCCTATTTTAGGAAAGTCTCTAGGGCTGAGATTTGGCATGGGAGACCCATAGCGATTCGTTTCTGGATTCAACTAATCTGCCCGTGCAGACATACCGGTTGACTGGTATGTAGACCGGTATCATGAGATTGGTATAAAAATTATCAACCTATTTTATCTATTTTCGTAACTGATTGTCATCCGCTCATCCCATCGGGTCTGATTATGATTAGAAGACCTATTACGACATGAAATAGAGGTTTAGACTAGGTTCATGGAGTGCGAGTCTTACAATATGTGTTGGGTCGGTGTTTTGGGATTGGTTATTGGTTATAGGCATGGGAATTAGTGGGGGTTCTGGTTGGGTAATAATTTGTGGGGCAGGTTGAGTTATGGTGGTTTGTAAGTCCGGTTCATGGGGTGGTAAGGGAAAACTGGGTTGGCTATTTGGTTGGCTGATATATGGTAAAGGAAAATATTTTCATAAAACGTGACGTCCCTTGAGACATAGATTTGTCTGGTTAAAATGTCATAAATTCGATAGCCCTTTTGACCATAAGGATACCCAACAAATATAACTGGTGAGGCACGCTTGTCAAATTTGTGATTTGTGGTGGGGTTACAACTAAAGCATAAATATCCAAAAACACTGAGATGATTGAGAACCGGTGGTTTGTGGAAAAGAATATCAAAGGGGGTCTTGTGGCCAATGATCGATGTTGGTAATTGATTAATCAAATAAATTGCAGTTAAGACACATTCACCCCAAAATTCCAAGGGTAGATTGGAATGAAAATGAATGGCACGGGCGATGTTTGCGTTTCACAATGCCATTTTGTTGTGGAGCGTGGACACAACTCGATTGAGTGATGACCCCTTTAGATTAAAAAAATGTTTGGTTGGCTTTGTTAAAAAATTCAAGCCCATTATCAGAGCGGACTTAGTGAATGCTTTTGTTAAACTAGTTTTGCACCATGGCAAAAAAATGAGTGATGTGGGTGGTAACTTCAGATTTATGATGCATCAAATAAAGCTATGTGCTCCTGGAATAGTCATCAACAATTGTTAAAAATAGCATGCATCATGTATAGTTGCTGTTTTATATGGACCCCAAACATCCATATGAATGAGGTCAAAACAAGCTTCACTAGATGTAGAACAATGTGGAAAAGGTAAGCGGGTTTACTTTGCGACGGGGCAAACCATACAAGTACATTTATTGGGAATGAAAATGGTAGCATCTAATGCTTTAAGGTGTGGGTTGAGGGAGAAGGCTGGGTGTTCCAGACTCCAATGTCATAAGTCGAAATGTGAACCGGGGGTGGTGATGGAGGCAAATGTAGGTGGAGGGGGTGCCAAGTAATAAAGACCACCTTGCTGCTTACCCGTTGCAATTGTTGTCGTCTTCTGTTGGTCCTGTATAGTACACAAAGTAAAGTCAAAAGTAATATATGCATTAGATTCTTGGGTGAATTTACTAAGTGATAGTAAATTAAAACAGAATGATGGGACGTGAATTGAATTAGCGATGTGCATTTGATGGGTATAAGGATTTTGGGTATGTATATTCTTTATGGAAGCTTTACAGATGCGAAACACAAATTTGTTCAGTTACAGTGGCAGTATACATCGGCTTAGAATTGGATGATCAGGGGATTTACTATGGTTGTACGCTTTACTGTTTTAGAGGGGTTGAGTTTATGCACTTAGGCATCACTGTAATTGCTGGAGATGTGGCATCAGAGATATTTGGGATTGTAGAAACCGAAGAAGGGAGTGTGAAGGCGATTTTTAGAGAGATGGATTTTAGTGAAGGCGATTTCATCTTCTTCTTCCTTGTTGGAGACGTGGCATCAGAGATATTTGGGGTTGTAGAAACCGAAGAAGGGAAGTGTGAAGGCGATTTTCAGAGAGATGGATTTTAGTGAAGGCAATTTCATCTTCTTCTTCCTTCAGATCGAGCTTGGTGGTGGAGATTCTTTCTTCATCTTTCAAATCAGCTTTGGCTAGTAGTAGAATTAGAAGCGGCGAAAAGAGACCTGGCAAAGGAGAATCAATTTTCTTGTGTCTTCTTTCCATACATTTCCACGATTGTTCTCTTACAAGATTTGATTTATTCATGAGAAATCAAAGAAAGAAAAGAGACAAAGAGGAGAAGCAAAGGAGAACAGGGAGAAACGATGAAGCCAAGAAAAAGAATAGGAAGATATCATCAAGGGGTATTTCATAATTCTATCAAGTTTGTTAACATCGTTACTTTTACGGACTTGATTGCAAGTCTAAAACACACTAGGTAGTGTCACATAATAAACGGTCCGGGTAATTTTTTCCCCTTTCTTTTTATGTTTTTTTATAACGTTTTAACATGGAAAATCCGAACTATTCGGTACTTTCATTAGGGTCATAGTTACATATAAAAAACTTGATCCGGTATAAAAAACGCGTTTTTCTGACTCTGGAGAATTATATGCAAAAATAGTTTTATACAATATAAGACGCATTTTTACCAACTAATTATTCATGCGAGGCTGGGTTCAGAAGAGACGTTACATTGGGCCAGACCAGTACTGGCCGAGCTAGAAAATTACACCCAATGAAAATCTAGGCAAACGCCGGTTTCAATTTCCCTGTTCCAAATTCCAATTTCGAAACACCTCCTTGCCCTCACTGCCCTATAGCAAAGTGCTTCAAAACTTCAAAGTGACCCGTTAATCCATCGGAAAAGGGACCAAGGAAGCGTTCTTGTCCGACAGACGACGCTACAGCAGGCGAGTTGCCCTACTTACTCTAGGTAGCGGTTCTTCCCCTTTTTATTTTGGAAACTGCAACAACGTTGATTGTGTCGGTTGAGCAGCCGCCGCCGCCTCTGCAAAGCGAAGAAGACAGAGTTGAGGTTGCTATAGGAGCCCCAGAGCTTCTTCTTGTGTCTACCACTCAGGTTAGTTCACTGCCTATGTCGCTCTCTCTTTCAATTCCACCAGTTTAAAACTTTAGCTGATACAGAAGACATTGAAGGAAACTCTGAAATATCTGCAACTTCTGGAAATTCTCCAACTCTTCTTTCTCAACCCACGCAGCTTCTTTTGATTGTTATATAATTGAACCACTTTTTCTACCAAAAAGCTTCACAGAGACCTATCCAAAAGCTGCCGTTACGAACATGAAGGTCAAAGTCATTTCCCGTTCCGCAGACGAATTCACCAGAGAACGTAGTCAGGATCTCCAGGTACGTCTTGTCTAATTTTTATCCTTTTATTTTGGGAAAAAAAATTGTTCTTTACTTTGTAAAAGTTTAAAGTTAATTTATTATGTTGGTTGGAAACCTTTTGCTTTTCCTGGTTATTGTTTTCAAACAGAGGGTGTTCCATAACTATGACCCTAACCTACGAACTCAAGAGAAGGCTGTCGAATATGTTCGAGCTCTTAATGCTGCCAAATTGGACAAGGTAACCAGCCCTTTTATTTCCTTATATTGGAATTGAGGTGTTTGATGCGTAATTTGCTCCTTCCTCGTTGTTTTTCTATTAATCATTAGATATTCGCAAGACCTTTCGTTGGTGCAATGGATGGACACATTGATGCAATCTCATGTATGGCAAAGAATCCAAATCATTTAAAAGGGATATTTTCAGGTTCAATGGATGGAGGTAACTTCTTCTTTGCATATCTTATGAGTGATTGCAACCTTTATTCTTTCTTTCTTTCCTTTGTTTTTCCTTACTAACATTTAAACTGCATAATGTTGGCATTGTTTCAAACTTCTGTTACTTGTTCCTTACCAATCAATTCATGATGAAAAAAATGTAGTGAAAATAGGCTTTGTGATTATGGCAGGATCATGATTCTAACTAATATTGTGAAACTGAACTAATCAACTATAAACTAGGTTTTCACCTTAGTTATCACCTTTGGATTGTCCTTCCATCCTACATTGATAGTCCCGTTTGAGGTTTTTCCTGTTTGAGGTTTTTCACTGTCCCAAAGAGTTTGTCCATTTTAAAAGCCAAGATATGTAGTTTTGCTGGAATAATGCCCTATTTAATCCTCTAGACATTTATTATATTCATTGTCATAAGTTCATAATTGTTTCCTTTTTTACACAAGACAAACTAATGGGGGTAAAGTTGGGAACAAGGTTTGAATGGGTGGGAGATTATTGCATTAACCAAAACTGCCTGAAAATGGGGGGTTTTCTCAAACAAGACAGTCTTTTCGGCATAGGGAGTAATAATTCCTGACCAATTTCATACTTATTGTTTGGTTACTGTTAGCGTAATAAGATTGTAACTGTACACTGTTTTGATTTAGTCAAAGTAGTTAGTGCTAGTTTCTAGGACCTGGACTCTTCTTAGTATATGGACTCCTGATTAGTTTATTAGTTTACTTTATTAATTTTCTTTATCAATTAAGCTTGTTAGTTTAGTTTTCGTATTTTTTTGTGACTAGGACTTTGTCTTGTAAATTCCTAGATTCTATCTAATACTTGTTTTCTATTTTTTATAAATACAAGCTACAAGGAGAGGAGCGAAACACAATGATTCTTTCCATCTTCTCTTTTTTTCTATTTTGTTACATGGTATCAGAGCAATCCCCTGGGTTACCATTCTGAGAGTTGTTTAAGGTTCTCTGTTAAGTGTGCAGCCACTACTATTGCTGCTTTTGCTACTGCTGTTGTTACTACTATTTGGTTCATCGTGACTTACTACTATTTGGTACACAATGACATATACTGTGTTGCTATTACTATTTGGTTCATAGTGACCTATACTGTGCTGTTACTATTGTTGCCACTACTATTGCTACTGCTCCTATTACTACAATTGTTGCTTCCGTTGCTACATTATTTCAAGCTGAAGATGTCACATTCCCCCATGCTCCAGTTTGAGGGGGGGTGTTAGCGTAATAAAACTATAACCGTACACTGCTTTGACTTAGTCAAAATAGTTAGTACTAGTTTCTAAGACTTAGACTCTTATTAGTATATGGACTCATAATTAGTTTATTAGATTCCTTTATCAATTAGGCTTGTTAGTTTTCTTTTCCTATTTTGAGTTTACTTTATGTTTAGTTTGTGACTAGGACTCTAACTTATAGAATCTTAGATCTTATCTAATAGTTGTTTTCTATTTTCTATAAATGCAAGCTAAAAGGAGAAGAGAAAAACACATTGATACTCTCCATCTTCTCTTATTTTTCTATTTTGTTATAGTTACTAGACCAAGTGACTCCAAGCCTGTAATAGTAATGATTAATTTTAGCGAGTATGTTCATGTATTCTTGTTCTTTTCCAGTTGGTATAGTCGAGATGCCTGTTATGTTGCTATCTATTTTATTCTTAGTGATTCCTTTTAGATTATTTTTTCTTCCCGTTATACCGTTTTTGATACAGACAAAAACTATTGATTTTTTTTTTCATTGGCAGATATTCGTCTTTGGGATATTGCTTCCAGGTAATATTATAGAGCTCTCAATCAAATTATCTATTCATATAAGGATCAATTAGCATTGTAGATTTTAGCCCCTTGTTTTTATTCAATAAGTCTTATCTTCTTATAGTTCTGGTTATAGATTGAATTATGAGATGACAAGCTAATATATCCTTGAGGTTTGGGCATGGCATATGTATGTCATGTTTATGTGATGGTATTATTTTTTGAAATTTATTATTGGAAAAACAGGCGAATGGTTTGTCAGTTCCCTGGTCATCAAGGTGCTGTGCGGGGTTTAACTGTATCTACAGATGGGCGCATTCTTGTATCATGTGGAATGGATTGCACGTAAGAAACTGCTTCTCCATAGGACCAGCATTTAAGTTCTTAAATGTGTTCTTGGCATTGTTTTATATTTTCTATACTTGTTGTAACCTTAGTTTCTTTTCTTCATTATCAGTGTCAGACTCTGGAATGTTCCTGCCGCAAGTGGTATAGAGTCTGACAACCAATATGATGATCCTGCCAAGGTCAGTATTGATCGAGGCTGTACCTTATGTTTATAACTATGGGTTTTGCTTCTCTAACACCCGATTATTGATTTTCATGCTTCAAATTTCCAGCCTCTGGCAGTTTATGTTTGGAAGAATGCTTTCTGGTAAGGATTTCAAGAATATTCTCCTTCCCCCCCCCACCCCCCACCCCCCACCCCCCACCCAAAATAACAAAATGTTATTATGGATCACTTCACAATATTGTAAACATGTCAACTATATATAATTGCTTAAATTCTTTTTGTGAATTGTAAAACATAATTTTCTAAATTCTTATTTTATTTCAGGGCAGTTGATCACCAGTGGGAAGGTGATCTCTTTGCCACAGCTGGTGCTCAAGTTGATATTTGGGATCGCAATAGGTTTTGATCTAATATGCTTGACTCTTCCTTTGACTAAATGAGCTATCCCATTTCTTATGACATGAAGTGCTTCCCTAATAGGTCTCAGCCAGTCAACAGTTTTGAATGGGGAAAAGACACTGTCTTATCTGTTCGATTTAATCCTGGAGAACCAAATGTTTTGGCTACATCAGCTAGGTATGCGCCAACCATTTAACTTAACGATGTATTGTTAAGTTCATTCTTTTATTTAAAAATAGGTTGGGAACCGATTTTCCTCACTGTCTGATGCTTGTCGAGCATTCAAATTAAATTACCTTACTTTGAAACGTAGATAGTAGCAAGTAAGGGTCGAACTCACAAGGACTGTATGATCAAGATTAAAATTTTTGATTAAACTAAAGAGAGAAAAACAAATGAAAATGAAATAAGACTCAGAAAATGACCAATTGTTGTACTAAAGCAGATTTTGATTGATCTTATTAGCACAATTTCACTAGCTATCCTGCGTATGGAGAGGGGGGGGTTTGCAATAGAAAAAAACAGTAATTAATTATCTAAAATGCAAGAATAAAGAGCAAGGTAATACAAATATCAAAGATTAAACCAATAAGAGAAAGCTTCGGTCAAAAGGATACTTACACCATCTTCGTAAACTTGTTCATCGACATAAAGGATATTCAATTCCAATTGAATAATCAATCAAGAAAATCAGGACTAGGCCTAAAATCCTTAGTCTTTCCTTAAGATTGGTCTATTAAAAGATAGCTTATTAATAGTACCCTTACTCCTAAATCAATCTCAAGACTAGTTTCTCGATTTGATTCAGGAATAACATTAACAATTAGAAAGACATTAAGCACACACCAGCGTGGTTTAATCACTTTAATCTGATTTTTGCTAGGAATATAACATTAACTTGTCCATTAACATCAATCCCCATTGCAACTGACATAGAATAATCAATTGATAGCAATCCAATTCTAATCTAACAATCGACTAAATAAATAAATCAATTAGTAGTACTCCTAATCAACCCATTCATCAATCATTCTACACATAAATTGGAAGAAAATCAAATATTCAATTAAAAATCAATAAATAAGAACAAGCCTCACAAGTTTACAATGATGGCTTAAGTTCCGTCTAACCGAAGATAAGAAAGTTAGCCACACATGACTTCTTTAAGAATACAAGAATAAAAGAAAGAGAGTTATTCTTCAGCCACCGCTTTCTTTCTCAATCACTCTTGGATGCCTCTTTACGTAGGCTTTTTACATTGTTTAAATAGCCAAAATATAAGACTAAAATTGGTATGCCTAGATTTGACAACCTTATTACATAGAAATAAAAATTAAACAAAATCCTCCTTCCTAGATTAAATGAAAATTATTCCATTATTAACCAATTGCCACCCCCAAATTTATCAAATTTTTGTAAGATTCCATAGTTGTGTATATTCTCCTCAAGATTTCTAACAATCAATCAAGGCCTTCCAATAGTGAACCTTTTGTGTGTAGCAATCTTCCTTTTCTGGTTTGGATTTGGATCAATTTTCTAGATCAGATTTTGAAACCACATTTGGAAGCCCAAACGAACTCTTTCCATGTCAGAATCTTACATGAAATTCAAAACGTTAATATTGAGAGTGCTAGAATTTTTTCATCTTTTATTAATTAACAAGATTTCTAAAATATACCAGACTCATAAAATAAATTCTATTAAGTTCAATAAAGTGTAAAACACCCTAAAAATCATAATGCAAAAGGAATAAAAAAATGTAAAGTTTTACACTTGTCAAATTCGCCCACACTTAGCCTTTGCACGTCCTCGGGCAAAAAAAAAAAAAAAAAAAAAAATTCCTAAACTACTCCACTTTCGTAGGAACTACAATTAAACTTAGCATGTACAAGAAGCCATTGAACCCCTAGGTTACCCCTAGTGGACGAATTGTGTCTCGTGAGGGTTTGATGCAGTCCAAGAAGGCCCAAGGCCCAAGCTCAAGTCGATAATGGGTCAGCCCAAAGAACCAGTCGGTATTGGTCCATTGGACCAACCCAAAGACCAACCCACACTGTTCACGTGAACAGTGTTCACGGTACTGTTCACGTGAACAGTACCAACAGCAGAAATTTTCCTTCTTTTGTTATTTCTTTCCTAAATTATTCTTAGATTTTGTTTCCTAAAGTTAAGTTATGGATTGATATTTTGTAAGTTGTTTTTTTGGAAACTTTCTTAAATCTATAAAGACAAGTTTCCCTTTTAATTTATCTTAAGGATATTTTTTTTAAGATGACTAAATCCTTCCTTATTTTGTAATCTTTCTTAAGTCTATAAATAAGATAAAGAAGAAGAGAGCCAGCAGATTTAGATCAGAAAAAAGAAGAGAGTTTAGCTCCTGATTTTCTAGTTGAGTCTCATAGGTTGTGAGACTCAACCGAAATATTCTGTTTTATGGTTTTCTTGTCCTTCTGTTAATTCCTTCAAGTTCTTATTATTGCATACTGAATTGCGATACCATTAAGTGCTGATTTGATCAACGAAAGCTCGTGGGATTAAAGATTAAAATCATATCGACCAGCTCTAACTAAACCAGTCCCGTTTTCAGATGATAGGTAGTTTTCAAAAAATCACATCTCTCTCATCTGTGATCGGATCATCTCCAACTTTGGATATGTTTTCAAGTACATCCTAAAGATCATTTCCTTCAAGTTTGAAGAAGAACCAACGGTCAGATTCTCAGATAGGCCGAATTTTCTTTAAAGTCTCTATTCTGATTTCTGGGTTGGGTTAAAGAAAGATCCTCCAACAAAGGGAATTAATTAGGATTGTCATCCTTGAATCCCCTTTGCCATCAATTGGTATCAGAGCTAAACCTGGCAGCCGATATGGATCGTGAGTTGGTTCTCGACCTTTTGCTTGATATCCATCAGCAAATGCAAAGCCTCATAGATATGTTGGTCGATCATCAGCGACAATCCAAGGAACTTAAGAATAGTGAGTTGATCACATTCAAATCTAATGAATTGCTGAAGAAAGAAATTCTTCCAGAATGTCAAGAAGCCAAGAAGGACTTCACTGAAGCACCCGAGATTGTTCGTGACGATACGATCATGGAATTTGTGATCCCACCATCGTTCTTTGAAGAACGGATCCCACAACTTGAGGATTACATTCCTACCACTCATGTATTATCGGAATTCTATTACGGACTGTGGTTGGATATGCATCCCATGAACATTTTCCTTCATCTCAGCAAAATTCGTAGACGAATTTTTTTCAAGCCGGCGAGAGTTGATGCAGTCCAAGAAGGTCCAAGGCCCAAGCTCAAGTCGATAATGGGTCAGCCCAAAGAACCAGTCGGTATTGGTCCATTGGACCAACCCAAAGACCAACCCACACTGTTCACGTGAACAGTGTTCACGGTACTGTTCATGTGAACAGTACCAACAACAGAAATTTTCCTTCTTTTGTTATTTCTTTCCTAAATTATTCTTAGATTTTGTTTCCTAAAGTTAAGTTATGGATTGATATTTTGTAAGTTGTTTTTTTGGAAACTTTCCTAAATCTATAAAGGCAAGTTTCCCTTTTAATTTATCTTAGGATATTTTTTTTAAGATGACTAAATCCTTCCTTATTTTGTAATCTTTCTTAAGTCTATAAATAAGATAAAGAAGAAGAGAGCCAGCAGATTTAGACCAAAAAAAAGAAGAGAGTTTAGCTCCTGATTTTCTGGTTGAGTTTCATAGGTTGTGAGACTCAACCGAAATATTATGTTTTATGGTTTTCTTGTCCTTCTGTTAATTCCTTCAAGTTCTTATTATTGCATACTGAATTGCGATACCATTAAGTGCTGATTTGATCAACGAAAGCTCGTGGGATTAAAGATTAAAATCATATCGACCAGCTCTAACTAAACCAGTTACGTTTTCAGATGATAGGTAGTTTTCAAAAAATCACATCTCTCTCATCTGTGATCGGATCATCTCCAACTTTGGATATGTCTTCAAGTACATCCTAAAGATCATTTCCTTCAAGTTTGAAGAAGAACCAACGGTCAGATTCTCAGATAAGCCGAATTTTCTTTAAAGTCTCTATTCTGATTTCTGGGTTGGGTTAAAGAAAGATCCTCCAACAAAGGGAATTAATTAGGATTGTCATCCTTGAATCCCCTTTGCCATCAATTGGTATCAGTGCTAAACCTAACAGCCGATATGGATCGTGAGTTGGTTTTCGACCTTTTGCTTGATATCAATCAGCAAATGCAAAGCCTCATAGATATGTTGGCCGATCATCAGCGACAATCCAAGGAACTTAAGAATAGTGAGTTGATCACATTCAAATCTAATGAATTGCTGAAGAAAGAAATTCTTCCAGAATGTCAAGAAGCCAAGAAGGACCTCACTGAAGCACCCGAGATCGTTCGTGACGATACGATCATGGAATTTGTGATCCCACCATCGTTCTTTGAAGAACGGATCCCACAACTTGAGGATTACATTCCTACCACTCATGTATTATCGGAATTCTATTACGGACTGTGGTTGGATATGCATCCCATGAACATTTTCCTTCACCTCAGCAAAATTCGTGGACGAATTTTTTTCAAGCCGGCGAGAGTTGATGCATTCCAAGAAGGCCCAAGGCCCAAGCTCAAGTCGATAATGGGTCAGCCCAAAGAACCAGTTGGTATTGGTCCATTGGACCAACCCAAAGACCAACCCACACTGTCGTGAACAGTGTTCACGGTAGTGTTCATGTGAACAGTACCAACAGCAGAAATTTTCCTTCTTTTGTTATTTCTTTCCTAAATTATTCTTAGATTTTGTTTCCGAAAGTTAAGTTATGGATTGATATTTTGTAAGTTGTTTTTTTGGAAACTTTCCTAAATCTATAAAGACAAGTTTCCCTTTTAATTTATCTTAAGGATATTTTTTTTAAGATGATTAAATCCTTTCTTATTTTGTAATCTTTCTTAAGTCTATAAATAAGATAAAGAAGAAGAGAGCCAGCAGATTTAGACCAGAAAAAAGAAGAGAGGTTAGCTCCTGATTTTCTAGTTGAGTCTCATAGGTTGTGAGACTCAACCGAAATATTCTGTTTTATGGTTTTCTTATCCTTTTGTTAATTCCTTCAAGTTCTTATTATTGCATACTGAGTTGCGATACCATTAAGTGCTGATTTGATCAACGAAAGCTCGTGGGATTAAAGATTAAAATCATATCGACCAGCTCTAACTAAACCAGTCCCGTTTTCAGATGATAGGTAGTTTTCAAAAAATCACATCTCTCTCATCTGTGATCGGATCATCTCCAACTTTGGATATGTCTTCAAGTACATCCTAAAGATCATTTCCTTCAAGTTTGAAGAAGAACCAACGGTCAGATTCTCAGATAGGCCGAATTTTCTTTAAAGTCTCTATTCTGATTTCTGGGTTGGGTTAAAGAAAGATCCTGCAACAAAGGGAATTAATTAGGATTGTCATCCTTGAATCCCCTTTGCCATCAGGGTTTGCAATGAATCTACCCACAAAATTCAAATAAAAATATTTTTGGATTTGACAAATTACAAGAATTAAATAGAACTCTAAGTACTCTAAGTAACTCATAAACAGAATTAAACTCAATAGACAACTTAAATCTTATCAAAGATACAATAACTTCATTTTAGTCACCATCTTCAACAAATTCATATTAATATGTATCTATCGTGTAAAGTGATGTGACTCAATTAGTAAGGGGCTTTACAGTATACTTAAAGAAAAATAACACTTTTTTTTTTTCATCTCTTTATTATTTTTTTTTTAATCGACGTGTGCAATGTCTGTTTTCTTAGGTTTTCTAAGTTACCTATGTAACAAGTGTTGGGTCAGTGACTCCCAAACTAGTTGGTTTTAAGGCACTAGGTGTAGAGACACCCCTAGGACTTAATAACTCAAGTAACAAAGGCCACAAAATCAAACTTATTCAATTAAACTGCTTATAACTATCATCTCAACTTTTCTTTTGTTTTTGAGGCATTTTGGACATTGAAGTAGTTATTTATTCTTTTTCAAGTTTTTTTTTTTTTTTTTTTTTTTTTTTTAAATTGCCATTTCTCAAATTCATCGTTTATTCCCCAAAACTAAGAGTTGGTGGAAACGTGAAGTACAAAGACACATAACAATAAAACTTTATCTCAGATGGTGATTCAAATTTAGTTGCATATCTAATCTAAGGTTCAAAAGTCCTAATAATTTAATCATATTTATAAAGTTTAACATGGTCACTTTAGAGAATTAATCCAAACTTGTAACTGGACAAATAAATTTTTTTTTTCCAGTTAGTATATACAACCAGTATTTATTAAAAAATCTAACAATCAATTTAGTGAATCCTAACAACATATAAAAATAAATGCAAAACATGTTCTAGAATTCCCCCACACTTAAAACTTACATTGTCCCCAATGTAAGGCTAAATGCAAAGAAAAAGACAAAACCAAACATAATAGCTATGAAAATAAAAAGAGAAATGGTTAAGAAAGCAAATCTGATTTCTTGGGTTGCCTCCCAAGCAGAGCTTTTGTTTAACGTCGTTCGCTCGACTCTGCAGCTTTCCTCAATCTGAATAAAGTGGATCTTCTAAATCCATAGCTTCCTTAACCAACGAGTTAACTTGAAAACCTTCATGGTAAGGTTTAAGTCTATATCCATTGACCTTGAAAACCTTTTGAGTGTCCAAACTTTGAATCTCAATAGCACCATGTGGAAAGACATTAATAACAATAAAAGGACCAATCCAGCGAGATTGCAACTTACCAAGAAATAACCGAAGCCTTGAATTATAAAGGAGCACTTTTTGTCCGACAATAAATTGCTTCTTTGAAATCATTTTGTCATGAAAGGCCTTTGTCTTTTCCTTATAAATCCAAGAGTTCTCATAAGCTTCATTGCGAATCTCCTCTAACTCCTGCAATTGCAACTTTCGTTGCTCTCCTGCCTTAGCCGTCTCCATGTTACACTGCTTAATTGCCCAGAATGCCTTGTGCTCCAATTCCACCGGTAGATGGCATGCTTTTTCATAAACCAACCGATATGGTGACATCCCTATAGGTGTCTTATAAGCCGTCTTATAAGCCCATAGTGCATCGTCAAGTCTTATACTCCAGTCTTTCCTATTCGGATTAATTGTTTTTTTTATTAAATTGACTTCACCTCTCTATTAGATACCTCGGCTTGCCCATTATTTTGCGGATGGTAGGTAGTTGAAATCTTATGGGTCACAACATACCTCTTAAGCAGTGCTGCTATAGTGCGGTTATAAAAGTGAGTCCCTCTATCACTGATCATTGCCCGTGGGATTCCAAACTTAACAAAAATGTGAGACTTGATAAAATCTGCAACCACTTTAGAATCATTAGTTCGGGTGGCTTTTGCTTCCACCCACTTTGACAAATAATCAACAACAAGTAAAATATAAACATTGCCAAAAGAATTAGGAAAATGACCCATAAAGTCAATGCCCCAAACATCAAAAATTTCACAAATAAGTATGGGGGTTTGTGGCATTTGATCCCTACGGGCCACATTACCTGAGTATTGGCAACGAGTGCATGACTTACAAAATACATATGCATCATGAAACAAAGATGGCCAAAAGAAGCCACATTCAAGCACTTTTCTTGCTGCTCTTTTAGGACCGAAATGTCCACCACATGCATATGAATGACAAAAGATAAGAATGGATTCAAATTCAGTTTCGGGTACACACCTTCTTACCATTTGGTCTGAACATTGCTTCCAAAGATAAGGGTCATCCCAAATGTAGTACCAAGCATCGCTTTTAATTTTCTCTCTTCGTACTCTAGGCAGCTCTGGTGGTAAGGTTTTGGTAGCCAAATAATTGACTAAATCTGCATACCAAGGCACTACATTTGTCACCTTAAGTAATTGTTCATCTGGGAAGAAATCTTATAGTGGTATCGTATCACCCTCCTTGATCACCCGACTGAGATGGTCTGCAACTAAATTCTCAACTCCCTTCTTGTCCTTAATCTCCAAATCAAATTCTTGAAGAAGGAGGATCCATCTGATCAATCTTAGTTTAGATTCTTTTTTCGCCAGCAAATGCCTAAGAGCTTCATGATCTGAATAGACAACAACTTTAGTTCCCAATAAATAAGATCTAAATTTGTCCAAAGCAAAAACTATAGCCAATAGCTCTTTCTCCATTATGGAGTAGTTACACTGTGCTTCAGTTAGTGTCCGTGAGGCATAATAGATAGCATGAGCAACATTCCCCACACATTGGCCCAAAACAGCTCCAATAGCATAATTGCTAGCATCACACATGATCTCAAATGGGAGTTTCCAGTTCGGTGATTAAATCACTGGGGCTGTTGTTAGTAGTTCCTTGAGCTTGTCAAAAGCTCTTGCACTCATCATTAAAGTTAAACACTACTTCCTTTTGTAAGAGCTTGTATAAGGGCAATGAAATTTTTGTGAAATCCTTGGTGAAGCGCCGATAAAAGCCTGCATGTCCAAGAAAGGAACGCACTTTCTGCACAGTTGTGGGGTAAGGTAAAGATTGAACAAGTTCTATCTTTGCTTTGTCAACTTCTATACCTCTAGAAGATATCACTTGGCCTAAAACTGCTCCTTGTGTTACCATAAAATGACACTTTTCAGAATTTAAAACAAGGTTAGTTTCTATGCAGCTCTTAAGAATAAGTGTAAGGTTATCCAAGCATGCATCAAAAGAGTCTCCATAAACAGTAAAGTCATCGATGAAAATTTCTATAATGTTCTCTACATAATTAGAAAAAATACTAACCATACACCTTTGGAATGTGGCTGGGGCAGTGCAAAGACCAAACGACATTCGTCGGTAAGCAAAGGTACCAAATGGGCAGGTGAATGTTGTTTTCTCCTGATCTTTAGGTGCAATCACAATTTGATAGTAACCTGAATAACCATCAAGAAAACAATAGTGCGAACAACCTGCTAACCTTTCCAACATTTGATCGATAAATGGAAGAGGAAAGTGGTCTTTACGAGTTGAAGCATTTAATTTTCTGTAATCAATACAAACACACCACCCATTTTGTATCATAGTAAGGATTAATTCATTATTTTGATTCTTAACAACAGTTATGCCAGTCTTTTTAGGTACTACTTGAACCGGACTTACCCATTTACTATCAGAGATGGGATAAATAATTCCAACATCAAGGAGCTTTAATATTTCCTTCTTCACAACTTCCATCATAGGAGGGTTGAGTCTACGCTGTGCTTCTCTAATTGGTTTGGCTCCCTCGTCAAGAAGTATGCGATGCATGCACATGGCCAGGCTGATTCCCTTAATGTCGGCTATTGTCCACCCAATGGCTGTCTTATGGTCTCTCAAAACTCGAATGAGTTTCTCCTCTTGCAGCTTGGTCAAGTCCCTTACTATTATCACAAGTAACGTCTCATTGTCTCCTAAGTAGATATATTTGAGATGGTCTGGAAGTGGTTTCAGCTCAACAATAGGTGCCTGCACAATGGAAGATAACAACTATGTATGAGATATCAGCAACTCAATATGAGCAACATCATACCTTTTTGGAATTGGGGGTAAGGCCTGCAATGCCATCAACATCTTCTCTAATTCAACATTTAACACAAATACTGAATTGAAATCCGTGCTATTCAAATGTTTGCTAATGGCTACCATCAACTCATCTTCACCATTTAATTCAAAAACTTGCTGTACCATAGAATCAATTACATCAATAGCAAAAACAGAATTTATATCACTAAGATACTTCATAGCTTTAAAAATATTAAAGCGAACTATCTCGCCATCAAATTCCATAGATAAGGTACCATCATGAACATCTATTTTTGTTTTAGCAGCCTTTAAGAATGGTCTACCCAACCAAAAAGGTGTAGAATTATGAGATGAGTCATCCTCCATTTTTAATACATAAAATTCTGCAGGAAACACCAATTCATTAACTTGAATTAGCACATCCTCAATTACACATTCATGATACACATTTGACCTATCAACTAATTGAATAGTCACACCAGTTTCTTTTAAAGGTTCTAGATTCAATGAAGCATATATTAAATAAGGCATGACATCAATTGATGCTCCTAAATCTAACATAGCTCTATTGAAATTGGTGTTACCTATTTTGCATGGGATAGTGAATGTACCTGGGTCTTTACACTTGGGGGAAGTTTTCATTGAATAACGGCTGAGACATTTTCACCCATACTTACTTTTTCATCTCCTTTCAATTTTCTCTTAGATGTGCACAATTCTTTGAGAAATTTAGCATACCGTGGCACTTGCTTAATTGCTTTAACAAGAGGTATATTTATCTCTACCTTCCGAAAAATCTCCAACATCTCCTTTTCTTTTTCTTCCTTTCTAGATTGAGCAAACCTGCTAGGAAAAGGAGGTTGAATAGGAATAAAAGAAATAGAAGGTTTAGAGTTTACCCCAGATGAGGAAATAAGTGTCAGAGTTGATTTTGAGGTCTCTTTTTCTTTTTCCTTTTCTATGTTCTCCACTTTTTTTCCACTTCTCAAGACTATGACATTTGCATTTTCCTTCGGATTCACGATCGGTTGTGAAGGTAGCTTTCCCGAACCTCGAGTTTCTAGTCTACTTATTGAAGTGGCCAGTTGGCTTATTTGAGTCTCCAAGTTCTTTATACCTGCCCTTGTTTCCTGTTTAAATTGCAATGAATCATTGGCAAGTGTTTTAATAATATCTTCCAAGGTCATACTTGAACTTGAAGGTGCTTGTTGTTTGGATTGGTAAGGTTGTTGGCCTTGTTGATACCCATACTGACGATTTGGGCCATCTTGATTACCATAGCTGAGATTTGGGTGATTCTTCCATCCCGGATTGTAAGTATTCGAGTATGGATCGTACTTACGTTGAGGCTGTCCAGGAAATTCACCCATAGCATTTGCTTGCTCCGTAGATTCTTCCTGAAGCGTGGGACACATATCAGTTGGGTGTCTTGTGATGTAGTAAATTCCACAAGTTTGAACCTGTTGTACCTTATCCACAGTCAATTGACGAACAAGTGAAGACAATTCAACAATTTTTAATTCAAGAGAAGAAGTGCTTACGTCATTAACCTTGTTCGATGGAGGGTCATTTCTTACACCAAATTGTTGAGAATTAGCATCCATATTTGCAATCAAATTGCGGGTTGCCCCTGGAGTTTTATTCACTAATGCTCCTCCGCTCGCTGCGTCAATCATACTCCTATCAGTATGAGAAAACCCTTCGTAGAAGTACTGAATGAGTAATTGCTCGCTAATTTGGTGGTGAGGGTAGCTAGCGCAGAGCTTCTTGAATCTCTCTCAGTATTCATAAAGTGTTTCTCCAGTATATTGCCTAATACCACAGATTTCCTTTCGAACATTGACTGCTCTTGAAGCTGAAAAATATTTCTCCAAGAAAAGCTGCCTCATCTCATTCCATGTGGTAATGGAACCTGGTGGCAAGTAATAAAGCCAATCTTTTGCATTGTCCGCTAATGAGAATGGAAATACCCTTAGCTTGATTTGCTCCTTAGAAATTCCGGTTGGTTTCATGCTCGAACATACCACATGGAATTCTTTTAAATGCTTGTGTGGGTCATCACCTACAAGACCACAAAAGGTAGGAAGGAGATGGATTAGACCAGATTTAAGTTCAAAGGCAACATCGAGATTAGGATACTCGATGCAGAGTGGTGGATGGTTCAAATTGGGAGCCGCTAACTCCTTAAGAGTGCGGTTGTTGTTGTCTGCCATTTCTTCCAAGTCTGAATTACTAGTGCTGCCAGAAGCTAAATCAATGGCTACGTTGTTGCCTGGTGAAGAATTTTTGGCTGTCTTTCTACTTTCTCTCCTTAGCTTGTGCAGAGTTGTTTCTATTTCTAGATCAAATTATAATTCTCCCGAATGAGAGGATCGGGTCATTCACTTAAGAGAACAAGCAGATAGACAAATACAAAAAATCAATTAAATAACCAAATAAATCAACTTAATCAAAACAAGTTCCCGACAACAACGCCAAAATTTGATGCGTGTCGAGCGTTCAAATTAAATTACCTTACTTTGAAACGTAGATAGTAGCAAGTAAGGATCGAACCCACAAGGACTGTATGATCAAGATTAAAATGTTTGATTAAACTAAAGAGAGAAAAACAAATGAAAATGAAATAAGACTCAGAAAATGATCAATTGTTGTACTAAAACAGATTCTGATTGATCTTATTAGCACAATTTCACTAGCTATCCTACGTATAGAGGGGGGGGGGTATGTTTGCAATAGAAAAAAACAGTAATTAATTATCTAAAATGCAA